>ONZH01023459.1:0-53561 GCA_900303285.1 Rhinella marina | reverse complement strand
TAGTTTATATAATTGAGTGAAAAAAATTATTCTCTAGACTGTGGCAAGTGTATCGCACACCTCACAATTGTTCACTGGAATGTAGTTTATATAATTGAGTGAAAAAAAATTTTCTCTAGACTGCGGCCGGTAAGTTTAACTTCTGTTGTGGGTAAACTGTTTGAAGGTTTTCTGAGAGATGCTATCTTGGAGTACCTCAATGAAAATAAGCAAATAACTCCATATCAGCATGGCTTCATGAGGGATCGGTCATGTCAAACCAATTTAATCAGTTTCTATGAGGAGGTAAGTTCTAGACTTGACCGCGGCGACTCAATGGATGTCGTATATTTGGACTTCTCCAAAGCGTTTGACACGGTACCACATAAAAGGTTAGTATATAAAATGAGAATGCTTGGCCTGGGAGAAAATGTCTGTATTTGAGTAAGTAACTGGCTTAATGATAGAAAACAGAGGGTGGTTATTAACGGTACATACTCAGATTGGGTCACTGTCACTAGTGGGGTACCACAGGGGTCTGTATTGGGTCCTATTCTCTTCAGTATATTTATTAATGATCTTGTAGAAAGCTTGCACAGTAAAATATCAATTTTTGCAGATGACACTAAACTGTGTAAAGTAATTAACACAGAGGAGGACAGTGCACTGCTACAGCAGGATCTGGATAGACTGGAGGCTTGGGCAGAAAAGTGGCAGATGAGGTTTAACAACAAATGTAAGGTTATGCATATGGGAAGGAATAATGCAAGTCACCAGTACATACTAAATGGTAAAGCATTGGGTAACTCTGACATGGAAAAGGACCTAGGAATTTTAGTGAACAGCAAACTAAGCTGCAGAAACCAGTGTCAGACAGCTGCTGCCAAGGCCAATAAGATAATGGGTTGCATCAAAGAGGCATAGATGCCCATGATGAGAACATAGTCCTGCCACTTTACAAATCACTAGTCAGACCACATATGGAGTACTGTGTACAGTTCTGGGCTCCTGTGAACAAGGCAGACATAGCAGAGCTGGAGAGGGTTCAGAGGAGGGCAACTAAAGTAATAACTGGAATGGGTGGACTACAGTACCCAGAAAGATGATCAAAATTAGGCTTATTCACTTTAGAAAAAAGACGACTGAGGGGAGATCTAATAACTATGTATAAATATATCAGAGGTCAGTACAGAGATCTCTCCCATCATCTATTTATCCCGAGGACTGTGACTGTGACGAGGAGACATCCTCTGCGTCTGGAGGAAAGAAGGTTTGTACATAAACATAGAAGAGGATTCTTTATGGTAAGAGCAGTGAGACTATGGAACTCTCTGCCTGAGGAGGTGGTGATGGTAAGTTCACTAAGAGAGTTCAAGAAGGGCCTGGATGTATTTCTGGAGGGTAATAATATTACAGGTTATAGTTACTAGAGATGGGTCGTTGATCCAGGGAGTTATTCTGATTGCCTGACTGGAGTCGGGAAGGAAGTTTTCCCCCTAAAGTGAGGAAAAATTGGCTTCTACCTCACAGGGTTTTTTTGCCTTCCCCTGGATCAACTTGTAGGAAAACAGGCTGAACTGGATGGACAGATGTCTTTTTTCGGCCTTACAAACTATGTTACTATGTTACTAAGTGTATCGCACACCTCACAATTGTTCACTGGACTGTAGTTTATATAATTGAGTGAAAAAAAAAACTTATTTTATAGACTGACGCTGCTGTACAGCACACCTCACAATTGTTCACTGGACTGTAGTTTATATAACTGAGTGACAAAACGTATTCCCTAGACTGCACTACAGATCCCAGCAAGCCAAGGTACAGCAGAAGCAAAAATGAGTACTGAGAGAACTTTGGGCAATTTCATTGGGGTCTGTGTGGACCCTGTGCTGTCCCCTTTCTGCCACCAGTGCACAGTGTGCAGCCAAGATGGCGGTAGCTGCACTACAAGTCCCAGCCAGCAGCCGAGAGGAGGACAAAAAAAAATGTTGTTGTAGCCCTTAGAAGGAGCGTTGGGTTCTTTGTGGATGATTCCTGCCTAACCACATTCTAATTTCAAGCCCTAACAGTGTGCAGCCAAGATGGCGGTAGCTGCACTTAAAGTCCCATCCAGCAGCCAGGAGGAGACAAAAAAAAACGTGCTTGTAGCCCTTAGAAGGGCTGTTGGGTTCTTTGTGGGTGATTCCTGCCTAACCAACAACTAAATTCAGGCCCTAACACTCTCCCTGACCGACAGCAGCTCTATCCCTAATCTCATGCAGACGGCGTATGACACGAGCAGCGCGGGACCAGATTCTTATATTCCCAGGTCATCTGATCTGGCCAGCCAATCCCTGCCATCAACTTGTAGGGGCCCCACGTGATGCTAGGAGGTACCAAAGACTCTCCTGCATGTTGATTGGCTGAAAAAGGTGGCTAACATGCAGGAAGAGGAAGTTGCCATTTCCTCGAAGATCGCGATATGCTCGTCCGAGTAGCGAGCATATGCGAATACCCTAATGCTCGAACGAGCACCAAGCTCGGACGAGCATATTCGCTTATCTCTAGTCATCAATATGAATCGACTGCACAGCCCCTTAAAGCAAGGTAATAGGTTTTCCTTAATTTTTTGCTTTTTTTATCTTAAGAAATAGTGTTTGCTGTTTCAGGAATTCTAGTAGTAAATATGTTTTTCTATCTTTGTAAATTAAATGGAGTTATTTGTTGTATTCATTAAAATTTTTCCTCATGGTCTTCTTTATTCAATTTCTGTCCCAGATCAAACAATACTTAGGCAAAGTGGAAGTATATCTTTGTCTATTCAGTTCTATATTGCATTTCTAACCAATACCAAATATTGTAGAAGTACAAAACAAAGCTTTGTCTGTCCTAGTTATTTGGAAAAACAATGTTACATTTCTTTATGAAAAGTTACCTAGCAACCTTATTGAGCACAACAAATGAAACATCTGCATCAAAAAGGGTATAAATTATTGAATATATATAAATAATTGAAAAAAAGACAGATTGTTAGTTTGATTAAGTTTTGAAATGATCAAGGATTTCTGAGAAGACTTTAATTGTCCATGCAATTAATTGCATTACTCATAGTAAGTAATTGCAACATGCTATACCATACATCATTTATCAGAATTTACATAATTATTGATAAATATTCACACAGTATAATATACAATTTTCATGGCAGGAAAAATAATAATTATAATAATTACATATAAAAGTAATAGTAATATTTTTTATTATTTTTCTCAAATATAAAAATAATTCAGACACAATAGAGCAACTAATGCTCATAACTTCAAAAGCATCAAATGAAAATACGAAAGATTACACAGAAAATATACTATGCATACCTATAAAAAAAGGAAAGAAATTCACCTGAAACAGACAGATGTTTTTTTAAGGATTTTTTTAATAAACCTTGTACTTTATTACATATTCTTCAGTGACACAGTAGGTGGCTTGTCTAAAGAAGATGGGTTTAATTGCTTAGAATCTCTGACATCTGACATGATGAACCTTCAAGCAAAATGATGCCCTTCATAAGTGTCCTAAAAAATAGCCACTCAATCACTTTGAAAAAGTGCATGAAACCTTTTCAATTTTATCTCAACCAATCTAAGTATGCTTAAGACCAAAACATAAAACAAATACAAAATGCTCTATTTTACACATTTCTGGCACATACTATTTTAAATTTCTGTTTACATGCACAATAATCTTGATTTAAACCAGTAATTTTTATGTTAATACAATATTAGGAGACTTGGCTACAAAGATTACATCTAACTGGGCAAACGAGGTGTGCTTCTGAATTATTTTTTCGTTTTAATTAAAGTGGGTTGTGCACATTGTTGTATAATTTGTATAATTACAGTCTTAGTATTATATAGAAGCGGCTCCAAAAGCTGTGCATGTTCAGAACAGTATGTATATATAAAATTTGGGTTTTTCTTAGAATACAAGTCAGTTTTGAAGAAGAATAATAGTAAAACAAATGGCAAATATTTGGCATTTGATAGCAGCTAAGACAGAATGAAAATTAATTAACTTTATTTGCAATATTTTTTTAAATTTATGTACATTAAAAACATATACAAATAAAATTTCAAATAACGTTAAGCAAATGAACAAATAAATTAAATAGAGTCATACCCTATTTGCACCAATTATTGTGGTCATGTTAATGCTATTTTATTAAAACTTTTGCAATCAATCAATTTGGTTATTTAATTGAATTCCCAATATAAATAGAAAACAATTTAAAAGAAAGATTACTGTCTTACTTAATATATAAAAAGATTTAGCCATTTTAAATATTAGGCTTTTTATTCCATGAGAAAACAAAATATAAACGCATTCCAAACATACCTGTGTATACCTTATGTACTTATTTCATGTCTAGTAAAAGCACTTTCTTTCTGCTGAAAAATAGCTTCCAAGTGACCTTCTGTGCAGGCTTTGCTGTTCCAAGAGTCCAAAGTAAACGAGCAAAGTTTTCAAAAATTTAGTTTGATCGTAATTAAAGGGGTTGTCCGAGTTATGAAAAAAAAAATAGCACTGTAAATCTGATGGGCAGCAATATATAACTACAGTCATGGCCAAAAGTTTTGAGAATGACACAAATCTTCTATTCTCACACGATCTGCTGCCCTCTGGTTTTTATGTGTGTTTGTCAGATGTTTTTATCACATACAGAAATATAATTGCAATCATATTATGAGTAACAAAAGCTTATATTGACAGTTAGAATGAGTTAATGCAGCAAGTCAATATTTGCAGTGTTGACCCTTCTTCTTCAGGACCTCTGCAATTCTCCCTGGCATGCTCTCAATCAACTTCTGGACCAAATCCTGACTGATAGCAGTCCATTCTTGCACAATCAATGCTTGCATTTTGTCAGAATTTGTAGGTTTTTGTTTGTCCACCCGTCTCTTGATGATTGACCACAAGTTCTCAATGGGATTAAGATCTGGGGAGTTTCCAGGCCATGGACCCAAAATCTCTATGCTTTGTTCCTTGAGCCATTTAGTTATCACCTTTGCTTTATGGCAAGGTGCTCCATCATGCTGGAAAAGGCATTGTTGATCGCCAAACTGCTCTTGGACGGTTGGGAGAAGTTGCTCTCGGAGGACATTCTGGTGCCATACTTTATTCATGGCTGTGTTTTTAGGCAAGACTGTGAGAGAGCCGATTCCCTTGGCTGAGAAGCAACCCCACACATGAATGGTTTCAGGATGCTTTACAGTTGGCATGAGACAAGACTGGTGGTAGCGCTCACCTCGTCTTCTCCGAATAAGCTGTTTTCCAGATGTCCCAAACAATCGAAAAGGGGATTCATCAGAGAAAATGACTTCCCCCAGTCCTCAGCAGTCCACTCCTGTACCTTTTGCTGAATATCAGTCTGTCCCTGATGTTTTTTCTGGAGAGAAGTGGCTTCTTTGCTGCCCTCCTTGAGACCAGGCCTTGCTCCAAGAGTCTCCGCCTCACAGTGCGTGCAGATGCACTCACACCTGCCTGCTGCCATTCCTGAGCAAGCTCTGCACTGCTGGTAGCCCGATCCCGCAGCTGAAACACTTTTAAGAGACGGTCCTGGCGATTGCTGGTCTTTCTTGGGCGCCCTGGAGCCTTTTTGGCAACAATGGAACCTCTCTCCTTGAAGTTCTTGATGATGCGATAGATTGTTGACTGAGGTGCAATCTTTCTAGCTGCGATACTCTTCCCTGTTAGGCCATTTTTGTGCAGTGCAATGATGACTGCACGTGTTTCTTTAGAGATAACCATGGTTAACAGAAGAGAAACAATGATGCCAAGCACCAGCCTCCTTTTAAAGTGTCCAGTGGTGTCATTCTTACTTAATCATGACAGATTGATCTCCAGCCCTGTCCTCATCAACACCCACACCTGTGTTAATGGAGCAATCACTGAAACGATGTTAGCTGGTCCTTTTAAGGCAGGGCTGCAATGATGTTGAAATGTGTTTTGGGGGATAAAGTTCATTTTCTAGGCAAATATTGACTTTGCAAAGTAATTGCTGTTAAGCTGATCACTCTTTATAACATTCTGGAGTATATGCAAATTGCCATTATAAAAACTGAAGCAGTAGACTTTGTAAAAATTAATATTTGTATCATTCTCAAAACTTTTGGCCATGACTGTAAGTTAAGCAAGTTTTAGGCAAAAAAAAAATCCATATTTCCTCATTTCCCTGGTTCTCTTCTGGTCTTTGTTTACATGCAATAACAACAATCTCAGCCCCTCCCCCTTCTCCCCCCTCTCTGCAAAGGGAATGAATACAAGTGCTGAGTGACATGTCTGCCTGCTGGAATACTCAGCAGCATGTTGTATGTGTAGGACTACAAGTCCCAGCTGTACAATGACAATGCTGATACACACAGGAAATTCTCCCTACCTGTTCTTGTACAATTCCTCTATAGCTCCTTACCCAGCATTTGTCTCCTCTCACTGCTGCAGCTACTGTTTGTTCTAAAGCCTTGAGCCCTCAGTGTGTTCTGGCTGAAAGGGTTAATGTTTTATCTGAAGGAAACCAGGGAGAGCAGATAGCAGCCGACAAAGGAAGGGGGCGTGGCCAGTGACGTCTCGCGTACAGACTGTTATCTGAACTCTGAGGCTTGTGAACGAAACATCACAGAGCAGAGAGATAAGGTGACATCACAGGTCATGTGACCCTGAGTCAACTCTGAGAAACCAGCAGCTTTGGAAACACAAAGTATATGGGAAAGTTGTTATACCTGACAAGTTAGAAACATATAAAGAACAAAAAAATAACTCGGACAACCCCTTTAATCGATCATGAAGAGTGTATCTTGGTGGATGTCTCTGCATAGCTACTCCATTGTGGTAGTGAAACTATTACTGTGCGTCAGTGTGACAGGCAGGTGACAGGCGTCACTCTTAGACTCAGTTCACATTTCACTTCACTTTACTTATTTGTTAGTTACAAGTAAAAAACTAACCTAATAACTAAAGTGTGAATTTGGCTTTACAGGTCAATGTTAGCGTCAGGTATAATGTACATAATCGTGCAGTGGTCCAAGATTCTACTATAGAGTGAAAGGGTGCTCTATCTTTAAACCGTCTGCTGATTCCACATAGATTTCTACAGAACCTGTTCTGTTACACGCTGATACAAGTAGCATGCCCATCACAGAGTGGAGAGGGTGTCAGCAGTTATTTTTATCTTCTTCTGATCTGTCAGAAAAAAACACCCTCCAATGGATCCTGTGTTTTGAGCATCCGCCTTCACATGGTCAGTATTTGATCAGCAACTGATCAGTATTGGTAAGGCCAAAAACAACAGGAGTGGGTCTAAAACAGAACTGACACCTGATCTGAATATTTCCATTTCTTCTATGTTTTGGACCCACTCCTGCTTTTGGCTTCCAAATCGTGATCAAATCATGATGCAAAATATTGACTGTGTGATAAAGGCCATATATATACTTAAGGCAGGATCCATTGTGTTTTTCATTTCTCGGTTCTTTTGACAGATCAGAAGAAGGATAAAATAAACGGTGATGTCAAGAGGGCCAAACAGGAAAATTAGTGGCCATCACAATGATCAGTGATGATGGTGGCTACAGCATGAAGAGTCAACATAGTGGCCTAGTCAAAGAGTAGGGAGCGTTGCAACAGCATGAGGAGTCAACACCGTGGCCCAGTCACATAGTGAGGAGATGGGGAGCAATAGCAGTGGCAGTAACAGCAAAGATGGTGGGTGGCAGAAGGAGAAGATGGCAGCAGAGGCAGAGGATGTGTGGAGTCAGGCAGGTGGCAGGATCAGAATAATGGCTGAAGCAAGTGGCCATAATTTAAAGGCCATTTTTCCTAATGTTCTGTTGTGGCAGCAAACTGCAGTCAGAAAATTACTGCCAAATTGATCTATTCTGATGCATCAGGCACCGATGTTTGGAAATCTTGGCTGATTCACGCCTGGTTAATCTGTCAACATTTTCTGATAAAAGGTGAGTTCTCTTTGGGGTAACTATGCCTCCCGCCGTACTAAACACCCAATCTGATGCTATACTACTGACCAGGCAGGAAATCTTGCCAAGTGAAAACTCGACCATTTGTGGCCACAAATCAAGTTTGGTTGCCCAGTAGTCCATGGGATATTGTATCTGGGGTGGCAGAGTGCAGTCCAAGTATGCCACCATTCCTGATCACTGGCAACACCTGTTCCCATGCTACTGTCATTATTGCAACATATTCACACATACAGGAGGACATTGCATTATATCTTTTATGCTGACTTATTTACAATAAAGAAGATGTATCCATCATCCGTGTGGCACATTTTTTTTTTTTATTGCGCCAAGCAACAAACCTCCTGTAGTCACATTATCCCTCTGAGAGAATGAGCTCCTCCAGTAAAGGTATTTTGTCTGTGGTAACATATCTGGCATCCTGGATTACAGCTTCCACAAGCCAACAATAGAGTTCTACCTACCTTTAGCGCAACTCCACAAGGTAAGCCTCCACTTTCTTGCCATTGGCAAGATTGCCCAGGACGTACTTACTCTATGTTGCACCTTTTTCTGTTCTTACAGCAAATCCATGCCTTCTCTTTTGAAGAGCTGGATGACAGTGTCAGCTCTGGCATGTTGCTGCTGCTGCTACCACCCCTCCCTTTTCTGCTGCTACTTCTGCTGAATAAAGCATTACCATTGCCCGTTCCTTTGGAGGTCTCTGGCAGCTGTCTGTTGGACATACTGTACTGTAAGACTATCTGTAAAATAATTTATTTAATGTCAATGTGGACACCCCACTAATAGTAGAACAAGACTATTAACTCCAATTTGAAAATCAAGGCGTTATAGAACTGTTTATCTATTAAACAAGGTGGACACTCCAATAAAAGTAGACGTAGACAGTTCATTCACCCCAATTTGAGAATAAAGGCATAATAGAATTGCTTATCTATTAAACAAGGTGGGCACCCAAATAACGGTTAAATTATAAAGCTTATTCAACCCAATTTGAGAATAAAGCCATTATAGTATTGCTTATCTATTAAACAAGATAGACCCCATTCAATTAGATAGCTCTGTACCCTACAGAGGGGATTGATGTAAACTGCACTATGAATTCCTAAGGATCCCTTCTGTTTACAGTGCCTACAGTATCTGAAAACTCTCCCTACCAAGCTCCCTACACTGTCCCTTCATGTCCCTATCACAGATTATACTTTTAAAAGCTCTGACAAAAGCTTTCCCTAGCACTTGTCAAATCTGTCCCTATGCTCAGTTCAGTGGAAAATGGCAGTAACCAGGCACGATGAGACTTTTTATAGGGCTATGACATGATAGGGGCTGGCTATCTGCTGATTGGCTGGCTGCACATCATTACGGGTGATCCCTCGTTCCCAGGCTTCTTACTTTCACTTTGTAACATGAAAATAAATCTGATTTGTTATCACGAAGTGCAAGAAAATTCGGATTTGTGACGAGTCAAATTTTTCATCTTCGTTAACTTTTATTCGTTCAACACTACAAACCAGACTTAAGAATGGGAAGGCTGCTTTAGCTGCTTATATCTTGTACAAAAATACCATAAAACAGCATTATATACACTACATAGCTGTTTATAATTTACACATTTATAATTGGTTAAAAATGAAAAAAAAAAAAAAACTACACATAATTGGCATCACCACGTCTGTAATCACATGATCTATAAAATGATCATACAACTTATCCTGCATGGTGAACGCCATTAAAAATAAAAAATGATAGAATTGCAATGTTTGCAAATCTCACCTCTCAAAAAATGGTATAAAAAGTGATCAAAAAGGTCATATGCACCCCAAAATAGTACCAATAAAAACTGCAATTCATCCTGAAAAAAACAAGCCTTCAGGCAACTTTTTTTGCAGTAGTATCACCATAACCATAAAATCTCTGAATAATAGAACGTTAAGATAAGAAAAATAAAAAATGCTTTATTGTGCATTTGTATTAAAAAGTGTGGGGGGCACTATTCAGTTTTGCAGGCAACTGAAGTATTGTGGATGTACAGAGGGATCCATTACATACAGTACAGACCAAAAGTTTGGACACACCTTCTCATTCAAAGCGTTTTCTGTATTTTCATGACTATGAAAATTGTAGATTCACACTGAAGGCATCAAAACTATGAATTAACACATGTGGAATTATATACTTAACAAAAAAGTAAGAAACAACTGAAAATATGTCTTATATTCTAGGTTCTTCAAAGTAGCCACCTTTTGCTTTGATTACTGCTTTGCACACACTTGGCATTCTCTTGATGAGCTTCAAGAGGTAGTCACCTGAAATGGTATTCCAACAGTCTTGAAGGAGTTCCCAGAGATGCTTAGCACTTGTTGGCCCTTTTGCCTTCACTCTGCGGTCCAGCTCACCCCAAACCATCTCGACTGGGTTCAGGTCTGGTGACTGTGGAGGCCAGGTCATCTGGCGTAGCACCCCATCACTCTCCTTCTTGGTCAAATAGCCCTTAGCCTGGAGGTGTGTTTGGGGTCATTGTCCTGTTGATAAATAAATGATGGTCCAACTAAACGCAAACCGGATGGAATAGCATACCGCTGCAAGATGCTGTGATAGCCATGCTGGTTCAGTATGCCTTCAATTTTGAATAAATCCCCAACAGTGTCACAAGCAAAGCACCCCCACACCATCACACCTCCTCCTCCATGCTTCATGGTGGGAACCAGGCATGTAGAGTCCATCCATTCACCTTTTCTGCGTAGCACAAAGGGACGGTGGTTGAAACCAAAGATCTCAAATTTGGACTCATCAGACCAAAGCACAGATTTCCACTGGTCTAATGTTCATTCATTGTGTTCTTTAGCCCAAACAAGTCTCTTCTGCTTGTTGCCTGTCCTTAGCAGTGGTTTCCTAGCAGCTATTTTACCATGAAGGCCTGCTGCACACAGTCTCCTTTTAACAGTTGTTGTAGACATGTGTCTGCTGCTAGAACTCTGTGTGGCATTGACCTGGTCTCGAATCTGAGCTGCTGTTAACCTGAGATTTCCGAGGCTGGTGACTCGGATGAACTTATCCTCCGCAGCAGAGGTAAAAGAAGATCTAAAAAAAAATCAGTACAATATCTAATACGTCCCCTACCCGGGTAAATTGTTTGGAGAGAGGGCCTGTAGGTGGGGGGAAGGAGGTTTCGCTGGAAGAGCCAGAGGAGTGCCCCCTGGGCTAGCGTGTGTGGTGGTGATAACAGCCGGATGGATTTAGAATGACGACGCAGGACCCCAACTTAAAAATTTAGCATCAACCAATACAGTCGTAAATTATGAGATTAATCAAGTGTGGTATGTCTTCTATGTATTCTACTCAGTTTAATACCGTATATGGCAGCTATCCGGAAAAATAGTTTGGAGAGAGAGAAAGATAGGACAAAAACATAAATTCTTTGGAGAGAGGGCCTGTAGGTGGGGGGGCAGGCTGGGGGGAAGAAGGTTTTGCTGGAAGAGCCAGAGGAGTGCCCCCTGGGCTAGCGTGTGTGGTGGTGACAACAGCCGGATGTAGTTAGAATGACGACGCAGGACCCCAACTTAAAAATTTAGCATCAACCGGTACAATTGTCAATTATGAGCTCGATCAAGTGTGGCATGACTTTTAAATGGATATTGCATGTGGTCACATCCTCCCTGGAACCCCATAGTCACCCCTTCCCTGATGTGCTAGCCCAGAACATTCACTGCCCCAATTCGCAAGACCTTTTGCTGTTTCCGTGTGCTGACAGTGGGGATTTACCAGTGTTGTCTGAGGAGGTGGTGGACAATGGCGAGACACAGGTGTCGGGGGGTGAGGTAGTTGTATGGGAAGCAAGTTACAGTGGGGACTCCTTGGGGGGACTTTCTCATGATGGGACAGATTCAACTTGGGTGGATCAGGCACAGGAACAGATCAATTTTTTTTTGTGTTTATTTAACTTTTATTTATCAAAAATAACCAGAGATATTTATTCGTTATCTTCTCTGCGCAGTCTGGCGTTGGGGTTCGTCACTTTGATGGCGAGCTGTGCCGCTCTCTCCACAATGGTCTATTAGGTTCTTAGATGGAGACGTTGTCGGCGATTTCAGCACAGAAGGACTTGTTGCTCATCAACAGAACCTCGACCTCCTTGACATTGTGGACCAGGAATTTGCGGGTGGACCAGGAATTTGCGGAACCCTGTTGGCAGCATGTGTTTGGTCTTCTACTTGCTACCGTATCGAATGTTGGGCAATATAGATACGCAGGTAATATTATTTTTCACACCTATCCCAAAAATAATAATTTACGCAGTTTGTGCAAATAAAACTGGAAACTGGAATTAGAGAGAGGGCCTGTAGGTGGACCTCCGGAAAAATTTTTGGAGAGAGGGCCTGTAGGTGGACCTCCGGAAAAATTGTTTGAAGAGAGGGCCTGTAGGTGGACCTCCGGAAAAATTGTTTGGACAGAGGGCCTGTAGGTGGACCTCCGGAAAAATTGTTTGGAGAGAGGGCCTGTAGGTGGACCTCCGGAAAAATTGTTGGACAGAGGGCTGTAGGTTGACCTCCAGAAAAATTGTTTGGACAAAGGGCCTGTAGGTGGACCTCTGGAAAAATTGTTTGAAGAGAGGGCCTGTAGGTGGACCTCCGGAAAAATTTTTTGGAGAGAGGGCCTGCAGGTGGACCTCTGGAAAAATTGTTTGAATAGAGGGACTGTAGGTGGACCTCTGGAAAAATTTTTGGACAGAGGGCATGTAGGTGGACCTCCGGAAAAATTGTTTGGACAGAGGGCCTGTAGGTGGACCTCTGGGAAAATTGTTTGGACAGAGGGCCTATAGGTGGACCTCCGGAAAAATTGTTTGGACAGAGGGCCTGTAGGTGGACCTCCGGAAAAATTGTTTGGGCAGAGGGCCTGTAGGTGGACCTCCGGAAAAATTGTTTGGACAGAGGGCCTGTAGGTGGACCTCCGGAAAAATTGTTTGGACAGAGGGCCTGTAGGTGGACCTCCGGAAAAATTGTTTGAAGAGAGGGCCTGTAGGGGGCCCTCCTGAAAAATTGTGGTAAAAGAGTGCCAGTTGGACCTCTAAAAAGTGGCGTTTTTTGGGTCAGTGTTAGGCAAAGACGATATGGAGGAGGAGGAGGAGTAGGAGTAGTAGAGAAGAGGAATCGGATACATAAGTTATTTAAATCTTTAGCTGCTTTCCCCCGGAGGAGATTTGAATTCCGGTGAAATCCAGGCTTTGTTCATTTTAATAAGCATCAGCCTGTCAGCGCTGTCAGTTGACAGGCGTGTACGCTTATCGGTGATGACGCCACCAGCTGCACTGAATACCCGCTCTGACAGCACGCTAGCGGCAGGGCAGGCCAGCACCTCCAAGGCGTACAGCGCCAGTTCAGGCCACGTGTCCAGGTTTGAAACCCAGTAGTTGTATGGAGCAGAGTGATCGGTAAGGACGTTGGTATGGTCAGCTAGGTACTCCCTCACCATCTTTCTGTACAGCTCCCCCCTACTCTGCCTAGACTGGGGACAGGTGACAGTGTCTTGCTGGGGTGACATAAAACTGGCAAAGGCCTTGGAGAGCGTTCCCCTGCCAGTGCTGGACAAGCTGCCTGCTCGCCTCCTCTCCCCCGTTACTTGGCCCACAGAACCATGCCCTCTGCTGCTAGTGGCGTCAGATGGGAAGAATTGTTTCAGCTTGTGCACCAGGGCCTGTTAAATATCTATTCACTCTCATACTCCTTTCCTCTGCAGGAATGAGAGTGGAAAGGTTCTGCTTGTACCGTGGGTCCAGGAGAGTGAACACCCAGTAATCGGTGTTTGAAAAAATTCTTCTAACGCGAGGGTCACGGGATAGGCAGCCTAACATGATGTCTGCCATGTGCGCCAGAGTCCCAACACGCAAGAATTCCCTCTCCTCACTGGCCTGACTCTCCATTTCCTCCTCCTCCCCAAGTCCTCCTCTTCAGCCCATACACGCTCAAGAGTTAAGGACTGAGCACTGGTACCCTCTACTGTCTCACCGACATTCTCCTCTTCCTCCTCATCCTCATCCCCCTCCTCCGATACGTGCTGAGAAACAGACCGGAGGGTGCTCTGGCTATCAAGCGACGTATCTTCCTCCACCGTCTCTTGTGACAAGCGCAAAGCATCCGACTTGATGCTGAGCAGTGAGTTTTTCAACAGGCAAAGCAGCGGGATGGTGAGGCTGATAATGGCGGCATCTCCGCTGACCATCTGTGTTGACTCCTCAAAGTTGCTCAACACCTGGCAGATATCAGACATCCACGTCCACTCCTCATTGTAGACTTGAGGAATCTGACTGACTTGACTACCAGTTCTTGTGGAAGTTGACATCTGGCAGTCTACAATCGCTCTGCGCTGCTGGTAAACTCTGGATAACATGTTTAATGTAGAATTCCATCTCTTGGGCACGTCGCACAACAGTCGGTGAGTGGGCAGTTGTAGGCGGCGCTGCGCTGCCCTGAGAGTGGCAGCATCTGTGGTGGACTTGCGGAAATGCGCACAGATGCGGCGCACCTTGGTGAGCAAATCAGACAGATTGGGGTATGTCTTGAGGAACCGCTGAACTATGAGATTGAACACGTAGGCCAGGCATGGCACGTGTCAGTCTGCCGAGTTGCAGAGCCGCCACCAGGTTACGCCCGTTGTCACACACAACCATGCCTGGCTTGAGGTTCAGCGGTGCCAGCCACACATCGGTCTGCGCCGTGATGCCCTGTAACAGCTCTTGGGCGGTGTGCCTTTTGTCACCTAAGCTCAGCAGATTGAGCACCGCCTGCTGGCGCTTACCCACGGCACTGCTGCTGCGCCTAGAGCTACCGACTGAAGGCGCCGTGCCCATGGATGGTAATTCGGTGGAGGAGGAGGAGGGGTGAGAGGAGGAGGAGGAGGAGGCATAGTACGTCTGAGAGACCGTGACCGAGGTAGGCCCCGCAATCCTCGGTGTGGGCAGTACATGAGCGGCCCCAGGGTCATTTTCAGTCACAGCCTCCACCAAGTTAACCCAATGTGCCGTCAGTGAGATATAGTGTCCCTGCCCGGCAGCACTTGTCCACGTGTCCATGGTTAGGTGGACCTTCTCAGAAACAGCGTTGGTCAGGGCATGGATGATGTTCTGTGACACGTGCTGGTGTAGGGCTGGGACGGCACATCGGGAAAAATAGTGGCGGCTGGGGACCAAATACCGAGGGGCAGCCACCGCCATGAGATTGCGAAAGGCCTCGGTCTCTACCAGCCTATAGGGCAGCATCTCAAGGCTAAGCAATTTGGAGATATGGACGTTGAGGGCTTTGGCATGTGGGTGGGTGGAACTGTATTTCCTCTTGCGCTCCAGCGTCTGCTGTAAAGACAGCTGAACGCTGCGCTGGACACGTTGGTGGACACTGTGGAGGATCGTGGAGGCGAAGGTGTGGATTTCCGGTAGGAGGCGCTCGTGCCGGGGTCCTGGGCAGGGGGTTGACTAGCAGAGGCAGCGAGTGATGCAGGGGGTTGACTAGCAGAGGCAGCGAGTGACACAGGGGAAGGAGCAGTGGTTTTACCCGCAGGAGGTGGTGAACGGCCTTGGTTCCATTGAGTGGGGTGTTTAGCACTCATATGCCTGCGCATGCTGGTGGTGGTTAGGCTAGTAGTGGTGGCACCCCTGCTGATCCTGGTGTGGCACAGGTTGCACACCACAGTCCGTCGGTCATCCTCACTTTCTTTAAAGAACCTCCAGACTTGCGAACATCTAGGCCTCGCCACGGGAGCTTCACTACGTGAAACAGTTGCTGCTGATGCACCAGCTCTGGCCCTGCTTCTCCCTCTGGCCACACCACTGCCTCTTACAACCTGTTCTGGTGCAGCACTCGCCTCCGCCTCAGAAGCACTGTCTTCACTCGGCTTATCAACCCAGCTTGGGTCAGTCACCTCGTCATCCTCCGATTCCTCAGTCTGCTCCCCCCTCGGAATTCCTCCCCTAACAACAACTTCACCACTGTCTGACAACCGTGTCTCCTCATCGTCTGACACCTTTTTACGCACTTCTTCCACTAAGTCAACATTGTCATCATCATCATCACCCACAGACTGCAACAGTTGGAAAACTTGTGCATAGGGAAAGAGGTCAGCAGCAACCTGAGAAGTGGTTTGTGACTCTGGGAAGGGTCCAGAAAACAGTTCCTCAGAGAATGCCGGATCGCATTCCAAATTTTTCTGGGAGGGGGCAGACTGGGGGGAAGGAGGTTGAGGTGAAGGAGCCAGAGGAGTGCTCCCTTGGGTAACGTGGTTGGACTGCGTGGAAGACTGACTGGTGGACAAATTACTTGAAGCATTGTCCGCAATCCACGAGATGAGCTGTTCACACTGTTGTGGTTTCAACAGTCCTCTACCACCTGTCCCTGTAAGTTGAAACATGAAGCTAGGGAGTGTAGCTCTGCGGCGTTCCACAGCTCCCTCATCAGCAGGTACTGTCTTACCCTGCCCAGGACCACGGCCTCTGCCCCCTGCAGTAATTGAATGCCCATGCCCATGCCCTCGTCCTCGACCCTTAGCCCTGGGGTTCAACACTTTCTGTATATAAGTGTATGATATAAAAAAAAATAAATAAACGGGCCTGGTGTACTAAAACCCACAAACTTTTTCAGTCTGGTTTAATTAAGTGACGTACAGAAAGTGTCACCTGGACAGTATATACGGATTGGAGCGAGTGTGCTGAACTGTGACACACAGAAAGGTTACACGCAGCTGAGTAAAATGGATTTGTATCACTGAGCTAAAACAACAAAAAAAATAATTTTATTTTTAAAAAATTTTTTTTTAGTTTAGTTTTTTTTGGAATGTGACCTGCAGAAACTATCGGAGACCTAACTCACACCCTGTTAACGGTGGCTATTTAGACTGCGACCCAGACAAATGTCGCACAGAGATTTTTAGGACCAAGCTGTATACGTTATTGGTAGCAAATGACTTGGTTGTATTCTGTGACGTACAGAAAGTTTCACCTGGACAGTATATATGGATTGGAGCAAGTGTGCTGAACGGTGACACACAGAAAGGTTACACGCAGCTGAGTAAAATCGATTTGTATCACTGAGCTAAAACAACTAAAAAACTAATTTTTTTATATATTTTTTTTAATATTTTTTTTTTAATTTTTGTTTTTTTGGGAACGTGACGTGCAGGAACTATCGGAGACCTAACTCACACCCTGTTAACGGTGGCTATTTAGACTGCGACCCAGACAAATGTCGCACAGAGATTTTTTGGATCAAGCTGTATACGTTATTGGTAGCAAATGACTTGGTTGTATTCTGTGACGTACAGAAAGTGTCACCTGGACAGTATATACGGATTGGAGCGAGTGTGCTGAACTGTGACACACAGAAAGGTTACACGCAGCTGAGTAAAATGGATAATGGATTTGTATCACTGAGCTAAAACAACCAAAAAAATAATTTTATTTTTTATATTTTTTTTTTAGTTTAGTTTTTTTTGGAACGTGACCTGCAGAAACTATCGGAGACCTAACTCACACCCTGTTAACGGTGGCTATTTAGACTGCGACCCAGACAAATGTCGCACAGAGATTTTTAGGATCAAGCAGTATACGTTATTGGTAGCAAATGACTTGGTTGTATTCTGTGACGTACAGAAAGTGTCACCTGGACAGTATATATGGATTGGAGTGAGTGTGCTGAACTGTGACACACAGAATGGTTCCACACTGCTGTGTGCAATGGATTTGTATCACTGAGATATAACATAAAAAAAAGGGGTTATATATGGCGATAGCTGCACTACTAGTGCCAGCCAGCCAGCCAAGCCAGGAGACCAAAAAAAAAGTCTTCTAGCCCTTAGAAGGGCTGTTGGGTTCTTTGTGGGTGATTCCTGCCTAACAGAGAACTAAATGCAGGCCCTAACACTGTCCCTGAAAGGCAGCAGCTCTATCCCTAACGACATCCAGACGGCATCTGAGCCGAGCACCGCGGCCAGTCACTAGTATATTCCAGGGTCACCTGATCAGGCCAGCCAACCCCTGCTATCGACATGTAAGGGCCCCACGTGATGCTGGGTGTACCGTAGAGTCTCCTGGCTTGTGATTGGCTGTGTTTATAGGTGCCAAAAAAGCATGATGCGGAAGTTGCCATTTCCTCGAGTATGGAGAGATACTCGTCCGAGCAGCGAGCACTTACGAGTACCCTAATACTCGAACGAGCACCAAGCTCGGACGAGTATGCTCGCTAATCTCTAGTCTCTTCTATATTCCTTAAATTCACATGGGACACCTAAAGGGTTAACACAGCTTCTAAAATCATTTTTGAAACATTTGAGAGGTGTAGTTTTTAAAATTGGGTCAATTATGGGTTGTTCCTATTATGTATTTCCCACAAAGTGATTTCAAAACTGAATTGGTCATTTAAAAAATAGGTTTTAGAAATGTTCTTAAAAATGTTAAAATTTGCTTCTAAAATTCTAAACATTTACAAAATGATGCCAACCTTATACTCCTGTTCTTCTGTTTCACTTTCATGTGAGGGCTTTATCTTTTGGTTTTACAAACTATAATATTTGTTAGCGTTCATATTAGTAATTTTTATTACCTAAGCAATTTCATTTAGGTCACCTCCTGTGAAGATCATTATTTATTTTACTTCCTGTTTATTGTGTAAATAAAGAACCCCATTTTAAGATTTGTTATGGGTCTGAAGAAGAAGGGAGACCCTCTTTGAAACGCATAACCTTGTTCCTATGTTTTTATCTCATAAAGTCCAGTCCTCTGGAATCCCTTTTTCTACTGATGATTCTTCAATATTATTCTGGTCTCCAGTCATGAGTAACCATCAGGAAGGAACAGCTACTACTGCGGAGATTGTGCTTATTTCCTGAGTTTTTCCCAGTGACACACCTATAATTAAGTTTACCTCCAGTGAGCAGTTTTTTACTGGGCCAAGAGTCCTTAAGCTTTACAGCTGTCACATATTGGTGTGCCCTGCACTACTTTCTGTTTTTATTAAATTAATTTTGAAAAGAGGATGGTTACAGTAGTGACTTTTCGCCCCAGTAACAAGAACATGGGAATGTACACTAAACCTAATGTATTTGAGGCAAGTTTAGTAACCTGTTCTATATACAGTCCCTTCTTGGCAACATCAACAGAAAAGCAGTAGTGGTTTGTTCAGAAATGAAACCAAGGGTCATCAGTGGCAGCAGGCCAGAAAAACTGAAAATAAATTACTGTGCAGTATATGTGTATACTGTATATAATCAATACCTAAAATATTATTAGATTCTTTTTTCATGATGTGATTGCAAATACTGAAAATAACCAAAATAACCAAAGGAACAGTCTGGAAAACTTCACATCTGTCTCATTGGAAATAATGGACTATTGCTTTTAAAGCCTGTAACTTCTATGCTGACTTTAAATATCAAAAGTTTTAGCAATTTTCTCAGTCTAATTAACCATATGTGCCTTAGCTAAATACACCAAACATAAGTTATTCTAAAGCACAAATGACCCCATAATGAGCACCTTTTTGTCATTGAAGGGTTTAAAAGTTCTATCAGTACTACTTCACCAATATTACAATAACATTGTTCTGAATACTAACCATATACCTTGTTTGTATGAGCAAAGATGTAATGACTGATTACAAAACTTGCTCCAGAAAGTGTGTATAATTTCATTTTATACTGTTGTTTTAGCAGAGAAATTGGAATCTAGCTAGGAAAGTTACTATAGCTATAGGGCACATTTAATTGCATTTTCAAAACTTCTTTTAATCCTATAATAACAAAAAATTAAATCAGTGCTGACATTTTTTGTTGCCAGAAGAAGGTAGTAAAAGGGTATAGAAATAATTGTTAATTCTAAGAACATAATTAGCAACTTTAAAGCTTTAATCTAAAAATGCATATTCTGAGTCTGGGAAAAGATTAAGAAAAGATAGCAAAAGTCTTTGAAAATGCAACTGTCTTTGTTTTAATTGTAAATTATGACTGTTTTAATTAGCTCATTCATTGAGTTGATAACATAAACACATATGAACATTCAGATGTTTAGTAAAACATTTTAAGTAAATAGGAGAAATGTTATAAAATATAAAGGTGTTCAAAATTCAAGGAAGACATAAAGGAGTTTGATATGTTTTGACAAAATAACATTATATAAAATAACACAATATAATATATGTTACAATAAAAAAAAATACACCATAGGACATTTAGCTGAAGTATACCAAGCACTGTCCGAGTGCTTCCCCAGTGCAGCATGCACTATATTTTTTAACACTGCACATGCTTTGTTAAAGAATATGGTGTCAATTTACAAAAAATAAAAACAAAACAAACAAAAAAGCTAATTAACTTTTTTGAGAGAAGAATTTTGAAAATTTTAGCTTAAAATTAGGTGTAAAATAAAAATATTAATACGGACGTTTGTAAGCTGGACTTCAGAAAAGTCACTGTCACCAACGTTCCTGCATCAGGTTGCAGGCGTTCGGCTAGGCTTTCAAAAGTGACATAATTTGACATGTTTTCCTCTTGGTTTGGTTGCTGTTTACCACACCCCTTCCCCTCAGCTGTTGTGGGTGTGGTGATTATCTTTCCCCTATTTATCCCTTCCTCTCCCAGTTTTCCTTGCGGTTTATACTTTCTGCTGACATTGTTGTGTGTGGTGTTGTTCTCAACTGAGATCCTCAGGTGCTGCAATATCTGCATTAAGATAAATGTCATTTTCCCTATTGTGTTTATCCTACTTTTCCCTGTTGTGGTTTTGCCTTCTGGAGTCTCCAGTTTGTCCGTCCTCTTGGAGGAACGGGTTGACTCTTTCCTCTGTCACTAGCTGCAGGGTTCTATAGGGTGAGTTTGTTATTAGGTTCCCGTGTATGAACTCTCCTACCACTAAGGCCTGTTCATACTGGTAGTCAGTCAGGGCCTAGTTTCAGGGTTCCCTGCAGGAGGTGACCGTTTCCCTTGTTTGGTCTTTTCCCTTCCCTCTTACGCTTGGTGTGGCTATTCCCTCCACACCAGAGCGTGACAGTCACTGACTGAAAGAATAAATGTAATGTCAGTAGGTAGGAACGGACACAGACAGTGAGCCCTAACTAGAACCTTGCCAGCTTTCCCTGCCTAAGCTCTAAGTAGCAAGTCCGCAACTGGTCGACGTTCCCTACTCTACTAAGGTGCAAGAGAAACAACACCAATGGACAAAAACAAGACACAGAGACAGAGTCATACAGAAACGGGACAGAACCAAGTGGACAAAACCATACCAAATCGAGAGACAGGGAGTAGTCAAATAGCCAAGCTGAGATCAGAACCAAATGGGAAACTCAGTACCAATGTGTTAGACAGAGAGTGGTCAAAAGGACAAGCTGAGGTCAAAACATTAGTAATCCAAAATTCACAACCAGGAACCTGGAACACAGTTAGTGAGTCAAAGACTATCACTGGACCCCGCATGAACAATGGCCAGAGCACTTCTTTTTTTTTTCCCCTGGTGTATTTTATAAAACCACAAGCAGAAAAAAAGGGGTTGTCCCATCCGGGCCCCTGAAGTGAAAGGAGAGTAGTGTGCATGCACGGCACGGCATCCTCCATTATGCCATGATGAGTGGCTGATCCCATTTTTTACATTTACATGCCCCCCTGTGGCTTCCACACCATATAATGACCCACAGTGGCCCCCATACAGTATAATGACCCCCCAGTGTTCCCGCACATAGTATAATGACCCCACAGTGGCCCTCTATTCAGAATAATGACCCCCAGTCACTCCCCCATTCAGAATAATGACCCCCACACTGGGGGTTATACTGTATGGAGGGGCACTGGGGGTCATTATATTGAACGGGGTCCCTAGGGGTCATTATATTAAATTGGGGGTACTGGGGGTCATTATACTGTGTCAGTGGCCCTCACACAGTATAATGACCACGCAGTGGTCCCCTCACATACCTATCATGCTGGAGCTCAGGGGAACCGGCGGTCCTTTCATTCACTAACCACAGCTCATCTCCCTGCACTCCTTCTCTCCTCCAGCCCGCTGCAACAGTGAGAAACACGTATATACATTGATTTTAAAAAAGGCACTGCATACAAATATGCAACACACCACGTCCAGTAAAAAAATGCATACATTAACATATATGTTTTTTTTTTTACAATGGACCTGATTGGTGAACGGACGCCACTGTATGGCATCAGTCTGAAGCACTGCCGTACAGTCACTGGATAACACCACGATGCTGTAACTGGATAACACCGCCGTACAGTGACCGGATAACTCTGCCTTACAGTCACTGGATAACATCTCCATACAGTAACTGGATAACACCACCATACAGTGAGCGGATAACTCTGCCATACAGTGACTAGATAACACCTCCATACTGTGACAAGATAACACCGCCATACAGTGACCGGATAACTCCTCCATACAGTAACTGGATAACACCACCATACAATGACCTGATAACACCGCCGTATTGTGACCGGATAATTCTGCCATACAGTGACCGGATAACTCCTCCATACAGTAACTGGATAACACCGCCATACAGTCACCGGATAACTCCGCCATACAGCCCTGCATTTCTTCTCTCCTCCAGCCCGCTGCAGCAGTGAGACACACGTCATGACGTCACCGCTGGGCCTGTTGGAGAGAAGGAGCTGTGCAGGGATATAGCTAGAACTGACCAGGCCCCCCAGCAAATTTTTGTTCACCCCCCTGTGGGTGAACATCATCATTTCCAATCCGTTAGGTATATACATTGATTTTAAAAAAGGCACTGCATACAAATATGCAACACACCACGTCCAGTAAAAAAAATGCATACAATAACATATATGTTTTGTTTGTTTTTTTACAATGGACCTGTTTGGTGAACGGACGCCACTGTATGGCATCAGTCTGAAGCATCTGTTAATGTATTTTAGTATACATTAAACGGATGGGAAAAATGTAATGTGAACCCAGCCTTAGTGCCAGAATAAGCACCAGCACTGAGAGCGCACAATCTGGTCCTGGTGGTCAGGGGTGAGGACTGTTTCTCAAGGATCATTTATACATGCAAGGCACAGTATAATATATAATGCCTGTTTGGCTGATATTAGGGATGAAAGCCCAGGACCAGCGACACTGCAGCAGGCCGTTTCTCCTAGTAACCAGGAGGATGACCGCTGCAGGAAGGATGGGAAAAGGAGAGCAGCAAAGGACAGACAGATACTGGTGGTAGGGGACTCTATTATTAGGAGGACAGACAGGGTCATCTGTCGCCGAGACCGTGAATGCCGAACAGTGTGTTGTCTCCCGGGTGCTCGGGTTCGGCATATTGCGGACCGGATTGACAGATTGCTGGGTGGGGCTGGGGAAGACCCGGCGGTCATGGTACACGTTGGCACCAATGACAAAGTCAGGGGGAGATGGAAGGTCCTTAAAAATTATTTTAGGGAACTAGGTGAGAAGCTCAAGTCCAGGACCTCCAAGGTAGTGTTTTCAGAAATACTACCAGTGCCACGAGCGTCACTAGAGAGACAACGGGAGATTAGGGAGTTAAATAAGTGGCTCAGAGGCTGGTGCAGGAAGGAAGGGTTTGGGTTCATGGAGAACTGGGCCGACTTCTCTGTCGGCTACAGACTCTACAGTAGGGACGGGATGCACCTTAATGGGGAGGGTGCAACTGCCCTGGGGGAAAAAATGGTTAGACGGCTGGAGGAGCTTTTAAACTAGGATCTGGGGGGAGGGTGGGTGCCCATACTAATAAGGGGGTAGATAGTGTAGATAGAGAGTGGGTCATAGGAAGGAAAAGTGGGGGGTTAGTGGGGGATGGGGTTAGTAAGGAATGTAGGGAGAAGACTGTGCAAAACAATAACCAAAGTAACCCAAGAACCCCGGATATTCATTTAATAAGTAATAGTAAATTGACAAACGGGGTAAAAAATATACATAGACCTCCTAATTGTATGTACACTAATGCCAGAAGCCTAACTAATAAAATTGGTGAACTGGAATTAGTGATGTGTGAGGAGGACTATGACATAGTGGGAATAACTGAGACATGGCTGCATGATAGCTATGACTGGGCAGTTAATGTACAGGGTTACAATCTTTTTAGAAAGGATCGTCAAAACCGGAGAGGGGGAGGGGTCTGCCTTTATGTAAAGTCCTGTCTAAAGCCCACACTGCGGGAAGATATAAGTGAGGGACATGAAGATGTGGAGTCACTGTGGGTAGAAATAAATGGAGCCAAAAACAATAATAAAATACTAATAGGAGTTTATTATAAACCCCCTAGTATACCAGAGCCCATAGAAAATCTACTTCTAAACGAAATAGTCGAGGTGGCAAATCATAATGAGGTCGTTATTATGGGGGATTTCAACTACCCAGATATAGACTGGAAAACTGAAACCTGTATATCTCATAAAGGAAACAGGTTCTTGGAAATAACCAAAGACAATTACCTTTCCCAACTGGTTCAGGACCCGACTAGAGGGACGGCCATACTGGACTTAGTATTAACCAATAGACCTGACAGAACAACAGATGTGCAGGTCGGGGGACACCTGGGAAATAGTGACCATAATATAATAACCTTCCAATTGTCATTCAAAAGAGCGTTTCTTCAGGGAGAAACAAAAATACCTAACTTCAAAAAAGCAAAATTTAGCCAACTAAGAGAGGCCATAGGCCTAACTAACTGGGACAAAGTCCTCAAAAATAAAAATACAGCCACAAAATGGGATATTTTTAAAAGCATCCTAATATCTAATTGTGAGAGGTACATACCTTATGGGAATAAAAGGTTAAGGAACAAGAAAAAACCAATGTGGATAAACAGAACTGTAAAGAAAGCAATAAATGACAAACAGAAAGCATTTAAATCACTAAAACAGGAGGGGAGCGAGGAAGCATTGAAAAACTACAAGGAAAAAAATAGAATATGTAAAAGACAAATAAAAACAGCCAAACTAGAGACCGAGAGATTAATCGCCAAAGAAAGTAAAATTAACCCTAAAATGTTCTTTAATTATATAAATGGTAAAAAGTATAAATCTGAAGGTGTCGGCCCCTTACAGAGTAATGAGGGGGTAGTAGCAGAGAGCGATGAGGAGAAAGCAAAACTCTTAAATATTTTTTTCTCCACTGTATTCACTGAGGAAAATAAACTGTCAGATGAAATGCAGAATATAAAAGTAAATTCCCCATTAAAAGTGCCCTGTCTGACCCAGGAAGAAGTAGAGCTGCATCTTAAAAAGATTAAAATAGACAAATCGCCAGGACCGGATGGCATACACCCCCGTATCCTAAGAGAATTAAGTAATGTCATCGCCAGACCCTTATTTCTGATATTTAAGGACTCTATACTGACAGGGAGTGTTCCACAGGATTGGCGCATAGCAAATGTGGTTCCAATATTCAAAAAGGGTCCAAAAACAGAGCCCGGGAACTATAGGCTGGTAAGTTTAACATCTGTAGTGGGTAAACTGTTTGAAGGTTTTCTAAGAGATGCTATCTTGGAGTACCTCAATGAAAATAAGCAAATTACTCCATATCAGCATGGCTTCATGAGGGATCGGTAGTGTCAAACCAATTTAATCAGTTTCTATGAGGAGATAAGTTCTAGACTTGACCGCGGGGAATCAATGGATGTCGTATATCTGGACTTCTCCAAAGCATTTGACACTGTACCACATAAAAGGTTAGTATATAAAATGAGAATGCTTGGCCTTGGAGAAAATGTCTGTATGTGGGTAAGTAAATGGCTCAGTGATAGAAAACAGAGGGTGGTTATTAATGGTACATACTCAGATTGGGTCACTGTAACTAGTGGGGTACCACAGGGGTCAGTATTGGGCCCTATTCTCTTCAATATATTTATTAATGATCTTGTAGAAGGCTTGCACAGTAAAATATCAATTTTTGCACATGACACTAAACTGTGTAAAGTAATTAACACAGAAGAGGACAGTACACTGCTACAGATGGATCTGGATAGACTGGAGGCTTGGGCAGAGAAGTGGCAGATGAGGTTTAACACTGACAAATGTAAGGTTATGCATATGGGAAGGAATAATGCAAGTCACCAGTACATACTAAATGGTAAAACATTGGGTAACTCTGACATGGAAAAGGACCTAGGAATTTTAGTGAACAGCAAACTAAGCTGCAGAAACCAGTGTCAGACAGCTGCTGCCAAGGCCAATAAGATAATGGGTTGCATCAAAAGGGGCATAGATGCTCGTGATGAGAACATAGTCCTGCCACTTTACAAATCACTAGTCAGACCGCACATGGAGTACTGTGTACAGTTCTGGGCTCCTGTGAACAAGGCAGACATAGCAGAGCTGGAGAGGGTTCAGAGGAGGGCAACTAAAGTCATAGCTGGAATGGGTGGACTACAGTACCCAGAAAGATTATCAAAATTAGGGCTTATTCACTTTAGAAAAAAGACGACTGAGGGGAGATCTAATAACTATGTATAAATATATCAGGGGTCAGTACAGAGATCTCTCCCATGATCTCTTTATCCCAAGGACAGTGACCATGACGAGGGGACATCCTCTGCGCCTGGAGGAAAGAAGGTTTGTTCACAAAAATAGAAGAGGATTCTTTATGGTAAGAGCAGTGAGACTATGGAACTCTCTGCCTGAGGAGGTGGTGATGGTAAGTTCACTAAAAGAGTTTAAGAGGGACCTGGATGTATTTCTGGAGGGTAATAATATTACAGGCTATAGTTACTAGATATGGGTTGTTGTTGATCCAGGGAGTAATTCTGATTGCCTGATTGGACTCGGGAAGGAATTTTTTCCCCTAAAGTGAGGAAAATTGGCTTCTACTGCACAGGGGTTTTTTGCCTTCCTCTGGATCAACTTGTAGGAAAACAGGTCGAACTGGATGGACAGATGTCTTTTTTTCGGCCTTATAAACTATGTTACTATGTTACTATGTTACTATAATACACTGGAATATATATACTATAAAGATATTAGCATTATCTTAGAATAATAATATAATTAGGGGGTAATTTATTAAATAGAAATACGTCTATATTAGGTGTATTTCTGGCAGAGATTGTGGCACACAGGTCCTTTGCGCCACAATCTTCAACTTTTCCCCGCTCATGCCAGGTCTAAAAAAGTTTTCGTATTCGTATCGAATCTTGGGATTTTTCAGCTGCGAAGCGAATCCGAATATTAGGTGATTTGCTTCGCTTTTGTACTCATTCGCTACGTAGTGTGTCCTATAAATTATACGCTATTCTACGTATAATTTAGTTACTCTATACGCTGTCGCGTACAAATTCAATTCAGCGATGCAGACTTTTCCCTGGTAGTTACTCTATATGCTGTTGCGTACGAATTCAATTCAGCGATGCAGACTCCTCCCTGGTAGTTCCGCCCCTTTCTCCAGCGTGGGAGGATGACGAGGCAACTCAGGAAATTAAGTTGCGCATTTGTGCGCCTCATTCCTTTTCCCCCATTTTCAGGTTATTTGGGGAGCCCCTTGAAAGAGGGTTTTTTAAGGAACCTTTGTTGCTATTTTTTTACCCATTTGGATTACAATTTTACCTATGTGGATTACAAATTGCGACTGAGTTTGGGACTCTGCTCCAGTTCTATGACAAGCGTCAGAAGAAAAGAGACTTAAACGTGTCTGTAAGCATACTAGGTAGGTGATATTTAAAATTTTTATATTATACCTGTAATAATGTATTTGCACTTTACCATATATATGTCTCTAATATTCGCTCTACCTCTGAGGAGTGCACGCCGGTGCCTCTCCTCGTACGTGCCTGCGTATTGCGTAATCGCTTAGACAATAGTACACTGAGATTCGTAAGCTATTTGTACGCTCATGCGTACGTCTTCTAAGAAGTTGCATACATTTTGTAAATGAACGTTCGTTATTAGTGAGCGAATGTTCGCTAATAGCACATAATAACGTATATTTTGTACGCAAATACAACAAATCTCTTCGTCGAATATACAAATTTTAGGAAAAGTTCGGCGAATGTTCGGCGACTAATTTTTTGAATGATTCGCTCATCTCTAAACACTGCCATATAGTCACCGGATAACACCGCCATACACTCACCGGATAACACCTCCATACTTTAACTGGATAACACCGCCGTACAGTCACTGGATAACACCACGATACTGTAACTGGATAACACCGCCATACAGTGAGCGGATAACTCTGCCATACAGTGACCGCATAACACCGCCATACAGTGACCGGATAACGCCGCCATACAGTGACCAGATAACACCTCCATACTGTGACCAGATAACACCTCCATACTGTGACCAGATAACTCTGCCATACAGTGACCGGATAATTCCTCCATACAGTAACTGGATAACACTGCCATACAGTCGACGGATAACTCTGCCATACAGTGACTGGATAACACCACCATACAGTGACTGGATAACTCCACTATATAGTGACTGTATAACATCTCCATACAGTAACTGGATAAGACCACCATACAATGACCGGATAACTCTGCCATACAGTGAATGGATAACACCACTATACAGTGACTGGATAAAAGGGTATAAGAGGACACAATGCAGGGGGCATAGTACAGGGTACGGGGGGCACAATCAATTGACACTGTGACGTTAGACGGTCCTTATGGTGCATGCAGTTTAGACATCACCATAACAAGAGGCAGAGGAGTGAGACAGGGGCCCGGGGCCATCTATGGACAGGAGGGGTGGACACAGCAAATAGGTGGAAGGGGCTCTGAGGTGGATTTATACAAGAAGTAGGGGGAGAAAGAAAGGTAGCAGGAGCTCTGGATACATAAGGGATGAAAGGAGACAGCAGAGGCTCTGAGAGAAAGAGATGGACAGGATATGGGGGGCGGGCAGGGGCCATGGAAGCTTAATGATGCAGTAAATCAACTAAATAGCTTTGAAGCTGTTGGTCTACAGAATCCAGTAGCAGATTGAAGAGTTCCCTGACCCCCCAACCCCCTGTCCCACTGAGAGGAGACAGTGAGACAGTCACAGTGCAGACTCACATCTGGTCACACTGCAGCTCCAGCCCTGCCGTCTCTCTCCTCCTGAGGCAGCACATCCTGTGTAGTGGGGGCTTGTCTGAAGCTTGTGAGGTAACTTTCCTGCTCTGCTGGAGTGAAGAGGGGGCGTGTCTGAAGCTCCGCAGCACAGGAGCTTGTAGGGACAGCAGCAGCCGAACTCTGTATGCTGTGGAAATAGACTGGATAACACCACCTGGGGAGCTGCGGTTAGTGACTGAAACTTATCAAACAGCAGGGGGCCCCCTTTGGAAAGGGGGCCCTGGGCAATTGCCCTGTTCCCCCCCTAACGCCGCCCCTGCTGGCACTGGTATAAGGCCAGAAAAGGGTTTAATTAGAGCATAGAGTCCCAGGATCAGAACCTGATAGGTCATGACTCAGTGTTCCATTAGCCAGAACACAAGCACACAGGAACAGATCAGCTAAGCAATCAGCCCACTGCTGGTTTCCTCAAGCAGATGCCCACTGTGGGGAAAAAGATCATTGTGCAGTGGCCGGGGTGCCGTGGTTGCTACGGGGGTGACCCTTTCCCCCTCCAGGGCCTTCTAAGGTGATTTTCCTTCATGTCCCAGTGGTAGGAGTGCCAAGGGGTATCTGGGCCACTTAGGTTTTTGTTGTGATTGTCACGGTGTTCCTACCTCGTGAGACGAACCGGCCCTAGGAGGTGGCTCCGGCTGCAGAAAATTACTAGTAGTAGTAATTGAGGGTCGTCGGATGGGAGTGATGCACAGACTTGTATGAATGGTCCAACGCAGTTTTATTAACTTAACTTTGAAAGCAGATAACTCAGTTCATCCTTCAGCTTGGTGTCCAGCAAGTGCAGCTTATTGCATACTTGGCAGATGCTAGGAAGTTCAGGTTTCAGGCTTCCTGTTCTAAGCTGAGGTTACCTCTTAAGTCTGGCTTCCCTTTACAGTATTTGTTGTGCCTTATTGCAGGCTATATTACTCAGTCTTTGGGGTGCAGCCGAGCTGAAGGTGCTCTGCTGTCCTGCACATGTCCTCTCTAATCAGGGTACAGGGGACAACTCTCTGACTAAACTGTCATTTCCTCCTCACTGCAGGAAGTTGGAAGAACTTAACTTCTCTCCAGCAGAGGGGGTCAGAATGGACTAAGGACCGTACCATTCTGGTAAAACTACATCTGAATCTGCCATAGTATTTACTGACACCTGCTGGTACACCAGGTACATTACATGGGAAACAGTTGCATAACATTGAATATAATACATATTAATGCTGGTGATGACATTAATGCACAGAATTACATTTCCAAAGTAGCACACAGATAGAAGCTGGTTACGCAGAGTTGTAACACTACTCTGGGGTGTTACAATTGCATCCTGTATTCCTGTTACTAAGCACGCTGTGGAGTCACCAGGGGGCATGGCTTAGCAATATGTCACCACAGCGCCAGCTGCTGGAGGGAGGAGGGAGCAGCTGGGAAAGGTAGACTTCTGTAAGAACTCAGATTAATAAATAAAAATAAATTACATGTGAAAGCAGAACAACTACAACATATGCAGTATTATAAGCTGTATCCAATATTGTACTTATCATCTCTTTCATACCTCCCAACAATCCCGGATCTGGCAAGACAGTCTCAGATTTCCATGATTGTTCCAGGAAGGCTCAGGTATGTCCTGCGTTTAACAGTCTCTGATGAAGATATAGTGGAATGTAATTGTGAAGCAGGGAGACATCAGCTTTCTGCTTCACCATCCCATAGCCTGTACACTCCACAGCAGCAGGAGTGATGAAGTGATGTAATTGGACCTTCTGGGAAAGAAAGTGCATAGGCTAGGGGATGATGATCATTCCCTAGCCTGTGCACTTTTGTGTACAGCACAGCAGGCGCAATGGTGTAACGTCATCACACCTGCTGTGGGGGAGAGCAGAATGTGCTTCGTTAACTGCAGAATAGAACCAGATAAGTGTTATATTTTCAAAAATTGTATTAACACTACAGGCTTTGCTGTTTTAAGGGGGGCACTAAGGGGGCAGTGGTAAAGCACTATTGTGAAGGGCCATTCTGCTGTGTGTGAGGCACTAAGGGGGCTTTCTACTAAGTGTGAGGGCCCTAAGGGGGCACTCAGCTATGTTGTGGGCACTAAGGGGGCATTTAGTCATGTGTAAGGGAACTAAAGGGGTATTCTATTGTGTGTAAGGTCATTAATGGGGCATAACTATTATGTACAGTAGGGGCACCAAGGGGCAAGACTATTGTGTGGGGGCCCCTAAAGGGGCATGACTACTCTGTGAGGGCACAAAAGGGACTGGGCAGGATTGGGTGTAGTTGGGCATTGGTCTGAATTAGAGGCATGGCTTAGTGTAAAAAAATGTGCTACAGTGATGGTGTCCCTCCTGATTGCTTTTCACAAGTTGAGAGAAATGCTCTTCTAGGGTATATGCTATGCAGATTGACTATAGACCAGTACCAACATAATTTAGTCTTCAACGTGTGTGAACTGTACACTCAATTAAAGAGTCAAAGGAGTCAAAGTATCGGTGCCATACGTCTGTATTTATATCTGTCTTTTTAGGAAAAGAGTGATGAAAATATACTGTAAACAAACGGGTTGTGAAAAGAAATAATGAAAAACTCCCCCAAACCCAGAAGTAATAAATGTGTTAAAGTAATAAATAAACTCACCCATTGAATCATCTACTACATCCTGCAGCAATTCTCCAGTCCTGTCCTGTGCTTGTTCTATGTTCACATGGCTGCAACAGTAACTTAGCAGTAAATACCAAGTGGCCTCTGCAGCCGCTCATTGAACTCAGTGGTCATGCAGGGTGCACAGTTGTCACTGCTGCAGCCAAGTAACCAATGACTAGTGGTTAGGATAAGTGATGATCGAGCACCCAGGTGCTCGTGTGCTCTGGCCGAGCACTCGGGGGTGCTCGAGTGCTCGGCTGTGCACCCGAGCATAATTAAAGTCAATGGGACTAAAACAGTCCTCCACCCCGCTCGGAAGAGGGAAGGGTGTCTGGTTTACACGGGTCCCCCCCAAAAAAATAAAAACGACACAGACACTGATGGGGGGGTTAAACTTACCTTTCCCAGCAGCTCCCGACCTGTCCCAGCAGGAAAACGGTGCACAGTGGTAAGTTTCACCACAGCGCCATCTGCTGGAGGGAGGAGCGAGCTTCTGGGAAAGGTAAGGTGACGGATCTGTCATGAACTCCATTGAAAGTCAATGGAGGACGGATCCGTATACTATTGTGTTACACCGAACGGATCCGTCCCCATTGATTTGTCTTGGTGCGGGGAGGGGACTCAAGTATGGCGCTCGAGTACACTTGGTATTCAGCCAAACACCAAGTGGACCTGAGCGCCAGCTTTGTCCCCATGCATTCTGAATGGAAAAAGATCCATTCAGGATGCATCAGGATGTCTTTAGTTCAGGCAGCTTTCAGTTTTGTGAGCGGACACAAAACCGCAGCAAGCTGTAGTTTTATGTCCGGTCATAAAAACTGAAAGAAACTGATCAGTACTGAAACCAATGTAAGTCAATGGTAACGGATTCGTTTTTTTTAGGAGACTAAAAAACCGGATCCGTCACCCATTGACTCTCAATGTATGTAGTGCCTGATCCGTTTTTTCAGTTTTGATATCATACAACTGCATCCTAACTGAACTGATGTATCCTGATGTGCAAAATCAAAACGGATCAATTTAATTCAGGTATAGAGATCCTCTGCCGGATCTCAGTACCTGAATTAACAACGCAAGTGTGAAAGTAGCCTTATTAAAGAACTCCCACAAAAATTTTTATTCTCTGACCTGTTAGAGAGGTGCATGCTATAATCTGTAGTGAATGCAATCTTCTCATCAGAGACTGTATTTATGAGTTATCCCCTCTCTTCTAATTGTAGCTGGGTCATGTGACCAACTCCCTGACCTCCAACTGACCCAGGACAGGAAGCCAGTTACTGCTCTATTCATTCCTATGAGACTGAAAGTGAGGCTCCCATAGGAGCCTGTTTTATAGGAATGCATAGAGAATTAGACTTCCTGTCCACACATAAGATGTTGTGTGAGTTGGTGGGTCTGATTCCTAGTCACATGACACAGATGAGAAACATCAGGGAGATATAACTAAAAAATACAGACATTGGCAAGAAAATAACATTCATTACAGATTACATCATGTACATTTCTAGCATGACATGGAATATATTTTTTTGCGGGAGTTCTTCTTCAACTATATCTGTATTACAGCTGTGTTACCTGGACCTGGACCTTCCATTGGGCACTGTAACAAAACTTTTATTATGATAGGGTTTTATTGTAATCTAAGCCATATGACGTTTTAATAAAGTTGAGATGAGTTGCAAAATATATTGAAGACCCATACAAATCATGAAATTAGCACATTTACCAACTGCTTATTTTCTTTAATAATTTACTCAATTTTTTTGGCCATCAATTTTTTTTTTACATCAGTTTCACTTTGTTATTGCTATTATCCATTTAAGTGTGCACAGAGTAAGGAACATTGAGTTCTTTTGTTAAAAATGTATGTTGCATTTGTTAACTTGTATTACTTTATAATTTTATTTTAGATTCACGTGACCCTTTCCAAACTACGGTATCTATACAGAAAAAAATAATACAGCCACTCAGCCTTGACCAATCCACCAGGCATGTTCATAGTTCTTTTATGATTTGAGTGTTTGATTTTGTAAATATTCTTGTGAATAGAGATTGAACATTTATGGGTGGAAAATTAAAAACTTCAGTTCTGTGATAGGGCTGTGACCTGTAGATTGCTATGCGATGGTAGATTGCATTATACGTGAGAGGAAAAAAGGCAAGAAAACAAGACAGAACACTTCAATTCAGGACAAAAGGATTGTAGCATAAAGCATGTTGTTTATAACAGTATACACAAAATTCCTAACATGATAAAGTCAATGGATCACATCAGGATGTCTACAATACAACTATATAATGAGTTTATAGGCTTCAATCATCTTGCTCTTCCTGTACTGGTCCTAGAGATCAGCTAAGGACTCTTTCAGATGAGAAAGTGTCAATATTTATGGTGCTATGTAACCCTTACAGTTCTGTAATGTATTGAATAACGCTGACAGAACTGTAAGGGTTACATAGCATCATAAATCAATATAATGCTATGCAACCCCAGCAGTGCTTGGGAGTTCAGGACGGGTACTCTCTTTGACACACGCTGCAAGTCCGATGTGAGAGACTCGCTGTGAAAGAGGCTGAAACTTCCATTATGGAATCAATCTCCCCTAAAAGAAAATGTGTTTGTGGTTGTATTATTAATATATATATATATATATATATATATATATATATATATATATATTTTTTTACAAAAATTTTTACAAAGCAAATCAACCTTTTTTGCCAAAAATGACAAAAAATATATGTTACACGCAATGTATGAAATGCAGGCATTGTATATGTCACAGTGGACTGTGTCATGTTTCTTTGAACTTGTATTTAGCTGGTCAATGTGCTTTTATTAGTCAGTGTGTTTTGTATTAGGGGGTTGTATTAAATATTGGGGGTTGTAGTGATGGTCTCCACATCTGCTTGGTACCAGAGATAAAGTATACTGGTAACCTCTGTAAACTTCTAAAAATGTTAGGTTTGGGAACTCTACATTTTTACAGGGGTCTCAGTGATCTGGCTGTGCTTCAAAGCATTCCTCTTCGCAGGGGTAGTAAACCCCTGCCCCCTGCTAGTGATAGTACAGACAGGGGAGGAGTGTATGTGTGTATCTCTGGATATCTCTGGGACTTAGGGGGAAGTAGTATGTTGGGGGATCTGTGAAAATGTTGTGGAACTCTGTCCTCCTGGATTTGATTCAATATTGGAACTTGGAATATCTGTAGCTTTACCTGCATCTTTATGTATGACCTCAAAAAAAGCGCTTCACTGTTGACAATTCCTATTGCTCAGTACTTACCTTTGTCAGTCACAGGCCGATTTCGGAACAGTATGCTCCATAGAATGCCTAAAGTACTTAGGCAAAGTATGAAATGTGTTATTTCAGTTTTTATATACCGGACTTTGCCTAGACATTGTATATAACGTCTAGACAATATTTAGAATGATGGGTACTCTTTAGGCAAAGTACAAAATGTTAACAAAATGTTAAAGTGGTTTATCGGGGACAAAATACAGATGTAGCAGCGCTAGCGATCATAGGTGAATCGTGTGAGCGCAGAACAATATTGTAAATAGAGTACGGATCTGATGATTTGTATGCTAATGTGTACAAATTTGTATGCTAATACTACGCATTGTACGCTAATGCGTACGAATTTGTATGCTAATGCTATGCATTCTACACTAATGTGTACGCATTTGTATGCTAATGCTACGCATTGTACGCAAATGCGTATGAATTCACCTAATTAGCGTACTTTTAGGAGAAGTCGCATTCGTTAGCAACGCTATGCGAAAACAGTGATCGCTAGCGCTGCTACATCTGTAGCAGATGAAAAGCAGACCTACACCATCATGGTCGCCATCATCCTCACATATCATTTGCTTTTTTGTCACCTGATGAACCACTGACCATCTTCAATGGGGAAACGCGTCAAGACTTAGTATTACAAGCTTCTGTAAAAAATCTGAGGGCCTTCCAGGGATTTTTCAGGGTTTAGCCACAAATAAGTGGGGTCGCCCTTTTCGGGGTGGGTGCTCCGCTTTTAGGCAGGGATAGTCAAAAGGATACCCAGTGACAGTCTGTCTCCCGACACCATACCTTACGGTGGCCAGCCCGTGGACATTTTTTCAGAGACACTACAGAAACCGTGAGTAAATGGTACATACATTGCCCACTGTTTTTCTGCATAGTATTGTATATGTATACTTTCCTAGACAAAGCTCCAGTATCTTAATTATATCATGGAGTCACCACTTTTTTTGTGGGCATTTATACTTTATTTTTGTTTCATCATTTTGTTTCTTTGGGGGTAATTTTTTCCTATCATTTTTTAATATATGTGATTAAAAGTTATATTTTAGAGGGTTATTTTTCTCAATAATTTACTTCTCTAACCCTCTTTCATTAATACTTTCCTGTGAGCAGTCCAAGTTATTTACTGATTTCAATATTACTAAATAAAGGGCATGTCCAGTGAGAAAAACATTTTAGGAAAGGTCTCTGAGTGGGTTAATAAGTAAAAGAATCAATACTCACCTCACTGATCCCTGCTTCATGTGTTTCAGTACTTACTTCCATAGGTCTCCCCTACTTTCTTGACATATAAGAAATGGCTGCTTAGGCAATGATTGGCTTTGGCTAGTCACTGCTGTGGCCATTGATTGACTGAGCAGGTATTTCAAGATTGGACCAACAAGTGGAGACTAGTAGGGATGTGATAATCTACTACTATGAGATCTTTAAAAAAAAACTTTGCCCTACTGGACAACCACTTTAATAAGTCATAATGACTGCCTTAGCATGTACTATTTTAGTATTTTACATATATCTTCCACTAGATATATGTAAATTATTCATTCAGAAACTTATGTGTCATTTTTGTTGTGCTTTAATCCTCTATTTGAGCTGTTATCAATTATATTCTGCAACAAGATGTATTATTTTGTCTTGATTGCTGATTTTGTTCTAATGACACTGCATGGTCAATATTTACTTGCTTTCTGTCACTATGCTGTAAGGGAAAGTACCGATAGAAATCTGTATCATTTTTTATTCGCTTTCCTTTCCTAGACAATATTAGGAAGTGCTTTAGTTAAATTAGATCTTTTTTTCAGCATTTGGCGCCTAGTAAGAAATGTAATACCACATGCTTCTATTGAGACATTAAGATTTCATATTATTTTGGGCAGCAAACTTTTTTTTTTCAAATGAAACAATTGAATTTTCTAGGCAGTCTGCTACAGCACTTAGAGTAAGAGTACACACTTCAAAATAAAAAGCCTTTCAATCATTATTCATACCATTTGAGGGTTTTTTGTGATCATATTCCATCATGTTAAATTTTTATTGAATGTTTCAGGGACTCAAATGTGATGCGTAAATTTATTATCTTTATGTATGTTAGCATTTTGCATTGTGAGAGAGATTTGGCTGACACTTAACTGGAAAATAGAAAGACAAAACTATGCCCGTAACAAAAAAAAGAAAAAGAAAAAATATTTTCATGTTTTTGAACAAAATGGTAAGTGTGACTCCACCTTTGTGATGCACATTTGTTCCTAGTATAATAAAATTATATTACAAAATATTTCTGTGTAAACATGCATGGATTATTTTTATACTGTCCCAGAAAATTCCTCATAAATGTTTCTAACTGTTTTTGTTAAAACAGATGGAAACTGTTAGAGCATGGCAACCTAACCCTTATGACTTTTTAAAAGATTGCATCCTGGGTATGCAATATGTAAATGTGTAGAGTGAAATTCTCATACAAAAAAAATAAAATAAAATAAAATAAATAACAATGCATCTTAGGCAGCCACATGGAGCTCTACATCTTCCCAAGTGGAAAGGTCCAAAACTTGATTCTCAGAACCATTCAAACGGATATAAAATATGACAAACATACAAAATAAATACATATATGTGCACAAAATCTGTTTTCAAAATATTGAAGCTTTTTCTTTGCAGCTTCCTCAAATAAAATTAGGAAACAAATTCTAGAGACATGGCAATCATCTCAAATGGGAAGATAATTACAAATAGGGCTAAGCTCAAAGAAAGAGATGGAGCACCATAGGGTAACCATGACTTTAGGCTCACACATTATTCATTCATTATTCATTCACTGGCTCATTGTTATCTGATAAAGGGGCATCTATAGTCCTGGAATGGGTTAGTTGTGAATAGAGATAAGCAAGTTTGTTACAAAATTTTCTTTAAACGTTGGTTTCCTACAAATCAGAATTATGGGGAATTGGTCCTGCATGAACAGTTCAAAATAGCAGCCATTATTTTACAGTTTAGAAGAAGTCATCGCCTACCAAAAAGGAATACTTTTTGGGTTGTTTTAATTTAAACAGCCTCAGGGACTTTTCCATGACTTTTCGGTGCAGTTGAGGTATTGTGGAATCAAATTTATTCAGATTAAATCCGACGGCCAATTTGACTGAATCAGTCCTGAAAATAATTTAGAATATTTAGAGTTTAATAAATAAAATTCCAACTTATTGTTATGTCTAAGGCTGTGGAACCATTTTATCAAGCAACAAATTTTACTTTTGGTTAAACCTAAGAACACTATTGTGGCAGTCACCTGGTATTCACCCTTTAACCACTATACAGGCATCTAGACTTCCCTACAGAGCAGCCACCAGGCTGCTACCTCCTATAGTAGTCTCTGTGTGGTTGACTTCTAGCATACAGGGACCTGAGACACTGGTGCAGTGCACTGTGGGGTTAGGCAAATTTGTAGTCAGGGACAGGCCAAAGTCAGGGCTGGTGGAGTACATGTAATACAGGAATAGGTCCAAGATCAGAACAGACAGCATAGTATCAATATGGGGGTCAGGCATGGGTCAAGATAGGCTTAGCAAAGCCTCTCCACTGCTGCTTGTAGGTCATGTGGGTGCTCCCTCTAGCTCTAGAGGACTAGCAGGCTCATTTTAATTTTCACCGGCTAATGGCCTGACCAATTAAGTCCCTTAGCTTGATAGTTCCTGCTAGGTGTGCTTTATCCTGTTGTTTGAGCAAAGCTACGCCTATTCAGAATGAGTTTTCTGCATAAATGAGAAAATAGCACAAAATAGGGTAACACGTTGTCTCCCGGGTGCTCGGGTTCGGCATATCGCGAATCGGATTGACAGATTTCTGGGTGGGGCTGGGGAAGACCCGGCGGTCATGGTACACATTGGCACCAATGACAAAGTCAGGGGGAGATGGAAGGTCCTTAAAAATGATTTTAGGGAACTAGGAGAGAAGCTCAAGTCCAGGACCTCCAAGGTAGTGTTTTCAGAAATACTACCAGTGCCACGAGCGTCACTAGAGAGACAACGGGAGATTAGGGAGTTAAATAAGTGGCTCAGAGGCTGGTGCAGGAAGGAAGGGTTTGGGTTCATGGAGAACTGGGCCGACTTCTCTGTCGGCTACAGACTCTACAGTAGGGACGGGCTGCACCTTAATGGGGAGGGTGCAACTGCCCTGGGGGAAAAAATGGTTAGACGGCTGGAGGAGCTTTTAAACTAGGATCTGGGGGGAGGGTGGGGGGTAATACTAATAAGGGGGTAGATAGTGTACATAGAGAGTGGGTCATAGGAGAGGACAGTGGGGGGTTAGTGGGGGTTGGGATTAGTGAGGAATGTAGGGAGAATATTGGGCAAAACATCAACCAAAGTAACCCAAAAACCCCGGATATTCACTTCACTGGTAATAGTAATTTAAAAAGGGGGGTAAAAAATATACATAGACCTCTTAAGTGTATGTACACTAATGCCAGAAGCCTGACTAATAAAATTGGTGAACTGGAATTAGTGATGTGTGAGGAGGACTATGACATAGTGGGAATAACTGAGACATGGCTGGATGATACCTATGACTGGGCAGTTAACGTACAGGATTACAGTCTTTTTAGAAAGGATCGCCAAAACCGGAGAGGGGGAGGGGTCTGCCTTTATGTAAAGTCCTGTCTAAAGCCCACACTGCGGGAAGATATAAGTGAGGGACATGAAGATGTGGAGTCACTGTGGGTAGAAATAAATGGAGCCAAAAACAATAATAAAATACTAATAGGAGTTTATTATAAACCCCCTAGTATACCAGAGCCCATAGAAAATCTACTTCTAAACGAAATAGTCGAGGTGGCAAATCATAATGAGGTCGTTATTATGGGGGATTTCAACTACCCAGATATAGACTGGAAAACTGAAACCTGTATATCTCATAAAGGAAACAGGTTCTTGGAAATAACCAAAGACAATTACCTTTCCCAACTGGTTCAGGACCCGACTAGAGGGACGGCCATACTGGACTTAGTATTAACCAATAGACCTGACAGAACAACAGATGTGCAGGTCGGGGGACACCTGGGAAATAGTGACCATAATATAATAACCTTCCAATTGTCATTCAAAAGAGCGTTTCTTCAGGGAGAAACAAAAATACCTAACTTCAAAAAAGCAAAATTTAGCCAACTAAGAGAGGCCATAGGCCTAACTAACTGGGACAAAGTCCTCAAAAATAAAAATACAGCCACAAAATGGGATATTTTTAAAAGCATCCTAATATCTAATTGTGAGAGGTACATACCTTATGGGAATAAAAGGTTAAGGAACAAGAAAAAACCAATGTGGATAAACAGAACTGTAAAGAAAGCAATAAATGACAAACAGAAAGCATTTAAATCACTAAAACAGGAGGGGAGCGAGGAAGCATTGAAAAACTACAAGGAAAAAAATAGAATATGTAAAAGACAAATAAAAACAGCCAAACTAGAGACCGAGAGATTAATCGCCAAAGAAAGTAAAACTAACCCTAAAATGTTCTTTAATTATATAAATGGTAAAAAGTATAAACCTGAAGGTGTCGGCCCCTTACAGAGTAATGAGGGGGGAGTTGCAGAGAGCGATGAGGAGAAAGCAAAGCTACTAAATATCTTTTTCTCCACTGTATTCACTGAGGAAAATAAACTGTCAGATGAAATGCAGAATATAAAAGTAAATTCCCCATTAAAAGTGCCCTGTCTGACCCAGGAAGAAGTAGAGCTGCGTCTTAAAAAGATTAAAATAGACAAATCGCCAGGACCGGATGGCATACACCCCCGTATCCTAAGAGAATTAAGTAATGTCATCGCCAGACCCTTATTTCTGATATTTAAGGACTCTATACTGACAGGGAGTGTTCCACAGGATTGGCGCATTGCAAATGTGGTGCCAATATTCAAAAAGGGTCCAAAAACAGAGCCCGGGAACTATAGGCCGGTAAGTTTAACATCTGTCGTGGGTAAACTGTTTGAGGGTTTTCTAAGAGATGCTATCTTGGAGTACCTCAATGAAAATAAGCAAATTACTCCATATCAGCATGGCTTCATGAGGGATCGTCATGTCAAACCAATTTAATCAGTTTCTATGAGGAGGTAAGTTCTAGACTAGACCGCAGCGAATCAATGGATGTCGTATATCTGGACTTCTCCAAAGCATTTGACACTGTACCACATAAAAGGTTAGTATATAAGATGAGAATGCTTGGCCTGGGAGAAAATGTCTGTATGTGGGTAAGTAACTGGCTCAGTGATAGAAAACAGAGGGTGGTTATTAATGGTACATACTCAGATTGGGTCACTGTAACTAGTGGGGTACCACAGGGGTCAGTATTGGGCCCTATTCTCTTCAATATATTTATTAATGATCTTGTAGAAGGCTTGCACAGTAAAATATCAATTTTTGCAGATGACACTAAACTGTGTAAAGTAATTAACACAGAAGAGGACAGTGCACTGCTACAGATAGATCTGGATAGACTGGAGGCTTGGGCAGAGAAGTGGCAGATGAGGTTTAACACTGACAAATGTAAAGTTATGCATATGGGAAGGAATAATGCAAGTCACCAGTACATACTAAATGGTAAAATATTGGGTAACTCTGACATAGAAAAGGACCTAGGAATTTTAGTGAACAGAAATCTAAGCTGCAGAAACCAGTGTCAGACAGCTGCTGCCAAGGCCAATAAGATAATGGGTTGCATCAAAAGAGGCATAGATGCCCGTGATGAGAACATAGTCCTGCAACTTTACAAATCACTAGTCAGACCACACATGGAGTACTGTGTACAGTTCTGGGCTCCTGTGAACAAGGCAGACATAGCAGAGCTGGAGAGGGTTCAGAGGAGGGCAACTAAAGTAATAACTGGAATGGGTGGACTACAGTACCCAGAAAGATTATCAAAATTAGGCTTATTCACTTTAGAAAAAAGACGACTGAGGGGAGATCTAATAACTATGTATAAATATATCAGAGGTCAGTACAGAGATCTCTCCCACGATCTATTTATCCCCAGGACTGTGACTGTGACAAGGGGCCATCCTCTGCGTCTGGAGGAAAGAAGGTTTGTACACAAACATAGAAGAGGATTCTTTACGGTAAGAGCAGTGAGACTATGGAACTCTCTGCCTGAGGAGGTGGTGATGGTAAGTTCACTAAAAGAGTTCAAGAGGGGTCTGGATGTATTTTTGGAGGGTAATAATATTACAGGTTATAGTTACTAGAGAGGGGTCGTTGATCCAGGGAGTAATTCTGATTGCCTGATTGGAGTCGGGAAGGAATTTTTTTCCCTAAAGTGGGGAAAACTGGCTTCTACCTCACAGGGTTTTTTTTGCCTTCCTCTGGATCAACTTGTAGGAAAACAGGCCGAACTGGATGGACAGATGTCTTTTTTCGGCCTTATAAACTATGTTACTATGTTACGTTCTGCACAGTTTTAATAGAATTGTGAATATGAAGGCTCACCTTTTTCGGTTGTGCAACATATGGGCACAACCCTATTGTAGGCTTGTATTGATAGCGTGATCTTGTGACCAGTTAGGCTGTCAACACTTGCTTTTGGAGTTGTGCTTATGATAGGCACAACTCTACTGTAGATGTGTAACACTAGCGTGTTCTCGTGCCGGTTATGCTACCATAGGAGAAAGGTCCTTGTTACCGAGGATACCCAATCCAACACAAGGAAAGGAATTCTGGAAAGAAGTGGATCCTATTTGAGGCGCAAAAGACCGGGCTGGACGAGGTTCTTCAAATTTTCCAATTTATTTTGGATAAAACAATACATACAACGTGTTTCGAGTGTCTGTGGCCCTCTTCTTCAGGTATACAAAAGGGTAAAGCAATATATACCTGAAGAAGAGGGCCACAGATCCTCGAAACGCGTTGTATGTATTGCTTTATCCTGTTGTTTGTCCATGCACCAACCTCTGACCATTTACCATGCACGAACCTTTGACCATTTACTATATTGTGAACCATTGCTGCTCCACTTACCCTTCCCTGTGGCCCAAATCTACCCCTGCTGCCTTCTTCCTGGTAGGTCCGGATGCAGGGAAGGGTAAATGGAGCAGCCAAGTCTTCATTTTATTATTATCATTAATGCTAAATAGATATAACAAAACATTTTTTTTATTTCACCCTATGAGAAAAACAATCTTAACCACTTCAGATCTGGGCCATTTAGCCCCTTCCTGACCAGGCCTAATTTTGCAAATTTGACATGTGTCATTTCATGTGGTAATAACTTTGGAACGCTTTTACTTATCCAAGCGATTCTGAGATTGTTTTCTCATGACACATTGTACTTCAAGTTAATGGTAAATTTGAGTCGATAAGTTTTAATTTTATTTATAAAAAAATCCACAAGTTAACGAAAATTTGAAAAAATTCACTGTTTTCTAAATTTGAATCTCTCTGCTTTTAAGACGAATAGTGATACCCCATAAAATACTTTTCAATTTACATTCCCCATATGTCTTTATGTTGGCATCATTTTGGTAGTGCCATTTTATTTTTTAGGACAGTAAAGTCCAGTAAAAGTTTGCAAAATCAACTTTTTTAAGGACCAGTTCTGAAGTCAGTTTATGAGGCTTACATAATAGAAACCACCTATAAATTATCCCATTTTAGAAACTACACCCCTCAAACTATTCAAAATTGGTTTTTACTAAGTTTGTTAACCCTTTAGATTTCCCACAAGAATTAAAGCAGAAGGAAGGTGAAATTTAAAAATATATATATTTTTTTGCAGATTTTCAAATTTTAATTCATTTTTCTATAAGATAGCAAGGGTAAACTGCAAATCAAACCTGAATATTTATTTTCCTGATTCTGAAGTTTGCAGAAACACCCCATATGTGGTTGTAAACTGCTCTGTGACCGGCAGTAATGAGAGGGAGATAGTACAAGCATTTGTGATCACTTTGACAGCTTATCAGAGTGATCAAAAGCCTGGAGGCAAGGAAAAAAGGTCTCAGGTTAAAGCTCCATGTTCTTGGCTGTCAGGAGGCAGCTAAGTCATGGAGCTCCTATATACAGGTGCTGCACACAGGGGGAAAAGCTAAAGGACGTTTTAAAATGTCCATTCAGAGATAGAGATCCACTACCAGGACGTTTATAGTCAATGGGCAGACTGGAAGTGGTTAAGCTAATATCTATCCAGAAGTGCTTAGTGGACTGGAAGTATATGCAGAAGATAAAGCAATGATTGACAAGTCAATGATAGGTATAAATATCAAGCATCCTGGCCAGATCGAAGATGAACTCCAGCATTTCTTTTCTCTGTCACATTAATCAGATGTTTGTCACCAATTAGAACACCCTGATAGACTTTATATATTGTAGGATTTTCACAATTCTTATTTCTTGCATCCACAACTGGTATCGTTGGCTCATTTTTTTTCTCTTTATAACAAATGACTCTCAGAACATATAACGTTTCACAGATGGTTGAATCCAATTGTTCAATATACATATTTACAGGAAAACACTTCAGTCAAGGGCGCTGTGTTCTGACAAATAGCATTCATCTTGACAAAAGTCGTGGTCCTCTTTGAACATTTTTGTGATAATAACTGGAGATTGTAATTATAAAAGCCAATGTTGTTTGTCCTGTCGAAGATAGAGGTATTTTTTGCAATGTACATTTGGCTGAAAATGAAAAGAATAATTTGTTTTCCAATAAAATGTTGCATAAGCCACAAATTTTCATTTTTACAAGGGGTAAAAAGGAGAAAACACCCCAAAATGTGTTATGCATTTTCTCCTGAATATGGCAATACCCCATATGTGGGCATACACTGTTGTATAGGCATACTGAAGGGCTCAGAAGGGAAAGAGTGCCATATGGCTTTTGAAGGGCAGATTTTCCTAGAATAGTTATTGGGGGCTGTATTGTATTTTCACCCCTTAAGTGGAAACTAAAGATGAGTGAACCAATACAGCAGACAAACCCAAATATTTTCAGGTTTGTTTCGGACGAATCCACTAAAAAAGTGCATAGAGCCATTTTAGTGCACATGTCAGAGGGAAAAAAGCACTGGGGAGGAAGAAGGAGGATTCTCACATGACCCTGAGAAGAAATGGAGGGGGTGGCTTACTCTGATCGGCTCCCATGCTGTCTGTCAGCCTTGGTGAGTCAAACAGTGCTGCAGCAGGCAGGGAGGTGCCATACCAGAATGAGCAGAATGTCATTTTGTGTTGAGTTGTGAATAAAGGTGGTTGGGTGTTACAGTGTCTGCCAGGAAAATGATCTTAGGGAGTCAGGGAGAGTGAAAAAAAATCAGGGCTAGTCAGAAATCAATCAAGCTTATTGCCATGGAGAGTGAAGGGAAAAGCTAGGATTCAAAAGAAGAATTCTGTGTGTTGTGTAAAACAGAGAAAAGCAGTGAAGCTGAAAGATAGGGAAAGAGAAGACAAGACCTGTGGCTGACTGTGTCTGCTATCAGAAGTGCAGGTACACCTCAAAAGCAGCTACCTACAAGCAAATACTTTCACCCCCCTTCATTTCACAGAAATCCTTTTTTTGTGGGTTCAGTTTAATTGAGCAGCATATATATGTGATTACTGCAGCAGTATCCATGGTGTGGCAGCAATCTATCAGTGTGCATTATGTGAATTTTAGCGTTAAGCCTCAATCGTCTGTTCACGTATATTCAGTTTCTAAACGGTCGCAATTTTTTAATTTATTTATTTGTTTGGGGGGGTTTCTATTTCATTACGATGCATGTATACATTATTACCTCATCAATACTCATGGTGTGGCAGAATCTACCAGTGTGTATTAATAAGGTGAAATTTAGTGTTAAGCATGTTTTGGGGGATTGCTAAATTCAATTAAACCAGCATCAAGCCTCAATCCTACATTTACACACATTCAGTTTCAATACGGTCATTTTTTTTTTGGGGGGGGAGTGGAGGTTCAATTTAAATAAGCAGTATATCTATCTCTCTATCTATCTATCGATCTATAAAAGGTGCTGCCTAAAAATGTCTGGGCTAAGGAAGGGTTTTAAATGAAAGGCCCAGAACCAGAGCACCAACTATCTGTCCAGAAGTAGTAATAGTTGTAGTCTGCAGTTGTCCCTGCTGGGTTCAGAAAGGTGCAACATTATACCATAGTTGAGGAGAGAGGATGAGATTGTGGATTGGATGGTTCACTCCTCCTCTCAGTCACAGCAGGATTACCTGGAGGTGACTTCAGAGTCCATCACCATGCCATGGAGCCAGGGGTCACAGTGTTCCTCCTGCTCTTCCTCCTTGCAGCCCTAGAAAAGGCTTTCAGTGAAGGCCTTTTAGTCTTCACTGCCCATTCCTAGAGGGGCGCCTTCCTTTTTCTGAAGAATTGGCAAGAAAACCCCACCATTCCCTATGGCAGTCAAAAGAGTCTTCCTGTTGATGACTTGTGTGAGAGCCCTCACCCTTTGGGCTGCCCTATGGTTGGGGAGAAGGCTGGTGACTACATACATGTGTGTGTTGATGGTGGTTGTAATAGTGGCACCTGTAGCCACAGCATTGGTGGTGGGGGCACCGACAGTGGCAATTGGGGAAAACACAGAGCAGGGGAGGAGGGCCAGCAGCCCATCATGATATCTCATAGTCTGATAAAAGCAGCAGGAAGGGTGAGGACAGGACCTGAGTGCCAGATCAGGGTGCTGAGGAGAAGGCAACATTAGTGAAGAAGGGCAGTGTCAGCAGCAATAAAGAGCAGAGGCCATGTACCTTCCAAAGAACAGCCAGAGCCACATCTGCTTCAGGTGATGCAACTGTCGCTGTGGGATAGGCCCTAAAGGTGCCAGAGCTAAGCCCAGATATACTCCCGTATAGTGATTTTTTTCCACAAGGCAGAAACACAAAACCACAGAGGTGTGCAAGATCTGGAGAATTAAAATAAGCTGTGGCCATTCAAACACAATTATAGGTATCATATTGCTGCACATGAGGTGGCATCAAAAGATCCTTTGGGAAAATATAACTGGTCAGCATTCCCAATCAGAACACGTCTGTCCTTCTTTTCCTGTTCCTCTTTGTGGCAGCCAACCCACATCCCAAGCAATACGATATCTTTGTTATCATCTTCTTCTTCTTCTCAAATCAATATTGAAAGATTAAATCATATCTCTCTGGTTCTTGCCTCATAGAGCTCAACTTCCCTGCTAAAATATCCAAAAGGATACTAAGCTGAGCAGTTTTTTCTTGTATTCTCTTCCTCTCACTGGAGGACCCACTCGAAGTCTTTAACCATGAAAGAAGAAACGTCCCCCTTGTGTACTACTTTAAAATGTAGAGATGCCACAGAGACATTCCTGTATTGGCAATGGTATATATGACAAGTGTTTCCTAATCCTAGTTTGAAAGGGGTTCTCTGTAATGAAAGAACCCCTCTAAACTCAACAAATGTATGTGTATATGCATGTTGCAACCATATGAAGACAGAGAAGACAATCATAATATATTTCTCCATAAGATGCCTGTATATATTAATCTGCACTGATAGAATTAGCAAAAAAGAAAAGGTTTATGACTACTCATAGCATTTCTCAAAATCTAACATAATTTGCAGCAAATTGCATAAGGATATTAGTCCTGCAAAGTAACATAACTGACGTAAAATTGCATTGCGTTGGCCATCAATATGTCCAGATTCGGGATGTCACATTAATCTGGTTTGCCACTTGATTTGATTTTCCACCATATTTATATTTTAATATCCCTAGAACAAACATTCCGTTGTATATTGAAGTTACAATAACTGGACTTGAATCTCTCCAGCGCAAGAAAAAGAAATATTAAGCTTGTCAATAATAGTTATTAAGGGTCGGTTGAAGAGAAAAGTAATAAACAAAAGTTCAAGGAAATGTCTTTTGTAGCCAGATGGAATTTAATGTTTGGTTCATTTTTAATATTTTCATACTTTAGAGCAGGCAGTTTTTTTGCCATAGTAGATTGATACCAGATTCAGTCACTAATGTAAAATGTGTTTTTTTTAAAATAATTTTGCAGTCTCAAAAGTCCTGATTATATATGTTCAAGTCCAATGTTTTACATTATTTTGACTTGATGTTTCCATAAGAAAAAAGCGCTGACAGCAAATAGTTCCTCTTTTCTACATTACCTCCCCGAGATTTTAATATTACAAAGATTCTGTGCTTGTTTTCCCATTATTGTTACTGTTTGAAAACCTGCAGCAAAAATAGCCGTATCTCCTTGTGATATACTTCCACTTCATAGACTTTAAAAGGGATGTGTATTTCATAGGCCAGGTTTAGTCTTTGCATTTTGCATGCAGTTCTGCAGTTGTCGCATATGGTTGTATATTTTACTTTTATCATGGTGCTGGATCCATTAACCATTATTTCCATAAACATATTATGCCATTTGTTACACTGGTTCCAGTCTAGAAGGTGATTATGCCTGCAAGTGTCTCTCTTCATTGAAATCTGTGGGGGATAAAGTGGTTGTGCCATGAAAAATATTCTACATTTTTCAAAACAGGATCTGAATCTGAATACTTTTGTAATTACATCTAATTAAAAATGTTCTGCAGTGAGTTATTCAATAAAATGTTTATTTATAGCGCCACCTACTGTTTGTTCTTTTCCTCATTTCTTCTGGAATGGAATAATAAATGCAGTGCCCAGTGATACAAAGAGTATTACAGTCTGACCCAAAGGTTGTTAGCGTTGAAGGTAGTGCTCTTACCATTTTTTGTTGTCAACAGTTACAACCACTTTGATAATGTTTGAAAGGTAGGTACTTGAGCATCTGCGGGAGCGGATTCCACATTGTGAGTATCTTCCAGACGTCAAACTTGCATGCAGGACAAAAGGAGTATAATATATATAAAAAAAACATATATATAAAAAATAGTTTTTTGTTGTTTTATCTCAGTGATACAAATCCATTTCACACAGCTGCGTGTAACCATTCTGTGTGTCACAGTTCAGCTGTTCAGTCAGCACAATCCGTATTTTCTGTCCAGGTGACCCATACTGTACGTCACGTAATCAAATACGGTCTTTTGCTTTCACTTATACAGCTACATTACAAAAATCTCTGTGCGACATTTGTCTGGGTTGCAATCAAGCAGACCAAGTCTGCCTAATCTAATAGTTTCCGTGTAATTGCTCCATACTGCACGGTACGTAATAACATACGTAATTTAGCTCTAACTTATCCACCTATATACAAAGCACAATCCATATTTTCTGTCCAGGTGACCCATTCTGTACGTCACTTAATTGAAAAAGGTCTTTTGCTCTCACTGATACAGCTACATTACAAAAATCTCTGTGCGACATTTGTCTGGGTTGCAATTAAGCAGATCAGGTCTGCCTAATCTAATAGTTTCCGTGTAATTGGTCCATACTGCACGGTACGTAATAACATACGTAATTTTGCTCTAACTTATCCACCTATATACAAAGCACAATCCGTATTTTCTGTCCAGGTGACCCATTCTGTACGTCACGTCAGTAAAAAAAGGTCTTTTGCTTTCACTGATACAGCTACATTACAAAAATCTCTGTGCGACATTTGTCTGGGTTGCAATTAAGAAGACCAAGTCTGCCTAATCTAATAGTTTCAGTGTAATTGCTCCATACTGTGCGGTATGTAATAACATACGTAATGCTCTAACTTATCCACTTATATATTTTCTTGTTCAGATTTACCAAGTTTGTGGGTTTCAGTACAGCAGGCCCATTTATTTTATTTTTTTTATATAATACACTTATATACAGAAAATGTTGAACCCCAGGGCTAAGGGACGAGGGCGTGGGCGTGGGCATTCAATTACTGCAGGGGGCAGAGGCCGTGGTCCTGGGCAGGGTGAGATAGTACCTGCTGATGAGGGAGCAGGGGAATGCCACAGAGCTACACTCCCTAGCTTCATGTCTCAACCTACATGGACACGTGGTAGAGGACTGTTGAAACCACAACAGTGCGAACAGCTGATGTCGTGGATTGCGGACAATGCTTCAAGTAATTTGTCCATCAGTCAGTCTTCCACGCAGTCCACCCACGTTACCCAAGGGAGCACTCCTCTGGCTCCTCCACCTCAACCTCCTTCCCCCCAGTCTTCCCCCTCCCAGGAAAATTTGGAATGCGATCCGACATACTCTGAGGAACTGTTTTCTGGACCCTTCCCAGAGTCACAAACCACTTCTCAGGTTGCTGCTGACCTCGTTCCCGATGCCCAAGTTTTCCAAATGTCGCAGTCTGTGGGTGATGACGATGACATTGTTGACTTAGTGGAAGAAGTGTGTAAAGAGGTGTCGGACGATGAGGAGACACGGTTGTCAGACAGTGGTGAAGTTGTTGTCAGGGCAGGAAGTCCGAGGGGGGAGCAGACTGAGGAATTGGAGGATGACGAGGTGACTGACCCAAGCTGGGTTGATAAGCCGAGTGAAGACAGTGCTTCTGAGGCGGAGGCAAGTGCTGCACCAAAACAGGTTGGAAGAGGCAGTGGTGTGGCCAGAGGGAGAAGCAGGGCCAGAGCTGGTGCATCAGCAGCAAATATTTCACGTAGTGAAGCCGTGGTGAGGCCTAGATGTTAGCAAGTCTGGAGGTTCTTTAAAGAAAGTGAGGATGACCGACGGACTGTGGTGTGCAACCTGTGCCACACCAGGATCAGCAGGGGTGCCACCACTACTAGCCTAACCACCACCAGCATGCGCAGGCATATGAGTGCTAAACACTCCACTCAATGGAACCAAGGCCGTTCACCTCCTGCGGGTCACACCACTGCTCCTTCCCCTGTGTCACTTGCTGCCTCTGCTAGTCAACCCCCTGCCCAGGACCCCGGCACGAACGCCTCCCGGCGGAAAACCACACCTTCGCCTCCACGATCCTCCACAGCGTCCACCAATGTGTCCCAGCACAGCGTTCAGCTGTCTTTACAGCTGGAGCGCAAGAGGAAATACAGTTCCACCCACCCACATGCCGAAGCCCTCAACGTCCAAATCTCCAAATTGCTGAGCCTGGAGATGCTGCCCTATAGGCTGGTAGAGACCGAGGCCTTTCGCAATCTCATGGCGGTGGCTGCCCCTCGGTATTCGGTCCCCAGCCGCCACTATTTTTCCCGATGTGCATCCCAGCCCTACACTAGCACGTGTCACAGAACATCATCCGTGCCCTGACCAACGCTGTTTCTGAGAAGGTCCACCTAACCACGGACACGTGGGCAAGTGCTGCCGGGCAGGGACACTATATCTCACTGATGGCACATTGGGTTAACTTGGTGGAGGCTGGGACCGAGACTGATCCTGGGGCCGCTCATGTACTGCCCACACCGAGGATTGCGGGGCCTACCTCTGTCACGGTCTCTCAGACGTACTATGCCTCCTCCTCCGACCCCTTCTCCTCCTCCACCGAATTACCATCCGTGGGCACGGCGCCTTCAGTCGGTAGCTCTAGGCGCAGCAGCAGTGCCGTGGGTAAGCGCCAGCAGGCGGTGCTCAAACTGCTGAGCTTAGGTGACAAAAGGCACACCACCCAAGAGCTGTTACAGGGCATCACGGCGCAGACCGATCTGTAGCTGGCACCGCTGAACCTCAAGCCAGGCATGGTTGTGTGTGACAATGGGCGTAACCTGGTGGCGGCTCTGCAACTCGGCAGACTGACACATGTGTCATGCCTGGCCCACGTGTTCAATCTAATAGTTCAGCAGTTCCTCAAGACATACCCCAATCTGTCTGATTTGCTCACCAAGATGCGCCGCATCTGTGCGCATTTCCACAAGTCGACCACAGATGCTGCCACTCTCAGGGCAGCGCAGCGCCGCCTACAACTGCCCGCTCACCGACTGTTTAGCGACGTGCCCACAAGATGGAATTCGACATTAAACATGTTATCCAGAGTTTACCAGCAGCGCAGAGCGATTGTAGACTGCCAGATGTCAACTTCCACCAGAACTGGTAGTCAGGTCTCTCAGATTCCTCAAGTCTACAATGAGGAGTGGACGTGGATGTCTGATATCTGCCAGGTGTTGAGCAACTTTGAGGAGTCAACACAGATGGTCAGCGGCGATGCCGCCATTATCAGCCTCACCATCCCGCTGCTTTGCCTGTTGAAAAACTCCCTGCTCAGCATGAAGTTGGAAGCTTTGCGCTTGTCACAAGAGACGGTGGAGGAAGATACGTCGCTTGATAGCCAGAGCACCCTCCGTTCTGTTTCTCAGTGCATATCGGAGAAGGGGGATGAGGATGAGGAGGAAGAGGAGGAGAATGTCGGCGAGACAGAAGAGGGTACCAGTGCTCAGTCCTTCTTAACTCTTGAGCGTGTATGGGCTGAAGAGGAGGAGGAGAAGGAAATGGAGAGTCAGGCCAGTGAGGAGAGGGAATTCTTGAGTGTTGGAACTCTGGCGCACATGGCAGTCTTCATGTTAGGATGCCTATCCCGTGACCCTTGCGTTAGAAGCATTTTTTCAAACACCGATTACTGGGTGTTCACTCTCCTGGACCCACGGTACAAGCAGAACTTTTCCACTCTCATCCCTGTAGAGGAAAGGTGTATGAGAGTGAATCAATATCAACAGGCCCTGGTTCACAAGCTGAAACAATCCTTCCCATCTGACGGTAGCGCCACAGGGTGTGGTTCTGTGGGCCAAGTAGCGGGGGAGAGGAGGCAAGCAGGCAGCTTGTCCAGCACTGGCAGGGGAACGCTCTCCAAGGCCTTTGCCAGTTTTATGTCACCCCAGCAAGACACTGTCACCTGTCCCCAGTCTAGGCAGAGTCAGAGTAGGGGGGAGCTGTACAGAAAGATGGTGAGGGAGTACCTAGCTGACCATACCAACGTCCGTACCGATCACTCTGCTCCATACAACTACTGGGTTTCAAACCTGGACACGTGGCCTGAACTGGCGCTGTACGCCTTGGAGGTGCTGGCCTGCCCTGCCGCTAGCGTGCTGTCAGAGCGGGTATTCAGTGCAGCTGGTGGCGTCATCACCGATAAGCGTACACGCCTGTCAACTGACAGCGCTGACAGGCTGACGCTTATTAAAATGAACAAAGCCTGGATTTCACTGGAATTCAAATCTCCTCCGGGGGAAAGCAGCTAAAGATTTACATTACTTATGTATCCGATTCCTCTTCTCTACTCCTCCTACTACTCCTCCTCCTCCTTGTAGTCTTTGCCTAACGCTGACCAAAAAAACGCCATTTTTTAGAGGTCCAACTGGCACTCTTTTACCACAATTTTTCAGGAGGGCCCCCTACAGCCTCTCTTCAAACAATTTTTCCAGAGGTCCATCTATAGGCCCTCTCTCTAAATAAATTTTCTAGGAGGTCCACCTACAGGCTTTTTCTCTAAACAATTTTTCCGGAGGCGCCCCCCAACAGATCCTCTCCTCCAATTTTTCCGGGAGGTCCACCTACAGCGACCCTCTCTACTCACAACAAATTTTTCTGGGCAGGTCCACCATACAGGCCCTCTCTCCAAACAATTTTTCCGGGAGGGTCCACCTACAAGGCCCTCTCTCCAAATTTCGGCGGTCACTACAGGCCCCAAACATTTTTCGAGGTCCACGCTACAGGCCTCTCTCCAAACAATTTTCCGGAGGTCCACCTACAGGCCCTCTCTC
>ONZH01023458.1:0-298920 GCA_900303285.1 Rhinella marina | reverse complement strand
TTTTTTCTTGTTCTTACACTTTTATTCCCATAAGGTATGTACCTCTCACAGTTAGATATTAGGATGTTTTTAAAAAATCTCCCATTTTGTGGCTGTATTTTTATTTTTGAGGACTTTGTCCCAGTTAGTTAGGCCTATGGCCTCTCTTAGTTGGCTAAATTTTGCTTTTTTGAAGTTTGGAATTTTTGTTCCTCCCTGAAGAAACACTCTTTTGAATGACAATTGGAAGGTTATTATTTTATGGTCACTATTTCCCAGGTGTCCCCCAACCTGCACATCTGTTTTTTTGTCAGGTCTATTGGTTAAAGGGGTTCTCCGAGTTATAAATATTGATGACCTATCCTCAGGATAGGTCATCAATATCAGATCGGCAGGGGTCCGACACCCGGCACCCCCGCCAATCAGCTGTTTGAAGAGGAGGCGCGCGCCGTATCAGCGCTGCCTCCTCTTCAGTGTTTACATGCTGGCCGACTCGGGGGTAGTGGTGAGTAGGTGTAATTACACCTCACTGCCCCATTCATTTCTATGGGAAGAATCGCTCCCATACAAGTCTATGGAAGCGATTCTATTCATAGAAATGAATGGGGCAGTGAGGTGTAATTACACATACTCACCACTACCCCCGAGTCGGCCAGCATGTAAACACTGAAGAGGAGGCAGCGCTGATACGGCGCGTGCCTCCTCTTCAAACAGCTGATCGGCGGGGGTGCCTGAGGATAGGTCATCAATATTTATAACTCGGAGAACCCCTTTAATACTAAGTCCAGTATGGCTGTCCCTCTAGTCGGGTCATGAACCAGTTGGGAAAGGTCTTTCATTATTGCCAAGAACCTGTTTCCTTTATGAGATATACAGGTTTCAGTTTCCCAGTCTATATCTGGGTAGTTGAAGTCCCCCATAATAACAACCTCATTATGATTTGCCGCCTCGTCTATTTCGTTTAGAAGTAGATTTTCTGTGGACTCTGGTATATTGGGTGGTTTATAATAAACTCCTATTAGTATTTTATTATTGCTTTTGGCTCCATTTATTTCTACCCACAGTGACTCCACATCTTCATGTCCCTCACTTATATCTTCCCGGAGTGTGGGCTTTAGACAGGACTTTACATAAAGGCAGACCCCTCTCCCTCTCCGGTTTTGGCGATGCTTTCTAAACAGACTGTAACCCTGTACGTTAACTGCCCAGTCATAGCTATCATCCAGCCATGTCTCGGTTATTCCCACTAGGTCATAGTCCTCCTCACACATTACAAATTCCAGTTCACCAGTATTATTAGTTAGGCTTCTGGCATTAGTGTACATACAATTAAGAGGTTTATGTATATTTTTTACCCTACACTTTTCCTTCTGAACTGTTCTAGTTCCTCCTTCCATTCCTCCCCCAGTTCCATTACCTTGCCCCAGGTCTCTATCTGTACTATCTCCCCCTCCTATAATGTAGTTACCCTCCCCGCAGTCTCTAGTTTAAACACTCCTCCAGCCTTCTAGCCATCTTCTTCCCCAAAACAGCTGCATTTGTGTATCCTAAATACCTGACATCCAGTGTATTTTTTTCTGCCGCTAATCAAGGCAACATTACCTGCACAGCGTGTGCTGTATTACGTTTGTGTACCCTAAATACCTGACATCCAGTGTATTTTTTTCTGCCGCTAATCAAGGCAACATTACCTGCGCAGCGTCTGCTGTATAATGTTTGTGTATTCAAAATACCTGACATCCAGTGTATTTTTTTCTGCCGCTAATCAAGGCAACATTACCTGCGCTGCATCTGCTGTATAACGTTTGCGCATTCTAAATATTTCTGACATTCGGTGAAATTTTTCCTGCTGTTGGTGACAAAGATATTACCTGCGCTGCATCTGCTGCATAACGTTTGCGCATTCTAAATATTTCTGACATTCGGTGTAATGTTTCTGCTCATACACTTAAAAAATATCTGCGCAACTGTTCTTGTGACAAACTTGCATATATGCCATTTAATATGCGCAAGGCGAGCAGTAAGGGACAGGGAAGTGGGCTTGCTGCTGATGGTGTACGCAGAGGCCATGGCTCTGGGCGCGGTAAAACTGTGCCTGCTGGCAGAGCACAAGAAACAAAGTCATCCAAAACTCCTAGCTTCATGTCCCAGTTTGCAGGGTGGCGCAAGACACCACTCTTGACGCCACACCAGTGCGACCAGGTAGTCTGTTGGATTGCAGCAGATAATGCTTCCAGTCGGTTTAGCACCGCCCTCTCTTCCACAAAGTCCAGTCTCAGTAGCCAAGAGTCTGATCAACAGAATGGAATCCTCACCCTAATCCTCCTTCCTCCCACCATGGAGAGTCTGGGCAAAAAAATGATCTCACACTCGGATATTCTGAGGAGCTTTTTTCATCACCGTTCCTTGATTTGGACCTCTCGCCAAGCCCGCTTGAAGAGGAACATGTGCCCTGATTCCCAAACTCATGAGCATCCACAGTCTGAAGAAGATGACGGTGGGGAACGGCAATTAGTGTCTCACAAGGTGGATGATGATGATGAGACTCAGTTGCCAATAAGTCAAGGGCAATTAGTGTCTCAAGAGGTTGATGATGAGGATGAGACACAGTTAAGTCAAGTTCTTGTTAGGTCAACAAGTGAGGTTCTTGTTAGGTCAACAAGTGAGGTTAATTTTTTAGGTTAAAAAATTAGGGGCGAGGGCCTGCTGGTGAACCTCTTAAAAATTTAAAGGCGAGGGCAGCCTAATAAGCAGTTTGATATGATGGAGGAAGAGGAGGAAGAGTACGAGAAGAGGAGGGGGTGCATGGGAATACAGTTTATTCAATACACTATAAAGGCCACATTTAAAGTTCCTTTATGTTCAGCCGCTTTCCTCTGGTGGGGTAGCGAAGATAGGGGCAATCCAGGCCTTGTTCATTTTGATAAGATTCAACCTGTCAGCATTTTCAGTTGACAGACGGATGCGCTTATCAGTTATTATGCACCCAGTGGCACTAAATACCCACTCTGACAAAATGCTTGCGGCAGGGCAGGCCAGCACCTCCAAGGCGTAGAGCACCAGTTCGTTCCACGTATCCAGCTTGGACACCCAATAATTGTAAGGCACAGAGGGATCACTGAGGACGTTGACACAGTCAGCTAGGTATTCCTTCACCATCTTCCAAAACTTTTCCATCCTTGTGACATTAGACCGCTCATCAGGGTGAGGTGCTGGCGGGGTGTCATGAAACTGCCCCAGGCCTTGGAGAGTGTCACCCTGCCTCTGTTGGAACTGCTGTGTGTTCCCCTCATCTCCCTTCCTCGGTTGCTCAAGGAACTACCTACTCTGCTGCCAGCGTTGTCAGCTGGGAATTTTTGGAGCAATTTTTCCACAAGGGCCTACTAGGATTGCACCATTTTGCTAGTAATCAGTGTTGGCTAAAATGCGTATAACGTGAGGGTCACGGGAAAGGCAGAATAGCATAAAGTCAGCCATGTGTGCCAGAGTCCCAACAGACAAGGCTTCGCTCTCCTCACCAGGAGGATGACTCTCAATCTCCTCATCCTCTTCCTCCTTTTCGGCCCATCCACGCTGAAGAGATAGAGTAAACCTGCTATGGGTACTACCCTCTGTAGCGGAGGCAACCGTCTCCTGCTCCTCCTCCTCATCATCATCCAATTCGCGCTGAGAAGACAAACTGACTGTGGTCTGGCTATCATCCTGTGTAGTGTCTTCCCCCATTTCCACCTCTTCCACATGCAAAGCGTCCGCCTTAATTGTGAGCAGTGAGCATTTCAGTAGACACAGAAGTGGGATGGTTACGCTGATAATAGCGCTATCACCACTCACCATCTGTGTTGATTAATCAAAGTTGCGTAAAACCTCATAGAGGTTAGACATCCATGCCCACTCGTCGATTGTGAAGAGCGGAAGCTGAATGGAAAGGCGACGACCATGTTGCAGCTGGTATTCCAATACTGCCCTCTGCTGCTCACAAAGCCTGGCCAACATGTGGAACGTGGAGTTCCAGCACGTGCTCACATTTTGGAAATGGGCACACATGCGGCGCACCTTCACCAGTAGCTCAGACAAATTGGGGTAGGTTTTGAGAAACCGCTGAACCACTAAGTTGAGCACGTAGCCTAGGCATGGTATGTGTGCGAGCTTGCTGAGCTCCAAAGCCGCTATCAAGTTGCGGCCATTATCAGACACAACCATGCCTGGTTGTAGGTTGAGTGGCGAGAGCCACAGCCTGGTCCCTTATACCCTGGCACAGCTCTACGGCGGTGTGCTGTTTGCCACCTAAGCAAATAAGTTTCAGCACAGCCTGTTGCCGCTTCTCCACTGCAGTGCTACACTGCTTCCAGCTACTGACTGATGGCTGACTGGTGCTGCAAAATGAGAATTCTGAGGTGGAAGTGGAGGTGGAGGAGAAGGGGGGGGTTGCAGTCACTAATGTAGGTGGTGGCGGAAATCCTGATGGAAGTAGGGCCCGCAATCCTTGGCATCGGTAGCACCTGTGCCATCCCAGGGTACGACTCGCTCCCGGCTTCCACAACATTCACCCAGTGTGCCATCAGGGAAATGTAGCTTCCCTGGCCAAAAGCACTTGTCCATGTGTCAGTTGTTAAGTGGACCTTCCCAGTAACTGCATTGGTCAGGGCACGGGTTATGTTACTGGACACATGCTGGTGTAAGGCTGGGACAGTACACCGGGAAAAATAGCGGCGGCTAGGTACTGAGTAACGAGTGCTATGGCCTGTGAGTTGTGAGTGGGAGGCTGGGTATTTGCGCTTTTGTTCAAAGGCCTGGGGTATGGACATTTGTACACTGCACTGGGACATAGAAGTGGATGTGCTAGCTGATGGTGCTTGCGAAGGTCCAGGTGCAGGCAGGGAGGCATCTGGGCCTGCGTCTTGGACAGGGGATTGGCCAGCACATAACACAGGGGAAGAGGAGGCAGTGGTGTGACCTGCAGACATCGATTGTGGACCCAGGCGTTCGGCCCACCTATTAGGGTGCTTTTCTGCCATGTGGCGGATCATGCTGGTGGTGGTCAGGTTGCTAGTGTTCACGCCCCTGCTCATTTTGGTATGGCACAGGTTGCATATTACAATGCTTTTATCGTCAGCACTTTCCTCAAAAAAGCGCCAGACTGCGGAACACCTACACCTTGGCAAGGGAGATTGCCGCAAGGGGGTGCTCCAGAGAACAGTTGTGGGCCTGTTTGGTGTGGCCTGCCTTCTCCCTTTTGCCACCCCACTGCCTCTTCCAGCCTGTTGCGGTGCTGCGGATCCCTCCCCCTCTGTACTGCTGTAATTGCTCGGCTTGTCACCTTCCCAGGTTGGGTCAGCGATTTCATCGTCCACCTCCTCCTTTTCTACTTCCTCACTCTGGTCCTCCTCCTGACATTTTGACCTTGAGTGCTGCTGACACTCAAAAACATTAGGGGTGAGTGTCTGCTGCTCAGCTGACCCTCTAAAACATTAGGGGCGAGTGCTTGCTGCTGATCTGACCGTCTAAAACATTAGGGACGAGGGCCTGCTGCTGATCTGACTGTCTAAAACATTAGGGGCAAGTGCCTGCTGCTGATCTGACCGCCACAGGCACTCTAGAGGGTCAGCAGCAGGCCATCAATCATAATTTTTCAAGGGTGTGTCTGATGCCCTCCTTGATGTGTAATAAAGGGTGTATTGGAGTTCCTGTTCCTTGTAATTTTTGGCAGCCCTTTCACTTAGTGCATAGGCTTTATGAGTATAGGAGTCCCACAACATGAACAATTGTACCACAATGTGAATGAGGCCCTGCTTTATGTTATATACAGGTTGTATTAGAGTGCCTCTTCCTTGTAATTTTTGGCAGCACTTGCACTTTATATACAAGTAAATATATGTTTCTTAACAATTTTTCCTCTAAAATCAATTCTATCTTCGGTTTTGGGCGTATTATTGTCATTCTTTAAAAGTGGCGTAATACTTGGACAACATCATTAACAGCAGCAACTTTGGAGTCCAAGATGCATCCAGACATCCTCCCCATGCTGCTCCCAAACCATTTCAGTGGTGTTTCCAACATTTTCTGACCTTTTCCTATGAACCAGACACCCTCCCCACTTCAGAGTAGGGGGTGCCTGGTTTAGTGCTCTGGTTCTCCCATTGACTTCCATTGTGCTCGGGTGCTCTGTAGAGCACTCGAGCATCACCTACTGTTCTACCCGAGCACTTTGGTGCTCAATCAACACTACTAATGAGCATTCATAAAAACGTTCGTTAGCAATGATCTGGCGGTGTAAATGTACCGCCGATTACCCGATGAATGGGCTAAATTCTTGTTGGTTGGGTAATTGGATCGTTAGTCAAAAAAATACTTGTTTCCAAGTGGCAGATCATGTTGTGTAAACAAGATCTGCTGCCGGGGAAGAGCGATGGCATTAGCAATTGCTCCTCTCCATACTCTGGAGGAGCTAGAGGAGATTGATTCATGTAAATACAGTGGTCTCCTCTGCTAGCGATCAGCAGATTATTTGAAAGGAGCCCTTCCTTCATGATAATCTGCTTGTACATTGTCTCATGTAAAGGGACCTTTAGTCTGTAAAGATCACTTTACTGCAGTCATATATTATTCTAAACCTGCCTGTAATGATAACGAGATACCACCTCTGTGTATAGATAAGACAGGATCCTCCATTCACAGAATGTGATTGTCAAAACCTTATCTATTCTTTTCTTTTCTTGTACAATGACCTCTGCACAGGTCACATAGCTATGAAACCAGCAGGTGAAACGCGCGTCAAGGTGGTTTTATTCCTGGTTGTGCCCTATTCTGCGTACATCATGTCTCAGGGTATGTGTTTATTAGTTCCATTACACTGTATGTAACCACTTTGCTCTAGACGTAGGTGTTATATGTCCCTTATGCAGACATTGTGGTATTTATTGTTCTACTTTGCCACTGATTATATTGTATTTCATCATAGATGTTGGTGTTATTAGGCATCCTGGACAAAGTTGGTATAGTCAGTGTCTAGAGATATTTAAATCCATGGATTGATCCCTACAGGGGTCACCACTTGCTGTAGTCAACTGTATTTTTATTAAAATCATGGATTAATAAAATTGTTATACATTTTTTTTATTTTGGACCAGTACTTTCATTATTCCTTTTTGTTTGTTGGCAGGTCACATAGCATGCCTAGAAAATTCTCCCATAGAAATCAGTGAGGTCCCCTCCTGACTATTGTCTATGGCCCATGGGGCTGCTGTAAAGCAATTTTTTAATGCTTTCTAAATCAGCTCAGGCAAGATGGCCGCCCCCATAAATCATGTTCGGAAAATACAATAAAAAAAAATCTGTAATCTAATATATAAAGCTGAGTGTGTGTGTGTGTGTGTGTGTGTGTGTGTATGTCCACTAAAGGAATCGCACCGCTGCAGCTACAATCACAAAATTTGGCACACATGTACATCAGGTGTCCGGGAAGGTTTTAGAACAGTTTTCAACTCTCCAGGACGTACTGTTCCAGAGATATTCCCAAAAAAATGCATTAGCCAATAGTAGCCTGGTCACATGACCCTTATCAGCCAATAGAAGCTCACAGGCACACATCAGGTTTCTATGACAACCTAGCCAGTTCACTGCTTTAGGTCTGCATTAAAGAGGCAGAGCACTGTGGATGACAATGGTAAATGGGTATTCCCGGTTACCATAACTATAACTTATGTTTTAGACTAACTCATCGTCAATCATTACCTCATATAATATAAATTTTACATATTTACTGTTCAGTAGTAATAAAAGATGTTTTCTTCCACTGCTACCCACCTTCCTCCTAAATTACTATGGCATCGACCTGTAATTCTGGCCACCATCAAAAGAAGGACTTAAAAGCACCACCCCCAGATCCCACTAAGTCACGCCCCTGACTCAGTCAGGCCACGCCTCTTCCATGCTGCATTTGACCGGGATTAAAAATATAGGTAAAAATCTCCTTCTGTCAGCTGCAGGGGTGGGGGGAGGGTGACTTTCTCCCTGCAGCTCATTGCTCAGACTGCACATTGCTGCTGCTGAGAGTGCTGCTGCTGTGTCCATCCAGGCCCTGCGCATGACAGAGGACAGGGAGTCTGAAAGCCAGACCGTCCAGCCTAAAACAAGACCTCTGGCCACCCTAGGGGCAGGCTGATGTTAGGGTGGCCAGATGTCCGGCTTTAGGCTGGACAGTCCAGTTTTCTGGCTACCTGTTCTCCGTCCGACGCAGTGCCTGGACAGACACAGGGATGTCCACCCTTTCAGTACCTCACACTCAGACAGCTTCTCCTCCATGTCTTCACTGAGCCAGGGGGGGCATGGCCTCATGTTTAGTGATGTGTCTTCATGGGAACTGGGGGCGCTGTTTCACGTTTGGGGGAATGGCCAGTGAGGTCTGTCTTTCTGGGGTGAAGACAGTGGCCACTCTAGCTACTGTGTCACAGTTAAAGGGGCGGGCTTCTGTAGAGGTCACTGTTAAAGGGGTGGGCAGCTGTAGAGGTCACTGTTAAAGGGGCAGGCTGCTGTAGAGGTCACTGTTGAAGGGGCAGGCTGCTGTAGAGATCACTGTTAAAGGGGCGAGCTGCTGTAGAGGTCACTGTTAAAGGGGCGGGCTGCTGTAGAGGTCACTGTTAAAGGGGCGGGCAGCTGTAGAGGTCACTGTTAAAGGGGCGGGCTGCTGTAGAGGTCACTGTTAAAGGGGCGGGCCGCTGTAGAGGTCACTGTTAAAGGGGCGGCCCACTGTAGAGGTCTCTGTTAAAGGGGCGGGTCGCTGTAGAGGTCACTGTTAAAGGGGCAGGCCGCTGTAGAGGTCACTGTTAAAGGGGCAGGCACTGTAGAGGTCACTCTCGATATCTTTTAACGACACACACACACACAAACAAACAGTAAAAGAAATAAATTAAATATACCCGGGCGATAGGATGTGTTGCTATCTGGTTGTAACTAGGAGATAAAAATTCTCTAGTCAACTCAAGTTGACACTGTCTATTTGACAGTATCAGTAAGTCTGCTCAGTGTTGGACAGGCCCACCACAGTACCAAAGGATCCTCCAGTGGTCAAAGCACTGACATAATAAAAGGCAATCTCATGTGAGGCTGGTTTTAGGAGTGGAAACTTCAAGGGTAGACATACCATACCTGCAGTCTGTGCATCTGGGAAAAGGGGCCACCATCTTACCAAGAAAAAAAAACAATGATTCCTAATGTCTGCTTTATTGCATGTAAAGGGTTGTTATCTGTTGGCTTAGTTGTTATTAGTGGATTACAATCCAGAACAGAAGTCAGTACAATATTAAATAACTTGCTGGGAAAGAACCTTATGCGGAATACCTCATTCTCAACAAATAAGCTGTTTCATAAAAGGGATCCAAAAACTTTTCTTTCACAATGGCCCTTTGTAGTCTATGTCAACCTAGAACTAAGTATCAAACTTTACTGATGATGAAGCCCTGTATGTGCCATGAAAACAAAAATTACTTAAAACCGGACATGCACAGGCTTTGCATATATAACAGGGTGGGCCCGAGGAACTTCAGCCCGATGCTGAGTCTGCTCCAATGTATGCAATATGTATTGTGAAATCTGGTGAGAGACTCTCTTTCAATACATGAACTGATATTGTCATAAGGGATGGTTGATTGAACATGAACAAAAGTTCACTTTTTACATACCAAGTTTAGATGGATTTATGGCTCATAAGAGACTCAACTGTTCTATTGTCATTCATATAAAAGTACATTGACACTATCCAAGCAAAACAATCAGGTTTCTTATCAGAAATCCTGGTTCTGTATCTATAAGTAGAGGAATATGTTTAAAGTATTTTGTGCTGATAAAATGTCAGTGGATAGTAGGGATAAATCAACAAGGCATTGTCTGCTGTGTACTACAGCCACTTGAGTTAGAAACACCGCAGGAGATGCTCGTAAGTGCTTGACTGACTCCCAGCTGAGTCTAGGCATGAAGGTAGCAAATAACATTACACTTGTTTCTCTCCAGTACAATAACCTTTATGTTGGGTTACTGCATTTAGCATTGTACTTTGTATTGTTTTTATCTGAGTAACCTCATCGGCATCAAGCATTTTTTAGAACTCACACAGATGAAACTATTTTGCCTTATTATACAAGTAATCTTTACAAAAACCATTTTAAATACCTATTAGAGAATTCTATCAAACAGAGGGCAGCTCCTGTTCAGGATTGTTCATCTTTTAACAGGAGCATAGTATGGCTACAAAGTGTGTCTTACATCCTGGAGAATCTCTCTGGTCTTTGCGTTACATTGACAGTCAGTAGAGTGTAACAGAGTAGGGGTTCATTTCATCTTCAGTGTTGCTGCAGGTTAAATGAGATCCTCCCTATTGGAGCCACTAAAAGTGGGTCTCACTTTGGTAGATTTGACCCATGCTTGTATGACATGAAGAACATTAACCAGACTAAATTTCCCCTGGTGATCACCCGAGCAACTGTTAATGGTTGTCTTCATAAGACAACCCCTTTAAAGACACAAAAAGTGAAAATATATAAAGAATCCCTCTCTGTGTGGTCCAGGAGATCAGTTATTTCATTTCTCTTACCAAAAACATCAATGTCTGGTTGTAAGACAGCTGGCTAAAGCCTGCTCCCACTCCTCCAAGATTGCTACACAACCGATTGTTTCAGGAACACCGGAAAAAGCCTACAGACTGCTATACTGTATCTTTGTTTCTACCCTTCCTGGCTAGTGCTGACTCACCATCACAATGTTAAAGGGGTTGTCCCACAAAAAATATTGTACAGTTTTCAAACCAGCACCTGGATCTGAATACTTTTGTAATTGCATGTACAGTCATGGCCAAAAGTTTTGAGAATGACACAAATATTATATTTTCACATCTGCTGCCCTCTGGTTTTTATGTGTGTTTGTCAGATGTTTTTATCACATACAGAAATATAATTGCAATCATATTATGAGTAACAAAAGCTTATATTGACAGAATGAGTTAATGCAGCAAGTCAATATTTGCAGTGTTGACCCTTCTTCTTCAGGACCTCTGCAATTCTCCCTGGCATGCTCTCAATCAACTTCTGGACCAAATCCTGACTGATAGCAGTCCATTCTTGCACAATCAATGCTTGCATTTTGTCAGAATTTGTAGGTTTTTGTTTGTCCACCCGTCTCTTGATGATTGACCACAAGTTCTCAATGGGATTAAGATCTGGGGAGTTTCCAGGCCATGGACCCAAAATCTCTATGTTTTGTTCCCTGAGCCATTTAGTTATCACCTTTGCTTTATGGCAAGGTGCTCCATCATGCGGGAAAAGGCATTGTTGATCGCCAAACTGCTCTTGGACGGTTGGGAGAAGTTGCTCTCGGAGGACATTCTGGTACCATTCTTTATTCATGGCTGTGTTTTTAGGCAAGACTGTGAGAGAGCCGATTCCCTTGGCTGAGAAGCAACCCCACACATGAATGGTTTCAGGATGCTTTACAGTTGGCATGAGACAAGACTGGTGGTAGCGCTCACCTCGTCTTCTCCGAATAAGCTGTTTTCCAGATGTCCCAAACAATCGAAAAGGGGATTCATCAGAGAAAATGACTTTACCCCAGTCCTCAGCAGTCCACTCCCTGTACCTTTTGCAGAATATCAGTCTGTCCCTGATGTTTTTTCTGGAGAGAAGTGGCTTCTTTGCTGCCCTCCTTGAGACCAGGCCTTGCTCCAAGAGTCTCCGCCTCACAGTGCATGCAGATGCACTCACACCTGCCTGCTGCCATTCCTGAGCAAGCTCTGCACTGCTGGTAGCCCGATCCCACAGCTGTAACACTTTTAAGAGACGGTCCTGGCGCTTGCTGGTCTTTCTTGGGCGCCCTGGAGCCTTTTTGGCAACAATGGAACCTCTCTCCTTGAAGTTCTTGATGATGCGATAGATTGTTGACTGAGGTGCAATCTTTCTAGCTGCGATACTCTTCCCTGTTAGGCCATTTTTGTGCAGTGCAATGATGACTGCACGTGTTTCTTTAGAGATAACCATGGTTAACAGAAGAGAAACAATGATGCCAAGCACCAGCCTCCTTTTAAAGTGTCCAGTGGTGTCATTCTTACTTAATCATGACAGATTGATCTCCAGCCCTGTCCTCATCAACACCCACACCTGTGTTAATGGAGCAATCACTGAAACGATGTTAGCTGGTCCTTTTAAGGCAGGGCTGCAATGATGTTGAAATGTGTTTTGGGGGATAAAGTTCATTTTCTAGGCAAATATTGACTTTGCAAGTAAGTGCTGTTAAGCTGATCACTCTTTATAACATTCTGGAGTATATGCAAATTGCCATTATAAAAACTGAAGCAGTAGACTTTGTAAAAATTAATATTTGTATCATTCTCAAAACTTTTGGCCATGACTGTAATTAAAAACTTAGCATAACTATTGAGTTATTCAATAAAATGTATCTGTATACCGCCACCTGCTGTTTGTTTTTTTTTAAATTCTTTGGCCTGCTCACTGAGAAGGCCACACATGCTCAGTTTCATCCTTCAACTGTCTCCTGAGATGTGATAAGGAGAGCTGAGACATGCCCCCTTAGCTGTAGCAGAAAAGACACTCCTTGAGCTTTCAGCTTAAATGGGGAGATCTCTGGATCCATGTGAGGTACAGGGCTGGTTCTAGCTTTGTTAGAAATAGGTTTTCATGTACTAAATGATCTCTGATTTTCATCTTTTACATTAGTCATGGGATAACCCCTTTAAATGTGGCCTGCTGTATGAATGAAAGTGGAGAGTCTACCAGGAGCTCGTCTTCTTGAACTGACCAGTAAGCTTTGTTGTAATGTAGTATTCTTACATCCAGTGCTTGAAAATTCAGAGTCTAGCTTATTGAGTAAACTTTAAGCAGCTTTAAGCAGCTTCTTTAGCTATAGGTTATAGAGCTCATAACATACGACATACAAACACACTTCAATACCTTGCAGAGATTCTGAGAGAACAAAATATCCCAAATGAATGATATAAATGGGGTTATCCTGCCAAGGTGATCATTTCATAAAATCGTGTCTCCATTCGCAAGAAGTTATGGAACTGTTACAGAAATGTTCATCAGATAATGATTTCTGTTCCCCAATTAAAGAGAAGCAATCAACAATGACCAATGACTGGTATACAGCACCATGAGTTGTCCTAAAATATTGCTAATCATTGTAATCTGTGTTTCTCCTCCTTTTTTATCAGATACTTCAAAACTTTTGGATTTAAGCAAAGTTGAATTCTATATACATACAGTTATCTTTTTATCATTAATTTGTACAACTTTGTACATCAATTAGTTGGAAACTGTGATCTATTAATTTTAAAGGCCTAAATGGCACATTTTAAAGACCTATGGTTCTGAAATAGATCAAATTGCTAAAAATGTGTGTGTGCAGGTAGTGCACTTACGATAAATGAAAAAGAATAATAAAACTAAAAAATAATTGGTTCCCTTATATATTTTTAAAATGGAAAGAAAAATTGAGTCACTATTGTCATTAAAGTTTTCCTGGAATTAAACCTATTAGATTTAATAATTGGTAAAGCAGGAAGATACTTTTTAAAGGAAATCTGTCATCATGATCTTGGACTATAATCTGCAGTAATACATGAGTAGTCCTGCACATAAGGAGTCCAGATCACTATTTTTATTTTCTACTGCCCCCAGCTGTTAGATTTTAAAGCTGTGCTCAAATACATTGTCAGGACTCTCAGACATGCACACAGGAGTCCTCTCCATTATGCTAGCACAACAGTCCAGACTGTTTATTTCAGTGCAGTTTTGAGTGCTAACAGCGGGCAAACGAGGTGTGGGGGAAGCATACAATAGTCCAAGATGGTGGTAACAGATTCCCTTCAAATATATAGGATTAATAACATAACTTTACCATAGTTCCCATTTATGCTCTGAACATACACCAACCTACTGTTTAAGTTGTGCAAATTTTTGAACCCCTTAAAAGGGTTTCTTCCAAACTGTGGTGACTATATGCCCCCCCTATCCCATTTAGACAAATCTACACACAAAAAGGTAAAATGTCCAAGTCTAGTCTTTTTCCAGTTCTTGCTGTCTGAAGACTTACAGGACTTAACTTTCAAAGTGTGCTACACACATCAGAAAGATTTAGATTCCCACAAATCATATTCAAAAATTGACCACATAGTTGGAAATAAATTGCTCCTTCAATTCCCTCAACAAATACAGAATTATACCATGTAGCAATATCTGTATATGTGAAAGAACAGTTAAATAAGCCTCCAACATCTCCTTGGAGACTAAACAACTTTCTTATAAATCATCCTCAAAATAAATCCAAAACTGAAAAAATTGAGAATATCTTCATTTAAATTGCACATTAAAAGTATCAGCTAACATAGCTCGGTGCACTCATAAAGCCTTCACAAGAGAACAATTTGTTCAGATGGAAGCAGAGGACACAAAAGGCTAAACTTCTTCAAACAACATAACTACCCCAGAAAATGTACATAATAATAACTCAATTAGGTTATTGGATAAACTAAAAAAAACTTTAGATATACAGTTCAGTTATGTAAAATGTATGTAAAATGATTTAAGCGCATGCTTTTAAATCTTGCTGTTCTTCGATATATATCTATCTGTATTTCTGAGAAGATCTGGATGTCACTCAGCCTAAATCTGAAATGATTAAAACATTTCTTTGTAAAATACACTATTTCTACCCAGCATATCAAAGAAAATGTTACCCATTTGATAATTTAAAAATTTTAAAGTACAATATGTAATACAATTGCTAAAAAGAAAAAAAAGAAGACCCCAAGAGGTGACCTTCCTAATTGTGGTATTTATGGCTCGACTAAATAGTGGATTTTAATAGACCACACAATACTCAATAGATTTTTGTATGCTGATACCCTGTATAAAGGGAATGTAGTTATGAAGAAAGATTAAAAGAATTACATTTATTTAGTCTCGAGAAAAGAAGTCTAAGGGGGGACATGATTAACCTGTACAAATATATAAATGGGCCATACAAAAAATATGGTGAAAAGTTGTTCCATATAAAATGCCCTCAAAAGGTAAGGGGCACTGCCCGGAGAAGAAAAAGTTCAGTCTCCAGAAGCGTCAAAGCTTCTTTACTGTAAGAACTGTGAATCTGTGGAATAGACTTCCTCAGGACGTGGTCACAGCAGGAACAGTGGACAGTTATAAAAGGGTTTAGATGAATTCTTAGAAGTAAAGAACATTAATGATTATGAAAACGTGTAGAAATCTGAGTCTCAATTCCTTTTGGGATTCAAATCCCCACTAGAGATGAGCGAGCATACTCGTCCGAGCTTGGTGCTCATTCGAGTATTACGGTACTCGTAAGTGCTCGCTGCTCGGACGAGTATCTCGCCATGCTCGAGGAAATGGCAACTTCCGCATTGTGCATTTTTGGCGCCTATAAACTCAGCCAATCACAAGCCAGGAGACTCTGCGGTACACCCAGCATCACGTGGGGCCCTTACATGTCGATAGCAGGGGTTGGCTGGCCTGATCAGGTGACCCTGGAATATACTAGTAACTGGCCGCGGTGCTCGGCTCAGATGCTGTCTGGATGTTGTTAGGGATAGAGCTGCTGCGTTTCAGGGAGAGTGTTAGGGCCTGCATTTAGTTCTTTGTTAGGCAGGAGTGATCTCACAAGAACCCAACAGCCCTTCTAAGGGCTACAAGAAATTTTTTTTTTGTCTCCTGGCTTGGCTGGCTGGCTGGCACTAGTAGTGCAGCTATCGCCATATATAACCCTTTTTTTTTTATTGTTATATCTCAGTGATGCAAATCCATTTCATACAGCAGTGTGGAACCATTCTGTGTGTCACAGTTCAGCTGTCCACTCACTACAATCCGTATTTTCTGTCCAGGTGACACATTCTGTATGTCACATAATTAAACAAGGTCTTTTGCTCTCACTCATACAGCTAGATCACAAAAATCTCTGTGCGACATTTGTCTGGGTTGCAACTAAGCAGACCAAGTCTGCCTAATCTAATAGTTTCCGTGTAATTGCTCCATACTGCACGGTACGTAATAACATACGTAATTTTGATCTAACTTATCCACCTATATATTTACTTGTTCAGACTGAACAAGTTTGTGGGTTTCAGTAAAGCAGGCCCATTAATTTAATTTTTTTTATATAATACACTTATATACAGAAAATGTTGAACCCCAGGGCTAAGGGTCGAGGACGAGGGCGTGGGCGTTGGCATTCAATTACTGCAGGGGGCAGAGGCCGTGGTCCTGGGCAGGGTGAGACAGTACCTGCTGATGAGGGAGCAGGGGAATGCCGCAGAGCTACACTCCCTAGCTTCATGTCTCAACTTACAGGGACACGTGGTAGAGGACTGTTGAAACCACAACAGTGCGAACAGCTGATGTCGTGGATTGCGGACAATGCTTCAAGTAATTTGTCCACCAGTCAGTCTTCCACGCAGTCCACCCATGTTACCCAAGGGAGCACTCCTGTGGCTCCTCCACCTGAACCTCCTTCCCCCCAATCTGCCCCCTCCCAGGAAAATTTGGAATGCGATCCGGCATACTCTCAGGAACTGTTTTCTGGACCCTTCCCAGAGTCACAAACCACTTCTCAGGTTGCTGCTGACCTCGTTCCCGATGCCCAAGTTTTCCAACTGTCGCAGTCTGTGGGTGATGATGATGATGATGACAATGTTGACTTAGTGGAAGAAGTTTGTAAAGAGGTGTCGGACGATGAGGAGACACGGTTGTCAGACAGTGGTGAAGTTGTTGTCAGGGCAGAAAGTCCGAGGGGGGAGCAGACTGAGGGGGAGCAGACTGAGGAATCGGAGGATGACGAGGTGACTGACCCAAGCTGGGTTGATAAGCCGAGTGAAGACAGTGCTTCTGAGGCGGAGGCGAGTGCTGCACCAGAACAGGTTGGAAGAGGCAGTGGTGTGGCCAGAGGGAGAAGCTGGTGCATCAGCAGCAACTGTTTCACGTAGTGAAGCTCCTGTGGCGAGGCCTAGATGTTCGCAAGTCTGGAGGTTCTTTAAAGAAAGTGAGGATGACCGACGGACTGTGGTGTGCAACCTGTGCCACACCAGGATCAGCAGGGGTGCCACCACTACTAGCCTAACCACCACCAGCATGCGCAGGCATATGAGTGCTAAACACCCCACTCAATGGAACCAAGGCCGTTCACCACCTCCTGCGGGTCACACTACTGCTCCTTCCCCTGTGTCACTCGCTGCCTCTGCTAGTCAACCCCCTGCCCAGGACCCCGGCATGAGCGCCTCCCGCCGGAAAACCACACCTTCGCCTCCACGATCCTCCACAGTGTCCACCAATGTGTCCCAGCGCAGCGTTCAGCTGTCTTTACAGCAGACGCTGGAGCGCAAGAGGAAATACAGTTCCACCCACCCACATGCCCAAGCCCTCAATGTCCACATCTCCAAATTGCTGAGCCTGGAGATGCTGCCCTATAGGCTGGTAGAGACCGAGGCCTTTCGCAATCTCATGGCGGTGGCTGCCCCTCGGTATTCGGTCCCCAGCCGCCACTATTTTTCCCGATGTGCCGTCCCAGCCCTACACCAGCACGTGTCACAGAACATCATCCGTGCCCTGACCAACGCTGTTTCTGAGAAGGTCCACCTAACCACGGACACGTGGACAAGTGCTGCCGGGCAGGGACACTATATCTCACTGACGGCACATTGGGTTAACTTGGTGGAGGCTGGGACCGAGACTGACCCTGGGGCCACTCATGTACTGCCCACACCGAGGATTGCGGGGCCTACCTCGGTCACGGTCTCTCAGACGTACTATGCCTCCTCCTCCGACCCCTCCTCCTCCTCCTCCACCGAATTACCATCCGTGGGCACGGCGCCTTCAGTCGGTAGCTCTAGGCGCAGCAGCAGTGCCGTGGGTAAGCGCCAGCAGGCGGTGCTCAAACTGCTGAGCTTAGCTGACAAAAGGCACACCGCCCAAGAGCTGTTACAGGGCATCACGGCGCAGACCGATGTGTGGCTGGCACCGCTGAACCTCAAGCCAGGCATGGTTGTGTGTGACAACGGGCGTAACCTGGTGGCGGCTCTGCAACTCGGCAGACTGACACATGTGCCATGCCTGGCCCACGTGTTCAATCTAATAGTTCAGCGGTTCCTCAAGACATACCCCAATCTGTCTGATTTGCTCACCAAGGTGCGCCGCATCTGTGCGCATTTCCGCAAGTCCACCACAGATGCTGCCACTCTCAGGGCAGCGCAGCGCCGCCTACAACTGCCCGCTCACCGACTGTTGTGCGACGTGCCCACGAGATGGAATTCAACATTAAACATGTTATCCAGAGTTTACCAGCAGCGCAGAGCGATTGTAGACTGCCAGATGTCAACTTCCACCAGAACTGGTAGTCAGGTCAGTCAGATTCCTCAAGTCTACAATGAGGAGTGGACGTGGATGTCTGATATCTGCCAGGTGTTGAGCAACTTTGAGGAGTCAACACAGATGGTCAGCGGCGATGCCGCCATTATCAGCCTCACCATCCCGCTGCTTTGCCTGTTGAAAAACTCACTGCTCAGCATAAAGTCGGATGCTTTGCGCTTGTCACAAGAGACGGTGGAGGAAGATACGTCGCTTGATAGCCAGAGCACCCTCCGGTCTGTTTCTCAGCGCGTATCGGAGGAGGGGGATGAGGATGAGGAGGAAGAGGAGGAGAATGTCTGCGAGACAGAAGAGGGTACCAGTGCTCAGTCCTTCTTAACTCTTGAGCGTGTATGGGCTGAAGAGGAGGACTTGGAGGAGGAGGAGGAGGAGGAGGAGGAGGAAATGGAGAGTCAGGCCAGTGAGGAGAGGGAATTCTTGCGTGTTGGGACTCTGGCGCACATGGCAGACTTCATGTTAGGCTGCCTATCCCGTGACCCCCATGTTAGAAGCATTTTTTCAAACACCGATTACTGGGTGTTCACTCTCCTGGACCCACGGTACAAGCAGAACCTTTCCACTCTCATCCCTGCAGAGGAAAGGAGTATGAGAGTGAATAAATATCAACAGGCCCTGGTGCACAAGCTGAAACAATCCTTCCCATCTGACGTCGCTAGCGGCAGAGGGCATGGTTCTGTGGGCCAAGTAGCGGGGGAGAGGAGGCGAGCAGGCAGCTTGTCCAGCACTGGCAGGGGAACGCTCTCCAAGGCCTTTGCCAGTTTTATGTCACCCCAGCAAGACACTGTCACCTGTCCCCAGTCTAGGCAGAGTAGGGGGGAGCTGTACAGAAAGATGGTGAGGGAGTACCTAGCTGACCATACCAACGTCCGTAGCGATCACTCTGCTCCATACAACTACTGGGTTTCAAAGCTTGACACGTGGTCTGAACTGGCGCTGTACGCCTTGGAGGTGCTGGCCTGCCCTGCCGCTAGTGCTGTCAGAGCGGGTATTCAGTGCAGCTGGTGGCGTCATCACCGATAAGCGTACACGCCTGTCAACTGACAGCGCTAACAGGCTGACGCTTATTAAAATGAACAAAGCCTGGATTTCACCGGAATTCAAATCTCCTCCGGGGGAAAGCAGCTAAAGATTTACATTACTTATGTATCCGATTCCTCTTCTCTACTCCTCCTACTCCTCCTCCTTGTCGTCTTTGCCTAACGCTGACCAAAAAAACGCCATTTTTAGAGGTCCAACTGGCACTCTTTTACCACAATTTTTCAGGAGGGCTCCCTACAGGCCCTCTCTCCAAACAATTTTTCCGGAGGTCCACCTACAGGCCCTCTCTCCAAACAATTTTTCCAGAGATCCACCTACAGGCCCTCTCTCCAAACAATTTTTCCAGAGGTCCACCTACAGGCCCTCTCTCCAAACAATTTTTCCAGAGGTCCACCTACAGGCCCTCTCTCCAAACAATTTTTCCGGAGGTCCACCTACAGGCCCTCTCTCTAAATAATTTTTCTGAAGGTCCACCTACAGGCCCTCACTCCAAACAATTTTTCCAGAGGTCCACCTACAAGCCCTCTCTCCAAACAATTTTTCCAGAGGTCCACCTACAGGCCCTCTAAATAATTTTTCCAGAGGTCCACCTACAGGCCCTCTCTCCAAACAATTTTTCCGGAGGTCCACCTACAGGCCCTCTCTCCAAACAATTTTTCCAGAGGTCCACCTACAGGCCCTCTCTCCAAACAATTTTTCCGGAGGTCCACCTACAGCGGATAGGTGCCATATACGGTATTAAACTGAGAAGAATACATAGAACACATACCACACTTGATCGAGCTCATAGTTTACAACTGTACCGGTTGATGCTAAATTTTTAAGTTGGGGTCCTGAGTCGTCATTCGAACTCCATCCGGCTGTTGTCACCACCAAACACGCTAGCCAAGGGGGCAGTCCTCTGGCTCTTCCAGCTCAACCTCCTTCCCCCCAGCCTGCCCCCCCACCTACAGGCCTTCTCTCCAAACAATTTACGTCTTTTTCCTCTCTTTCTCTCTCCAAACTATTTTTCCGGATAGGTGCCATATACGGTATTCAACTGAGTAGTATATATAGAACACATACCACACTTGATCGAGCTCATAGTTTACAACTGTACCGGTTGATGCAAAATTTTTAAGTTGGGGTCCTGCGTCGTCATTCGAACTCCATCCGGCTGTTGTCACCACCACACACGCTAGCCAAGGGGGCACTCCTCTGGCTCTTCCAGCTCAACCTCCTTCCTCCCAGCCTGCCTCCCACCTACAGGCCCTCTCTCCAAACAATTTACGTCTTTTTCCTCTCTTTCTCTCTCTTCAAACTATTTTTCTTGATAGGTGCCATATACAGTATTAAACTGAGTAGTATACATAGAACACATACCACACTTGATCGAGCTCATAGTTTACAACTGTACCGGTTGATGCTAAATTTTTAAGTTGGGGTCCTGCGTCGTCATTCGAATTCCATCCGGCTGTTGTTACCACCACACACGCTAGCCAAGGGGGCACTCCTCTGGCTCTTCCAGATCAACCTCCTTCCCCCCAGCCTGCCCCCCACCTACCCTGCCCCCTCTCTCCAAACAATTTACCCGGGTAGGAGACGTATTAGATATTGGACAGATTTTTTTTTTGTTCTTCTTTTAATTGCTTCCTGCGATAGTGCGATAGACGGGAATCCAACCCGGGTCAACTGCTATGCTCACCACTTTACCACCAACAGCCACAGCAACTGATAAGAACAGATACTAAACTTGATGTAAGCCAACATTTCGACAATCGATAACCCGAAACGGGTCCGCCGTCGAGCCCGGCGTTTGGCCACCCTGAACATTTCACATACTCTGACCGAGTCTGACCCTGGGGCCGCTCATGTACTGCCCACTTGGAGGATGCTTCACCTCCTGCTACCTCAGTCTAACTCGGTCACTCTGTTGTCACCGCCATGCTGCGTCTGGCTAAATTTTTGGGTGGCTCACCTGCTACCTCATGTAACTTGGTCACTTGTTGGTGTCACCGCCATGCTGTGTCAGGCTTATGCCTGCATCGTGTGGCTGGGGATAGGAGAGCAGTGCCAGCATGGGCATGGGTGATGGACCTTCGTTGCACCTAGTTGGGTGCTTCCCTATATATTCCCACCGTGCCAGCCATGGGTTGTACATTAACTAATAACAGGGGAAAAAAAATATTTTACAGGAGGGTCAACCGCAGACACTCCAAAACAATTTTACATGAGGGAGTGTCTCCCCGTCTGCCATCGTGTTCGGTCAGGCTGTCAGTAGGTACACCACCTCTGTCGTCCGCAGAAGCGGCCACTATGAGGAAGGCCACGGCAAGAACATCCCCTTTTCAATTGAGAGCAAGTGTAGAATTGTAGGAGGATGACACTTTTCTTCCGCAGTGGATTCACCTTACCCTTTATCATTGCCAGACAACAGTTAGTGAAAAAGTAATTGGCAATGATGAAGAAAATGTAACGGTGCAGTGGACCGTCTGTGACGCAAAACCTATATATTCCCACCATGCCAGCCATGGGTTGTACATTAACTAATAACAGGGAAAACAAATAAAATATTTTACAGAAGGGTCAACTACAGACACTCCTAAACAATTTTACATGAGGGAGTGTCTCCCCGTCTGCCATCGTGTTCGGTCAGGCTGTCAGTAGGTACACCACCTCTGTCGTCCGCAGAAGCGGCCAATATGAGGAAGGCCATGGCGAGAACATCCCCTTTTCAATTGAGAGCAAGTGTAGAATTGTAGGAGGATGACACTTTTATTCCGCAGTGGATTCACCTTACCCTTTATCATTGCCAGACAACAGTTAGTGAAAAAGTAATTGGCAATGATGAAGAAAATGTAACGGTGCAGTGGACCGTCTGTGACGCAAAACCTATATATTCCCACCATGCCAGCCATGGGTTGTACATTAACTAATAACAGGGAAAACAAATAAAATATTTTACAGAAGGGTCAACTACAGACACTCCTAAACAATTTTTTAGGAGGGTCAACTTCGGACACTCCAAAACAAATTTTTTGGAGGCTCGCCTACAGACATTTGACTGCTACCTCAATCTAACTTGGTCACTTGTTGGTGTCACTACGCTGTCACCATGATGTGTCAGGCTTATGCCTGCGTCGTGGGGCGGGGGATAGCACAGCAGTGCCAGCATGAGCAGTGGTGTCACCTGCAGGCAGTGATGGACCTTCGTAGCATCTAGTTGGGTGCTTCCCTAACATGTGATGGGCATGTGCCTCGCCTTTCTTGGTCTGGGTGAGCACAATTGCCATGAGGGTAACCACCAGGCTGTTGCAGGAGAATTTGGGGTAATGGTGGGATTAGGCAGCCTCAGAGGCATCCATGCATGCTGCCCCTGCTGTTTCCTGTCCATTTCCGTGGTGTTTCCATCATTTTCTGAGGTTTCCAGGTTTTCACCCAGCCTTCCCTAGGCAGAGCCTTGGTCCCCTGCAAAAATGCTCGAGTCTCCCATTGACTTCAATGGGGTTCGTTATTCGAAACGAGCACCCGAGCATCAGGAAAAGTTCGACTCGAATAACGAGCCCCCGAGCATTTTAGTGCTCGCTCATCTCTAATCCCCACCTATCCCTTGGGTGAACTTGATGGTCTTTTTTCAACCATATATAACCATGTATCACCTGTATTTGTTTTTACTAATCAACCCAGATAGTGAAACTGATTTATTTTTATCTATTTTTGCTTTCTGATTGTAGATTATTAAAAGTTTTCTGTACATGTGTTACATGGTTGAGATTCACCATTGTTACAATATTTAAATTAGACAGATAATTTGGAGTAACTGGACTCATGCCAGATGGCTTTATGGTCTTGAACCATGCCTCTGTGCTTACATCGCAGGCACAAGGAATTCTGTGTAGGCAAGAGTGAATACACTGTTGTAGCAATCCACCTGTACACTGGGCCTCTCTCGTCTTTCTTGCCATTTTGCTCACCTAATGTGAAGTCCTAAAGGAGAGAGGACCATCTTGCATCCTAAAGTTAAGTACTGTATGCATTGTCTATTTTGCAAGATATATAGTATACGTGTAGATATATTACAATGCATTTGTCAGATTAACCCCTTCAGGACCCTGCAATTTTCCATTTTTGTGTTTTTGTTTTTCACTCCCTGTAGCCATAACTTTTTTTTATTTTTTCGTTCACATAGCCGCATAAGACATTTAATATTACATATAATGTAGTGCGAAACTGGAAAATAATTCCATATGGGGGGAATTGGAAAATAAAATGCATTTCCGCCACGTTTTTATGGGTTTTGTTTTTATGGTGCTCCCTATGTAGCAAAACTCACAGTACCTTCATTCTCTGGATCAGTATAATTATGGTGATACCACATTTATATAGTTTTTCTTGTGTTTTAATACGGAAAAAAAGAAAAACTTTGGAAAACATTATTTTTTTTTCTTTTCATTGCCATATTCTCACCCCCATAACTTTTTTTTACAGTTATATCTATGGAGCTCATTTTTTGCAGGAAGATCTGTAGCTTTTATTGAAAGCATTTTGGAGGGTGTGTGACTTTTTGATCACTTTTTTCAATTTTCTTTTAGGAGGTGAAGTGATGAAAAAATAGTGAATTTTTTTCCATTATGCCGTTTGCTGCATGGGATAAATATTTTAATATTTTAATAGTAAGGGCGTTTTTGGACACAGCAATGCCAATGTTTGTTTATTTATTTTTTCTAGGTGACTATAACATGCAATAATTGCATTGGATCTTGTATTCTGTAATGAATATCAATCTATGACAGAATTCTGAATTCAGTATATTCTATATTATTGATACATCCCAGACACAGGGAGTATTTTCTACTTGGTGGTTCCTCTCTAGCTTTTCCCAGCCCTGCTAGCTCATGTAACACAGTGAGTGTGGACCCACTGTGCCACTCAACACATTTGACTTGGAGCAACTTCTAAGGTCATTGTCAAGGTGGTCCCCTGGTATTCACCCTTTCCAACCTATACAGAGATTTGAACTTCACATCAGGGGCCATCAGGCCACTACCTACAGAAGTAGTGTCCATTCAGGGACTGCTGACCCAGGTGGTTCAAGAGACACCAGTTTGTGGCACCAAGGTGACAGGCAGAAGCCTGTTCAGAGGACAAGCCAAGGTTTGGACAGGCAGAGTTCATGCAATATGGTAAGCAGGCAATAGGTCATGGGTAGTGTTGAGCGAACTTACGAATTGCAATTTTTGCGTTCGGGTTATCTAAGAATTCCGTAATGGATTCCGTTACCGCGACCATAGACTTCTATTATGACGGAATGCAATACGGAATGCCTCTTATAGGCTCCCGTGGTGCATGCCATCATAGAATTCCATTATGGTCCATGGTAATGGAATCCATTACGGAATTCTTAGACAAACCGAACGCCAACTTGCAAATTGCAGGTTTGCTCAACACTACATAGTCATGGGAGGGAACACAGAATACTGTTCATATTAACCACAATTTTGCAAGGACTGCACAAGCGAGCAACCTTTTGCTGAAGCACCTTCATATAGGGAAAGACACCATATACCCCTCAGGAAATGCTACCCTAGGCTAGGGATAGATTAGCTTAAGCACGTGATGGCCTTTTAAAAGTCGTGAACTGCATGAGCCTTATGGGAATGTGCATCAGTCAGAGCAGGATGGAGGAGGAGGGTAAGGCAGTGAATGGTCTGGAGTATGATATAAAGGGAGGGATGAGGACTCTGGTGGCTATGCCCACTGGGAGAAAGAAAATGCTGGCAGACACATACTGCAAGTATTACAGCTTGATTGACAGGTGTCTCCCTATATGAAAAGAGGTAAAGATCTGTCAATCGAGCCCGCCAGGTGGGGCTAAACTGGAGGGGAGCTTCCAAGCAGAAACTACTACCCTTGCCCAGTTTATCATTAAAACAATGGGGGGAATTTTATCAACATATTTACAACAGTATTTTGCCATTTAAAAGTCGCATATTTTGCACTGAAATTTGCCACTTTTCACTCCTCTCATCACTTTTGAAAAGTGGCAAATAAAACGTTGGGATGGAAAGGGTGGGCCAGCAAGTTTCAAACAGTTTTTATCGTTTCTAAAGACAAAAGTGCTGCAAATTGTAGCTCAGATCTAGGCCTGCAGCCAAAGATTTCATTTTCTGGCTTTAAAACAGTCCAAACAGCGCCAAATTGATTAAGAGGCATGTGTCTCATCATAAATTTGGCTTAATTCAAGCAACAAATTTCAGTTTAAGACTTCTGCATGAAATGCCAGTCTTAATAAGTCTTCCCCTATGTTTTCTCTGAAACGTTGCAGCAATTCAGAGTAAAAAACAGTTCATCGTAATAACAGAGCTTGTCAGGATTTCATGCTGCCTGTGGTTTAGCTACTCTATGGAACAAATTGACAAAATAGATAAAATAGAATACATCCAAAGATGAGTTACAACAACGTTGAATGGTTTTCTACACTGTTGGGAACTTTTTTCTTATTGCATTGTACTCATTTTGAGCTGAAAATAATTATTTGAATTGATCGTTATTAAAAATAAAAAATTGAACCGCTGTCTCTGTGCAGCTTTGAGTTTCTCTAGTAGCAGGATCTGAATTTCCACTCTGTTGTGCCATCTGAACTGACAGCGCCTTATCTCTGATCTATAACCTTATAACCACTCATTATAGTTTAACCCTTACACTCCCAGCGCCGTACATGTACGGCGCTGGAAGCCAGGACACAAGTCCAAGGGCGATACTGATACGGCGCTCTGATCGGGCAGACGCAGGAGCTGCGCTCGCCCGATCAGCTGCAGGGGTCCGGCAGTGGCCGATAGCCAGACCCCTGCTGTATGCACCAGCATCGGTGAAAACACCAATGCCGGTGCATTACCCCTCAAACTGCCGTGGTCAGCGCTGACCGCGGCATGTGAGATGTCGGCGCTGGGAGGAAGAGCCCATCGGGTCCCCGCGCTGCTGTGAAAGGGACCCGATGGCAGGAAGGCTGCCCTTACGGAAGCCTGTGAGATCCAGCCCCTTGGATCTCACAGGCAGGAAGCTGTAAGTGTATTACACTGTGTAATACACTTATAGCCAATGCATTACAATACAGAAGTACTGTATTGTAATGCATTGTGCAGGGGATCAGACCCCCAAAAGTTGAAGTCCCAAACTGATAGAGTAAAAAAAAGTTGAAAAAAAGTTAAAAAAAAATAAAAGTTTCAAGTAAAAAAAAAAAAAGCGTCATTTTCCCAAAATAAAGTTTTAAAAAATTGTAAAAAATAGGGAAAAAAAAGAAAAGCGGGCATATTAGGTATCGCCGTGTCCGTAACAACCTGCTCTATAAAAATATCACATGATTTGCCCCTTCGGGTGAATGCTGTAAAAAAATTTTTTTAAAAACTATGTCAAAACAGCAATTTTTTTTCACCTTGACTCACAAAAAGTGTAATAGCAGGCGATCAAAAAGTCTTATGTACCCCAAAATGGTACCAACGAAAACGTCACCTCATCCCGCAAAAAATGAGCCCCCACAGAAGACAATGACTCAAAAAAATAAAAATCAATGGCTCCCGCAAACCAATCCATTAAAATTTGTGCTGCAAAATTCATATGGCGCTCCTTCTGTTTTGCGTCCTGCCATGTACCCCCACAGCAGTTTACCACCACATATGGCATGTTGCCGTATTCAGGAGCCAAGTGTTTCCAAATTCCGTAAATTCCGTAAAAGGGGGTCAAAGTGGCCAGTACCCCCCTTAATATATTCTTTAAAGGGTGTAGTTTCCAAAATGGGGTCACTTTTTGAGGGTTTCCACTGTAGGGGTATGTCAGGGTCTCTCAATTACAAAATGGTGCCTAAAAAACATTCTAGCAAAATCTGCTTCCAAAATCCGTATGGCGCTCCTTTCCTTCTGACCACTGCCACAAACCCATAGAAACGTTTACCACCACATATGGGGTATTTCTGTAAACTGCAGAATCAGAGTAATGTATATTGAAATTTAGTTTGCTGTTAACCCTTGCTGTGTTGCAAGAAAAAAATTATTAACGTGAATAATCTACCAAAAAATTGAAATTTTGAAATTTCACCTCCATTTTCCTTTAATTCTTGTGGAACACCTCAAGGGTTAATAAAGTTTGTAACATCAGTTTTTCATAATTTGAGGGGTGTAGTTTCTAAAATTGGGTCATTTATTAGTGGTTTCCATTAGGTAAGCCTCCCAAAATCACTTTATAACTGAATTGGTGCTCAAAAAAATGGTTTGGGAAATTTTGTTGAAAATGTGAAAAATGGCTTCTAAACTTCTAAGGTTTCTCACGTCCAAAAAAAGTAAAATTACATTTATAAAATGATGCCAACATAAAGTATACATATGGGGAATGTAAAATAATAACTATTTTTGGAGGTATTACTATGTATTTTGAAAGTACAGAAATTGAAATTTTGAAATTTGCTAATTTTTCCAAATTTTTGCTAAATTTGGTATTTTTTTTATAAATAAAAATGAAATATTTTGCCACAAATTTACTACTGTCGTGAAGCACAATATGTGATGAGAAAACAATCTCAGAATGGCCTGGATAAGTAAAAGCGTTCTAAAGTTATTACCACATAAATTGACACATGTCAGATTTGCAAAAATCGGCCTGGGATTTAAGGTGAAAAGTGGCTCGGTACTGAAAGGGTTAATTTGTATATTAGCATAAGAATGTGGCTTAAAGGGAACCTGTCATCTCCGAAACACCCCCTAAACTAGAGTAAGCGTTGTATAGTGTAAGTGATACTGAATCCGAATATGTAAGTTTTATCTTCATACTCACTTCCATTCTGACGCTGTGCTCCTAAAAACCAGCAGCAAAATGCACTCACTGGACTCCAGTGCTCACTCACATAATGGAGAGGACTCAAAGAAGAGTCCTCTCAATGTATTTTACTGCAGGTTTGCGGGAGCACAGCGTCGGAATGGAAGTGAGTATGAAGATAAAACTTACATATTCGGATTCAGCATCACTTACACTATACACCGCTTACTCTAGTTCAGGGGGGGTTTCGGAGATGACAGGTTCCCTTTAAATAAGTGTTTATAACCACCACAAAGTGAAAGTAGGATTCCCACAGCTAGAAAAACCGTTAACCTTTTGTGACAGAATGGCTCAATATTTTTAATAAAGAGGAGATCAATTTAAAAAAATTATTTTTAGCCCAAAATGAGTAAAATGCAATCATAAAAAATTGCCCCCAAAGGTGTACATAGCCTTTAGCTCTTAAAGGGTTTCTGTCACCAGATTTGGGCATACTAAACAGGATGGCATTTGCAATGTGCAAATGCCACCTGATGCCCAATCTGGTTTTCTTACTGTAATCAGATCAGCCGTTTTGTTAAAAAAAGCACTTTTATCATATGTAAATTAGGCGTACTAGGTGCAAGAGGCGTTTACCTTGCACCTAGTAATCGCCGTGTTCCAACCTCTAGTGCCGCCTCCTGCTTCCTGATTGACAGGGCCAGGCAGCTTGCTCGATGAGCTGCCGGCCCTGTCCTCGCTCGAAATCCCGCGCCTGCGCCGTGTAGGCTAAATTCGGCGCAGGCGCAGATAGTTCACCCGGCCGCCCGGCTCCTGCCTCTCTCACTGCGCCTGCGCCGTGCGGAGTAAAAGCGGAGCAGGCGCAGTGAGTTCCGCCGGCTCCCGGGTCTCTCAATGCGCCTGCGCAGGCGCAGTGAGAGAGCCGGGAGCCGGGCGGCCGGGTGAACTATCTGCGCCTGCGCCGAATTTAGCCTACACGGCGCAGGCGCGGGATTTCAAGCGAGGACAGGGCCGGCAGCTCATCGAGCAAGCTGCCTGGCCCTGTCAATCAGGAAGCAGGAGGCGGCACTAGAGGTTGGAACACGGCGATTACTAGGTGCAAGGTAAACGCCTCTTGCACCTAGTACGCCTAATTTACATATTATAAAAGTGCTTTTTTTAACAAAACGGCTGATCTGATTACAGTAAGAAAACCAGATTGGGCATCAGGTGGCATTTGCACATTGCAAATGCCATCCTGTTTAGTATGCCCAAATCTGGTGACAGAAACCCTTTAATGTATCATGAAAGATGTAATTTATAATAACTCATTTAATTTAATAACTAGAGATGAGCGGATCATTCAAAAAAATTTTCACCGAACATTCGCCAAACTTTTCCTAAGATTCGTATATTCAACGAATAGATTCGTTGTATTTGCGTACAAAATATACGTTATTATGTGCTATTAGCGAACATTTGCGCACTAATAACGAACGTTCATTTAAAAAATGTACGCAACTTCTTAAAAGACGTATGCATGAGCGTACAAATAGCTTACGAATCCTCAGCGTACTATTGTCTACGCGATTACGTAATATGCAGGCACGTACGACGAGAGGCCGCAGCGTGCACTCCTCAGAGGCAGAGCGAATATTCGAAAATGGCATCCAGACAATACTCATCATTTAGCTCTGCTGCACAGCTGAAATACATAGTCCGGCTGATGGACCGCCAGGATTACGATTTACGATGGCACACACCACCACCCGAACCAGCATAAAAAGGAGGTGATCCAGCAGGTGATCCGAGGCTTGCGCCATCATTTCGACACCTTGCGGATCCCGGGCCAGATCCAGCGTAAATGGTCAGATCTGAAATCGCCCTCGGAGGCAGTATGTATATTTAGGGTAGAACAAGTAAGGTGCTGTCTATCCGGCTAAGTGCATAGTACAACCATCCACCATACAATAAAGTGAATATGAGGACACATTGCGGTACCTGTAAAGAAATACACACAATGGGCAACATACTTGAAAATGTTGCTGAAAGGTAAAAACATTAGTGCAAACAATCCAGTGCAAACAATATAGTGCAAATACATTATAGGTATAATGTAAACATTTTAAATATCACCTACCTAGTATGCTCACGGACACGTTTAAGTCTCTTTTCTTCTGACGCTTATCATAGAACTGGAACAGAGTCCCAAACTCAGTTGCAATTTGTAATCCACATAGGTAAAATTGTAATCCAAATAGGTAAAAAAATAGCAGCAAAGGTTCCTTAAAAAACCCTCTTTCAAGGGGCTCCCCAATAACCTGAAAAGGGGGAAAAAGGGATGAGGCGCACGTATGCGCAACTTGGTTAAAACTTTTTTTTTTGATGGGGGAGTCCTGACAATCCATGTCCATCTCGGTGAGGACAAACACAGGGCAACAAAAATAAAAACAAATGCCAACTAGTGCTCACCCTTCAGGTTAAGTCCACGTTGTGGCTCCCATAGAAGCTGCAGGATCCGATTCCTTACTTAAGGGCCATGAGACATGACATGAGAGGGCGCTCCTGCCTCATGAAAGCGACACTGGCTACGGCAGCAAACCCCCACGACCTCTCAGGGATGGTCTTGGTAGTGACCGGGCGGTCACACTGGCAAGGGTCGTGGTGTGGTGTGGTAATGTGGTAATGGGCCTTGCCCATTACCTTGTAGTGGCCAGATCTTCCCGCCGGCATACAAGGTGACAGAATCTCCAGTTGTAAGGGTTCTGGTAACGGTCTTCCGCGAGCGGTGGACTGTGCGGCCTGCACCTGCCATGGCAGTTGGTATTGTACCACCGATGGCCGGTACACAAAACTGTTGGTGGTCATCTGTCCCACATGAAGGATCGGCGGCAGTGGCAAATCTGGTATCAAGGGTTCCAGCTGAGCTTGTGATTTCTCCTCAGATTGGAGAGTCCCATCATTGGTCTCATGGGAACACCGAGCCTCTTCTGCGGCCTGGGCCTCCTCAGTCCAGTCTTCCGGGGGCGCTGCAGGAGTAGCTGGTCGCTTAAGGAGTTTCACCCCAGTAGCAAAGGGGCCTTGGAGGCTCTTCATGGGGGTATACTCCACGTAATCCCCTGCGTGGAGATTGTGGCGGACGGGCGGAAGATACGGCCGCTTTACAGAACGGCGGTTTACGTATAATTCTTCCGCCGTCTCCTCATCGCCGATAAAACCTACTCCCCGTTCCACACTGAACCAAATAACGGTCCAGCTTGGGGTCACCGGACCGTGGGTGCTCCAAAACCTGCACAATCCACTCCTCTACCAACTTTTTGTATTCCCAGAGGGTCAGGGCGTTCCGGGTGACAGCCTCGGGGACCATTGAATTTTGCCGAAGGGAGTACTCCTTCCGCAGCGGTGAAACCTCAACCGACTTCTTAGGCTGCCGGACATATTGAGAGACTTAGATCTCCTCCGGTTCCTTCTCCTCATAGGGGTCGGTGCCCCACACCATGCCTCCCCAGTCAGGGCCTCGCTGTCTCGCAATCTTAATTTCCTGAGTTGCCTTGTCTTCCTCGCGCGCTAGATAAGGGGGCGGAACTACCAGGGAGGAGTCTGCAATTGCATCGCTAATGAATTGAATTCGTACGCAACAGCATATAGAGTAACTTATACGTAGGAATAGCGTATAATTTAACTGCACAGGAAACTACGAAGCGAATGCGTACAAAGACGAAGCGAATCACCTAATATTCGGATTCGCTTTGCAGCTAAAAATTCCCAAGATTCGATATGAATCAACGAATCGATTCGCTCATCTCTATTAATAACCTAATTTGTATACACAGGCAAGAGAGAGGTTGGCAACCTTTTCTGTATAGACTGCCAAAAAAGCTAAGCTGAAGCGTTTAGTGTGCCGAGCCATACAGGAACGTTTTATCATACAAATATGTGACGTAAACTACTGTAGGTATTTTCTAGCTACATAAAAGTAAAAAGTTGATCCAGCACTGTGGCTAGACAACACTTGGCTTTTATTCAATCATTTAAAACCAGCAAACATGTAACCCATGGTACAGGGAAAAAATTAGCACTCCTCTGAAGGGTTTCTGGCCCATATGGGCCCTAAATCATAGGCTGAGTAAATGTGGCAGTCTGGAGGTTTTAACTTACAATCCAGATTCTCCCACTAGTTGGTACCACATGAACAATATACAAACAATTAGTTATTGAAACTAAAATCTATCCTATGATTTAGTCTGTATAGAAAAGATGTGTTCAGAATCAATGTCCTAACCTAGCCTAAAGGGGTTGTCCAAGTTCAGCTCTGAATACATAAAGCTTGCTTCCCATCATCCCCCTAGCAATCAAATGCACCATCCTCCCCTCACCCCCAAATTGGTCACAGTGCTCGTTCCTCCATCATCCCAAGCTCACCATCCTCCCCTCACCCTCAAACTAGTCACAGTACTCGTTCCTACATCTACCTAAGTTCACTATCCTCCCTTCACTCCCAAACTAGTCACATTGCTCATTCCCTCATGCTCCCCAAGTTCACCATCCATTCCCAACCCCAAACTAGTCAGAGCGCTCGTTCCCTCATGTCCTCAAGCTCACTATCCTACATCCAGCCCCAGTCCATTCACATACCTTTCTGAGTCTGTGGAAGTCCTGAGGAGCAGTGCTGCAGTAGCGAGGTAGCAGGCAGCCAGCAGAGTAGCACAGTGCCACACTCTGCTAGTGTTCCTCTTTGGAGGCTGGGGCAGGAAGCGTGTGACACGTCTGAAGGGTTTTTTCAGTAAAAGATACAGCGTGGCGGTGACAACTAAACTGAAAAGTCTTGGCGTCATTTGGTAACAGCTGGCGTGCATGGTCTGGTTGCCACCTGTGGCATGCCACCCCTGGCTCAGAGGAAAACAGGGAAACGGATGACATGATCAATACCTTTAAAAATGTTAAAGGGTTAAATAAGGTTCAAGAAGGAAATGTTTTTAATAAGAAACTGAAAACGATACCAATCTCAAAAATATTGTTTTACTGAAAGAATAGTTGAGGCTTGAAATAAACTTCCAGCAGATGTGGGAAATGTACATGTATAGTAAGTGAATGTAAACCTACGTGAGATAAAAGAGAAAAATATAAATGAAATAATATAAGGGCAGGCGAGATGGTCCACAGTCATTTTCTTCCTTCATTCTTCTATGTTTCTATGAATCTAAAGACATTTCACAAAGGGGTATACTACTCACTAAACAGAACAGAAGAAGCTGGCTCTATTGATGATAGAAGGATAAGTGAGAGCCCCTGTACACAAGTAAGGCTGTGTTCACACTTCAGTTATTTGACCAGTTGTTGTGAACCAAAAACAGGTATGGGTCAAAAAGACAGAACTGGTGCAGATCTTTCCATTATACCTGATCTCTGTGTAGGCTTCACTACTGGTTTTGGATCACAATAACTAATGGAAATAACTGATCAAATAACTAAAGGGTGAACTCAGCCTTAGCAGGTAGATGATAGATGGAAGTATGACTGCAGGATCAGACTACACAGGGTTTTTTGTAGTCTGTTACCACAGAGACATATATTACACTGTTAAAAACGTACATTCTCTTTAATGAGGCATCTGCAAATCTTAATAAAATATTGGATTTATTACAAACATGACTTTAGGCAGCTTTGCAGGAAAAAGCAAACATATTGTCTGCATGTAAAAATAGACGTTTTCATATTCTTTAAGTGACTGTAGGAACTACATTTTTCTTCAAGGCAATTACTCGTGATTGACAATATATCACTCAGATGCTGAACATTTTCCACTGCTTATTTCATCTAAAGATAGGAACTTGCATCTTAATGCCCACTCCATCACAGCCCATCATCTGCACGCCTGGAATAATTCTTCGTCTCAGCAGGTAGTTTAGGGTTAACAACTGATATATAAAAAATCTCAGATCATTTTCTCCTAGTTATGAAGTTACTATAAATTAATAGTTTAATAAAAAAAATCACCAGACACAGGCTGCTTATAATTTTAAAAAAAAGTAAGCCAGCTGGACAATATTGTATTCTACTTGTGATGTGATCTCCTGCAAAACATGCATCTTGATTTTATGCGATAACACATGACACATTTCTGGGGTCCCAAACAAAGTCACCGCTAAGCACCGCCCCATCGCGCCACTCTCAGCTTAGTTGTGCAGCCTGGGCGCTTTTGCTACTGCTCTACATCTGGGAGGGCCCTCTCCCCTTGGGGATCCTGTGCAGGCTATTTATTCATTTTCTACCAATCATTTATGGGCAGCAGGGGGCCTGCTCATCCCTTGGGCCTCAAGCATTTGCTTGGTTTGTGTGTTGGTAAAGTCTGCCGCCGCTTAAAGAAGTGCTGACCAGCAACCCTCCCCCTGTCCCCAAATGATAGTTTGGACATGACCACCCGGCTACTAGTTACCATGGTACACCACAAGTAACCATATGATTGACACCATATAGTAGCCATATTTGTGTGCTTTCAGAAAACTAAACATTTTGCCCTGCAATGGATATCGATGACAGTATTTGAAAACTGCAACTCTGCAGCCACCATCATATAACCCTGGGATTTTTAAATATCTTGCAGTGAAGTGGTGTTTTAGGCTTGTATCAGTGAATATGGCAGCAGCGGTGACATCATTTAGCAAAAACCTGACCGCTGCAGCCAATCACTTGTCTCTGTGCACCCAACGAAGCAGTGCATCCGACAAAGCCAATGATTGGCTGCAGAGGTCACATGTTGTCCATATGACATCACCGCTGCAGCCAGGTAAATACAGCCTAGGTGGGAGAAATAGAGCAGCAGCGCAGGATCTTTCAGGTAAGTACTTACTTATCTGTTCTTCATTTCTGTCAAATCCCGGGGGTTGTCTGGTTTTCGTCCTGGAACCAGAGAAGCAATTTAAGGTAAGGAGGCGATTTAGTAGGTTCTTATGTCATTACAGACAAGTGAATATCATTACTGAAATTTATATACAAGGCAGACAACCTCTCTATATGAAGATATGATTGGGCAAACCAAAATGATGTAAATTGATTCACATATGTCTATGTGCATTACATGTTCTAGTAATACATGACATTTAGTAAAGATCAGCACTGATGTGTAGAAATTGATGATGCGTTGTGATAGATGCCACATCCAAATTTTGATGAAATGCAATATTATTCTTCCTCAGACCCAGAGGTCTAGCTAGGCTTTCCTGCACCCGAGGCAGGGATTCATATTTGTGACCTCCCCCCCCCAATTTACACAAAGAGGAGGTAGTTAAGGGGCGCGCTGCGGCAATTTTTTTTACACTAAGCCACTGTACCCTATTAATAGCTACACTCACCTAGTCCCACCTAATAAAATCTATAACAGGGTACACGGTGGTACCAATACCCCTTGCCATAAATGAAAGAATCAGCTGGTCCTACCTCATCCAGGGTGTCACTGGCGTCGGCATGATGTCCTCTGTATCTGGAACAAGATCCTTCTTGTGATAGAGAAAAAAGAATAATCACATAAGGAAGGGATCAACCTGTAAAAGAGGTGTACACCCATATTTTTTTAGCTCCCTCTTAGCTGCCATCAAACAATGGACACCACAAGTCCTCTGAACATGTTCTATGGCATCTGGTGCTAAGACATTAACAGCAAATCCTTTAAAGGGGTTGTCCAGAAATACTGATGTTTTAAGTGATGCCAGCAGCCTGCCACTATTGAAAAATTCAAACTTACCTGTTCATCGCTGTTCCAGTCCTCTGTCTTACTTCCTCCCCAGTATGATTCATCTGATCAGGTCAACTTTTCCCATTGCTCACTGGTTCAGTTGTGATGCTCACATCATGTAAGTGCAATCATTATTTGTCCTCAAACTGATTCTATGTCCTCTACTAGCTGAAATCTATTAGCCGTTCAGGAAGGAGCAGTCATCAGGAGGACATAGAATCAGTTTGAGGACAAATAATGATTGCGTTACATGAGAACAGGGTCCTATGATTTACATCTCCAGCGACAATAGATGTTAAGGAAGAGAAAACAAAGACATTGAATTGTGTACATTATGACATAATAAAAGTTCAGCCTGAGTTTCTCAGCTCTGGCAAGCTCTGATTAAAGTAAAAACTGTGTTTTGTACTCCTTAGGTGACAGCTGACATTCTCATTGTCAGGGAATAGGTGAAGGAGTGGGAGACCGGCGCTGAATTACTCATTTCATGTTAGGTTTAAAATGTCTCAGTAATAAAAGCATTAGCGCCAGCAACAGGAATACAGATTTAGTGCCGTGGACTCCCTGTCCAGTTCCTCAGTAGGGTAAAGTAACATAAACTGGTGGTGACTAGAGATGAGCGAGCACTAAAATGCTCGGGTGCTCGTTATTCGAGTCGAACTTTTCCCGATGCTCGGGTGCTCGTTTCGAGTAACGAACCCCATTGAAGTCAATGGGAGACTCGAGCATTTTTGCTGGGGACCAATGCTCTGCCTAGGGAAGGCTGGGTGAAAACCTCAGAAAATGATGGAAACACCACGGAAATGGACAGGAAACAGCAGGGGCAGCATGCATGGATGCCTCTGAGGCTGCCTAATCCCACCATTACCCCAAATTCTCAGGCAACAGACAGCCTGGTGGTTACCCTCATGGCAATTGTGCTCACCCAGACCAACTAGGTGCAACGAAGGTCCATCACTGCCTGCAGGTGACACCACTGCTCATGCTGGCACTGCTGTGCTATCCCCCGCCCCACGACGCAGGCATAAGCCTGACACATCATGGTGACAGCGTAGTGACACCAACAAGTGACCAAGTTAGATTGAGGTAGCAGTCAAATGTCTGTAGGTGAGCCTCCCAAAAATTTGTTTTGGAGTGTCCGAAGTTGACCCTCCTAAAAAATTGTTTAGGAGTGTCTGTAGTTGACCCTTCTGTAAAATATTTTTTTTGTTTTTCCTGTTATTAGTTTATGTACAACCCATGGCTGGCATGGTGGGAATATATAGGTTTTGCGTCACAGACGGTCCACTGCACCGTTACATTTTCTTCATCATTGCCAATTACGTTTTCACTAACTGTTGTCTGGCAATGATAAAGGGGAAGGTGAATCCACTGCGGAAGAAAAGTGTCATCCTCCTACAATTCTACACTTGCTCTCAATTGAAAAGGGGATGTTCTTGCCGTGGCCTTCCTCATAGTGGCCGCTTCTGCAGACGACAGAGGTGGTGTACCTACTGACAGCCTGACCGAACACGATGGCAGACGGGGAGACACTCCCTCATGTAAAATTGTTTAGGAGTGTCTGTAGTTGACCCTTCTGTAAAATTTTTGTTTTGTTTTTCCTGTTATTAGTTTATCTACAACCCATGGCTGGCAGGGTGGGAATATATAGGTTTTGCGTCACAGACGGTCCACTGCACCGTTACATTTTCTTCATCATTGCCAATTACTTTTTCACCAACTGTTGTCTGGCAATGATAAAGGGGAAGGTGAATCCACTGCGGAAGAAAAGTGTCATCCTCCTACAATTCTACACTTGCTCTCAATTGAAAAGGGGATGTTCTTGCCGTGGCCTTCCTCATAGTGGCCGCTTCTGCGGAAGACAGAGGTGGTGTACCTACTGACAGCCTGACCGAACACGATGGCAGACGGGGAGACACTCCCTCATGTAAAATTGTTTAGGAGTGTCTGTAGTTGACCCTTCTGTAAAAATTTTTTTTGTTTTTCCTGTTATTAGTTTATCTACAACCCATGGCTGGCATGATGGGAATATATAGGGAAGCACCCAACTAGGTGCAACGAAGGTCCATCACCCATGCCCATGCTGGCACTGCTCTCCTATCCCCAGCCACACGATGCAGGCATAAGCCTGACACAGCATGGCGGTGACACCAACAAGTGATCAAGTTACATGAGGTAGCAGGTGAGCCACCCAAAAATTTAGCCAGACGCAGCATGGCGGTGACAACAGAGTGACCGAGTTAGACTGAGGTAGCAGGACGTGAAGCACGGATGGTAATTCGAAGGTGGAGGAGGAGGGGTTGGAGGAAGTGGCATAGTAATTCTGAGAAACCGTGAACGAGGTAGGCCCCGCAATCCTCCAAGTGGGCAGTACATGAGCCGCCCCAGGGTCAGAGTATGTGAAATGCTCAGGGTGGCCGAACGCCGGGCTCGACGGCGGACCCGTTTCGGGTTATCGATTGTCGAAATGTTGGCTTACATCAAGTTTAGTATCTGTTCTCATCAGTTGCTGTGGCTGTTGGTGGTAAAGTGGTGAGCATAGCTGCTTCCCAAGCAGTTGACCCGGGTTCGATTCCCGTCTATCGCAGGAGGCAATTAAAAGAAGAACCAAAAAAAAAATCTGTACAATATCTAATACGTCCCCTACCCGGGTAAATTGTTTGGAGAGAGGGCCTGTAGGTTGGGGGCAGGCTGAGGGGAAGGAGGTTGAGCTGGAAGAGCCAGAGTAGTGCCCCCTTGGCTAGCATGTGTGGTGGTGACAACAGCCGGATGGAGTTCGAATGACGACGCAGGACCCCAACTTAAAAATTTAGCATCAACCGGTACGGTTGTCAATTCTGAAATTTGTCAAGTGGGGCATGTGTTGTATGCATTCCTCTCAGTTTAATACCGTATACGGCACCTATCCGGAAAAATAGTTTGGAGAGAGAGAAAGAGAGGAAAAAGACGTATTTTTAAAAGTGACGTTCAGTATAGATCAGTTAAAGAGAAAGAAAGGATTTTATTAAATGGATTTGTATCACTGAAAGCAAAAGAAACTATTTTATTACGTGACGTGCAGTATAGATCACTTGGAGATAAATAGGGGAATGTGCAGACTTGGGCTGCTATAGTGCAAACCACTATGGTGGTGACAACAGAGTGAGCGAGTTACACTGCGGGAGCAGACGAACCACATAAATAATTTTCGTGGCCCTGTATGGCGGCGGTGACAACAGAGTGACTGAGTTAGTATTCGGTAGCTGGTGAAGCACCCAAAAATTTAGCCTGACACAGCATGGCGGTTACACCACCAATGACTTTGTCCGACTGAGAATGCAGTGAAATGGCTTTTGTTGAGCCTCCAAAATTTTTTTCTTTTCGGAGTACATAAAGTCTACCCTCAGCAAAAAAAAATTTTTTATTAAATGTCGGTACTTGCGCCTCCTGAAACATTGTTTTACACTGTCTGTAGTTGACACTGCGGAAAAATTGTTTGGAGAGAGGGCCTGTAGGTGGACTTCCGGAAAAATTGTTTGGAGAGAGGGACTGTAGGTGGACCTCCGGAAATATTGTTTGGAGAGAGGGCCTGTAGGTGGACCCCCGGAAAAATTGTTTGGAGAGAGGGCCTGTAGGTGGACCTCCGGAAAAATTGTTTGGAGAGAGGGCCTGTAGGTGGACCTCTGGGAAAATTGTTTGGAGAGAGGTCCTGTGGACCTCCGGAAAAATTGTTTGAAGCGAGGGCCTGTAGGGGGCCCTCCTGAAAAATTGTGGTAAAAGAGTGCCAGTTGGACCTCTAAAAAATGGCGTTTTTTTGTCAGCGTTAGGCAAAGACGACAAGGAGGAGGAGTAGAAGGAGTAGAGAAGAGGAATCGGATACATAAGTAATGTAAATCTTTAGCTGCTTTCCCCCGGAGGAGATTTGAATTCCGGTGAAATCCAGGCTTTGTTCATTTTAATAAGCGTCAGCCTGTCAGCGCTGTCAGTTGACAGGCGTGTACGCTTATCGGTGATGACGCCACCAGCTGCACTGAATACCCACTCTGACAGCACGCTAGCGGCAGGGCAGGCCAGCACCTCCAAGGCATACAGCGCCAGTTCAGGCCACGTGTCCAGCTTTGAAACCCAGTAGTTGTATGGAGCAGAGTCATCGGTCCGGACGTTGGTATGGTCAGCTAGGTACTCCCTCACCATCTTTCTGTACAGCTCCCCCCTACTCTGCCTAGACTGGGGACAGGTGACAGTGTCTTGCTGGGGTGACAAAAAACTGGCAAAGGCCTTGGAGAGCGTTCCCCTGCCAGTGCTGGACAAGCTGCCTGCTCGCCTCCTCTCCCCCGCTACTTGGCCCACAGAACCATGCCCCCTGCCGCTAGCGGCGTCAGATGGGAAGGATTGTTTCAGCTTGTGCACCAGGGCCTGATGATATTTATTCACTCTCATACTCCTTTCCTCTGCAGGGATGAGAGTGGAAAGGTTCTGCTTGTACCGTGGGACCAGGAGAGTGAACACCCAGTAATCGGTGTTTGAAAAAATGCTTCTAACATGAGGGTCACAGGATAGGCAGCCTAACATGAAGTCTGCCATGTGCGCCAGAGTCCCAACACGCAAGAATTCCCTCTCCTCACTGGCCTGACTCTCCATTTCCTCCTCCTCCTCCTCAGCCCATACACACTCAAGAGTTAAGAAGGACTGAGCACTGGTACCCTCTTCTGTCTCGCAGACATTCTCCTCCTCTTCCTCCTCATCCTCATCCTCCTCCTCCAATAAGCGCTGAGAAACAGACCGGAGGGTCCTCTGGCTATCAAGCGACGTATCTTCCTCCACCGTCTCTTGTGACAAGCGCAAAGCATCCGACTTCATGCTGAGCAGTGAGTTTTTCAACAGGCAAAGCAGCGGGATGGTGAGGCTGATAATGGCGGCATCGCCGCTGACCATCTGTGTTGACTCCTCAAAGTTGCTCAACACCTGGCAGATATCAGACATCCACATCCACTCCTCATTGCAGACTTGAGGAATCTGACTGACCTGACTACCAGTTCTGGTGGAAGTTGACATCTGGCAGTCTACAATCGCTTTGCGCTGCTGGTAAACTCTGGATAACATGTTTAATGTCAAATTCCATCTTGTGGGCACGTCGCACAACAGTCGGTGAGCGGGCAGTTGTAGGCGGCGCTGCGCTGCCCTGAGAGTGGCAGCATCTGTGGTGGACTTGCGGAAATGCGCACAGATGCGGCGCACCTTGGTGAGCAAATCAGACAGATTGGGGTATGTCTTGAGGAACCGCTGAACTATGAGATTGAACACGTGGGCCAGGCATGGCACATGTGTCAGTCTGCCGAGTTGCAGAGCCGCCACCAGGTTACGCCCGTTGTCACACACAACCATGCCTGGCTTGAGGTTCAGCGGTGCCAGCCACACATCAGTCTGCGGCGTGATGCCCTGTAACAGCTCTTGGGCGGTGTGCCTTTTGTCAACTAAGCTCAGCAGTTTGAGCACCGCCTGCTGGCGCTTACCCACGGCACTGCTGCTGCGCCTAGAGCTACCGACTGAAGGCGCCATGCCCACGGGAGGAGGAGGAGGGGTCGGAGGAGGAGGCATAGTACGTCTGAGAGACCGTGACCGAGGTAGGCCCCGCAATCCTCGGTGTGGGCAGTACATGAGTGGCCCCAGTGTCAGTCTCGGTCCCAGCCTCCACCAAGTTAACCCAATGTGCCGTCAGTGAGATATAGTGTCCCTGCCCGGCAGCACTTGTCCACGTGTCCGTGGTTAGGTGGACCTTCTCAGAAACAGCGTTAGTCAGGGCACGGATGATGTTCTGTGACACGTGCTGGTGTAGGGATGGGACGGCACATCGGGAAAAATAGTGGCGGCTGGGGACTGAATACCGAGCGGCAGCCACCGCCATGAGATTGCGAAAGGCCTCGGTCTCTACCAGCCTATAGGGCAGCATCTCCAGGCTCAGCAATTTGGAGATGTGGACGTTGAGGGCTTGGGCATGTGGGTGGGTGGAACTGTATTTCCTCTTGCGCTCCAGCGTCTGCTGTAAAGACAGCTGAACACTGCGCTGGGACACATTGGTGGACGCTGTGGAGGATCGTGGAGGCGAAGGTGTGGTTTTCCGGCGGGAGGCGCTCGTGCCGGGGTCCTGGGCAGGGGGTTGACTAGCAGAGGCAGCGAGTGAAACAGGGGAAGGAGCAGTGGTGTGACCCGCAGGAGGTGGTGAACGGCCTTGGTTCCATTGAGTGGGGTGTTTAGCACTCATATGCCTGCGCATGCTGGTGGTGGTTAGGTTAGTAGTGGTGGCACCCCTGCTGATCCTGGTGTTGCACAGGTTGCACACCACAGTCCGTCGGTCATCCTCACTTTCTTTAAAGAACCTCCAGACTTGCGAACATCTAGGCCTCGCCACGGGAGCTTCACTATGTGAAACAGTTGCTGCTGATGCACCAGCTCTGGCCCTGCTTCTCCCTCTGGCCACACCACTGCCTCTTCCAACCTGTTCTGGTGCAGCACTCGCCTCCGCCTCAGAAGCACTGTCTTCACTCGGCTTATCAACCCAGCTTGGGTCAGTCACCTCGTCATCCTCCGATTCCTCAGTCTGCTCCCCCCTCGGACTTCCTGCCCTGACAACAACTTCACCACTGTCTGACAACCGTGTCTCCTCATCATCCGACACCTCTTTACAAACTTCTTCCACTAAGTCAACATTGTCATCATCATCATCATCACCCACAGACTGCGACAGTTGGAAAACTTGGGCATCGGGAACGAGGTCAGCAGCAACCTGAGAAGTGGTTTGTGACTCTGGGAAGGGTCCAGAAAACAGTTCCTCAGAGTATGCCGGATCGCATTCCAAATTTTCCTGGGAGGGGGCAGACTGGGGGAAAGGAGGTTGAGGTGGAGGAGCCAGAGGAGTGCTCCCTTGGGTAACGTGGGTGGACTGCGTGGAAGACTGACTGGTGGACAAATTACTTGAAGCATTGTCCGCAATCCACGACATCAGCTGTTCGCACTGTTGTGGTTTCAACAGTCCTCTACCACGTGTCCCTGTAAGTTGAGACATGAAGCTAGGGAGTGTAGCTCTGCGGCGTTCCCCTGCTCCCTCATCAGCAGGTACTGTCTCACCCTGCCCAGGACCACGGCCTCTGCCCCCTGCAGTAATTGAATGCCCACGCCCACGTCCTCGACCCTTAGCCCTGGGGTTCAACATTTTCTGTATATAAGTGTATTATATAAAAAAAAATAAAATAAATGGGCCTGCTGTACTGAAATCCACAAACTTGTTCAATCTGAACAAGAAAATATATAGGTGGATAAGTTAGATCAAAATTACGTATGTTATTACGTACCGTGCAGTATGGAGCAATTACACGGAAACTATTAGATTAGGCAGACTTGGTCTGCTTAATTGCAACCCAGACAAATGTCGCACAGAGATTTTTCTAATGTAGCTGTATAAGTGAGAGCAAAAGACCTTTTTCACTGACGTGACGTACAGAATGGGTCACCTGGACAGAAAATACGGATTGTGGTGACTGAACAACTGAACTGTGACACACAGAATGGTTACACACAGCTGTGTGAAATTGATTTGTATCACTGAGATAAAACAACAAAAAAACTATTTTTTTATATTTTTTTTTTATATTTTTTTTTTGAACGTGACTTGCAGAAACTATCAGAGAGCAAACTCAGCCCCTGCTGACGGTGGCTATTTTGACTGCAACCCAGACAAATGTCGCACAGAGATTTTTCTAATGTAGCTGTATAAGTGAGAGCAAAAGACCTTTTTCACTGACGTGACGTACAGAATGGTTCACCTGGACAGAAAATACGGATTGTGCTTTGAATATAGGTGGATAAGTTAGATCAAAATTACGTATGTTATTACGTACCGTGCAGTATGGAGCAATTACACGGAAACTATTAGATTAGGCAGACTTGGTCTGCTTAATTGCAACCCAGACAAATGTCGCACAGAGATTTTTGTAATGCAGCTGTATAAGTGAGAGCAAAAGACCTTTTTCACTGACGTGACGTACAGAATGGGTCACCTGGACAGAAAATACGGATTGTGCTTTGTATATAGGTGGATAAGTTAGATCAAAATTACGTATGTTATTACGTACCGTGCAGTATGGAGCAATTACTCGGAAACTATTAGATTAGGCAGACTTGGTCTGCTTAATTGCAACCCAGACAAATGTCGCACAGAGATTTTTGTAATGCAGCTGTATAAGTGAGAGCAAAAGACCTTTTTCACTGACGTGACGTACAGAATGGGTCACCTGGACAGAAAATACGGATTGTGGTGACTGAACAGCTGAACTGTGACACACAGAATGGTTACACACAGCTGTGTGAAATGGATTTGTATCACTGAGATAAAACAACAAAAAAACTATTTTTTTTTAGATATTTTTTTTTTAGATATTTTTTTTTTAGATATTTTTTTTTTAACGTGACATGCAGAAACTATCAGAGATAAAACTCAGCGCCTGCTGACGATGGCTATTTTGACTGCAACCCAGACACATTCCTTCCCCATACCAAATTCTCATTCTAATAAACCCCCCTTCCCTTCCCAAGTCCTACATACAGTGGCATGCAAAATCTTGGGAACCCCTGGTAAAAATGTAAACAGTTAAGCAAATCACAGATGAAATGATCTCCAAAAAGTATAAAGTTAAAGATGAAATCGACTTTTCAATATTTTAAGCAATATCAGTGTATTATTTTGCTTTTGTACAATTTTAGAGTGAAAAAAGGAAAGGAGTACCTTGAAAAAGTATGGGAACCGAAGGAGATTTGAGCACTCAGATAACTTTGACCGAGGTCTCAGACCTTCACTCCTTCAAGACAGAGCCATTTTCACCTTCCCCTCCAGGAATTTTTTTGTAAATCTGACATGGGTCACTTTATGTGGTAATAACTTTGGAACGTTTTTACTTATGCAAGCCATTCTGAGTTTTCTCATGACCCACTGTACTTCATGACAGTTGTAAATTTGAGTCGATATATTTCACCTTTTTTTCTAAAAAAAAAAAAAAAAAATTAAATTGAATTAAAATTTGGAAAAAATCACTATTTTCAAAATTTCAATTTCTCTGCTTTTAAGACAGATAGTGATACCTCATAAAATAGTTATTACTTTACATTTCACATATGTCTACTTTATGTTGGCATCATTTTGTAGATGTCATTTTAGCATGGCTTCATGAGGGATCGGTCATGTCAAACCAATTTAATCAGTTTCTATGAGGAGTTAAGTTCTAGACTGGACCGCGGTGAATCAATGGATGTCGTATATCTGGACTTCTCCAAAGCATTTGACACGGTACCACATAAAAGGTTAGTATATAATAATAAATGAGAATGCTTGGCCTGGGAGAAAATGTCTGTATGTGGGTAAGTAACTGGCTCAGTGATAGAAAACAGAGGGTGGTTATTAATGGTACATACTCAGATTGGGTCACTGTCACTAGTGGGGTACCACAGGGGTCAGTATTGGGTCCTATTCTCTTCAATATATTTGTTAATGATGTTGTAGAAGGCTTGCACAGTAAAATATAAATTTTTGCAGATGACACTAAACTGTGTAAAGTAATTAACACAGAAGAGGACAGTACACTGCTACAGATAGATCTGGATAGACTGGAGGCTTGGGCAGAGAAGTGGCAGATGAGGTTTAACACTGACAAAGGTTACACTGCACCCCGACACTCGTTTCGCCTCCTGATGAAGCCATAGGCAAAACGTGCGTCGGGGTGCAGCGTGCCACGGTCGGGTAACATGTTTTTGGTTCACTCTATATGATATTAATGATTGATATAGATTTCTTTGCACTGGCACTTTAATCTGATACTTGAAACATGTATTAATGTAGATTATATAATGATACCTTCCATGTATGCCACCGTGGTTACACTGTAAGGCCGTTTACCACTCGTATGGCCTGACCACCACTGTTATGTAAAACTATGATGTGTTTATGAATATTTTAACATATGATTTAATAAAATTTATTGATATTTACCGATACGTATTGGTATTGAGGGTGTTTATTTTGGAGCAATGTATGGGCACACAGTAAAGTTTTTTTCAATTTGGACACTACTGACCCGTTTTCACTATGGAAACCAATCACTCTGGTGTATTTCCATCCTGTATGTAGAACTTCCTGTTGCTGTATCCAACCAAACCCATGATGCACTTCTCCTTTCTCTGCCACAGCTCCAACACCACCCCTAACAACACCCAAGCTAGTTTATAACTCCTCCCACTCAGCTAGTTACATAAACATTCCCCTAACACTGTCCCTAACAACCAGCAAGTTTAGAGTTCCTCCCACCCAACTAGATACATAGACACTCCCCTATTACTGCCCCTAACAACGCCCAGCTAGTTTATAGCTCCAACCACCCAGCTAGATAGACACACCCCTATCACTGCCCCTAACACCAAGCTAGTTAATAGCTCCTCCCACCCATCTAGTTACATAAACATTCCCCTATCACTACCCCTGTAGGTGCTTTGACAAGCTCAGCAACATAACTTTACAGGAAATAAGAAAGAGCTACATGGAAATGGTCATGTGACCACAGCCCAGAATGGAAGACAGGAGTCATTAAGGTAAAAGAAATACATTACAAAATTACAGCGACTTTCATAAATGGTTATTTTAAAGGATGGTGATGAGAAATGGAAAATTTTAGAGTATAATGTTGAGTAACTATTTATCATGCTAGGGTGAGCCCTGTATGTAATTACGATTAATAATCTGCACAGCTGCACTTTTTAATTGCTGTAATTAAGGATATTTGGGTGATATATATATATATATATATATTATGAACTCTGATAGTTTTATGACACTTCTGTCTATTGAAGTATTTTATCATGGACACAATATCACAATGGATCCATGTTTTTGAAAATTACTTTTTACTTGTTACAGCACATTATTGCATAATGATGTATTTTGTATGATAATGATCACATATGTGTGTATATACCTTGATCTGGCACATGTTGCATTGCTTGACAAAGGCTCCACTGAGTTGAGGTGAAACATAACAGTAGAATGTGTGAATAAAAATATCCACTTGGGATATTTTTAAAAGCATCCTAATATCTAATTGTGAGAGGTACATACCTTATGGGAATGGTTAAGGAACGAGAAAAAAACTATGTGGCTAAATAGAACTGTAAAGAAAGCAATAAATGACAAAAAGAAAGCATTTAAATCACTAAAACAGGAGGGTGGCGAGGAAGCATTGAAAAACTATAAGGAAAAAAATAAAATTTGTAAAAGACAAATAAAAGCAGCCAAACTAGAGACCGAGAGATTAATCGCCAAAGAGAGTAAAACTAACCCTAAAATGTTCTTTAATTATATAAATGGTAAAAAGTATAAACCTGAAGGCGTCGGCCCCTTATACAGTAATGAGGGGGAAGTTGCAGAGAGCGATGAGGAGAAAGCAAAGCTACTAAATATTTTTTTTCTCCACTGTATTCACTGAGGAAAATAAACTGTCAGATGAAATGCAGAATATAAAAGTAAATTCCCCTTTAAAAGTGCACTTTCTGACACAGGAAGAAGTACAGCGACGTCTAAAAAAGATTAAAATAGACAAATCGCCAGGATTGGATGGCATACACCCCCGTATCCTAAGAGAATTAAGTAATGTCATCGCCAAACCCTTTTTTCTGATATTTAAGGACTCGATACTGACAGGGAGTGTTCCACAGGATTGGCGCATAGCAAATGTGGTGCCAATATTCAAAAAGGGTCCAAAAACAGAGCCTGGGAACTATAGGCCGGTAAGTTTAACATCTGTTGTGGGTAAACAATTTGAAGGTTTTCTAACAGATGCTATCTTGGAGTACCTCAATGAAAATAAGCAAATAACTCCATATCAGCATGGCTTCATGAGGGATCGGTCATGTCAAACCAATTTAATCAGTTTCTATGAGGAGGTAAGTTCTAGACTTGACCGCAGCGAATCAATGGATGTCGTATATCTGGACTTCTCCAAAGCATTTGACACGGTACTACATAAAAGGTTAGTATATAAAATGAGAATGCTTGGACTGGGGGAAAATGTCTGTATGTGGGTGAGTAACTGGCTCAGTGATAGAAAACAAAGGGTCGTTATTAACGGTACATACTCAGATTGGGTCACTGTCACTAGTGGGGTACCACAGGGGTCAGTATTGGGCTCTATTCTCTTCAATATATTTATTAATGATCTTCAACAGAAAACTAAGCTGCAGAAACCAGTGTCAGACAGCTGCTGCCAAGGCCAATAAGATAATGGGTTGCATCAAAAGAGGCATAGATGCCCATGATGAGAACATAGTCCTGCCACTTTACAAATCACTAGTCAGACCACACATGGAGTACTGTGTACAGTTCTGGGCTCCTGTGAACAAGGCAGACATAGCAGAGCTGGAGAGGGTTCAGAGGAGGGCAACTAAAGTAATAACTGGAATGGGTGGACTACAGTACCCAGAAAGATTATGAAAATTAGGGTTATTCACTTTAGAAAAAAGATGACTGAGGGGAGATCTAATAACTATGTATAAATATATCAGGGGTCAGTACAGAGATCTCTCCCATGATCTATTTATCCCCAGGACTGTGACTGTGACGAGGGGACATCCTCTGCGTCTGGAGGAAAGAAGGTTTGTACACAAACATAGAAGAGGATTCTTTACGGTAAGAGCAGTGAGACTATGGAACTCTCTGCCTGAGGAGGCGGTGATGGTAAGTTCACTAAAAGAGTTCAAGAGAGGCCTGGATGTATTTTTGGAGGGTAATAATATTATAGGTTATAGTTACTAGAGAGGGGTCGTTGATCCAGGGAGTTATTCTGATTGCCTGATTGGAGTCGGGAAGGAATTTTTTCCCCTAAAGTGGGGGAAATTGGCTTCTACCTCACAGGTTTTTTTTGGCTACCTCTGGATGAACTTGTAGGAAAACAGGCCGAACTGGATGGACAGATGTCTTTTTTTGGCCTTATAAACTATGTTACTATGTTACTTTTTTCACTTTGTATTGGAGTGATGCCTCTGTTTTTCCATCTTTAGCTAGATAGATCCTAATCTTTTGACCATTGAAACAAACAACAATGGTGCATGTAATTACATGATAGGAGTATCAATATCCCAATAAACATCACAAGTTATAGTGTACAGTACAATACAGTACCCACTGTGCAGTCCTCCTCTTCTTAAGGTCCTTTTACACGGGCCGATTATCGGCCGAAAAAGCGTTCCTAGGAACGGTAGTGCCGATAATCGGCCCGTGTAAAAGTGGCCCTAATCAGCCGATGAACGAGTAAAACGCTCGTTCATCGGCTGATTGGATCTTTTGGTTTGTACAAAAGATCCAATCTGTCGGGCGCACATCACCCTGTGTAAACAGGCGATGTGCGCCTGACAGTATGGAGCTTCCCGGCCACATGAGTGATACAGCGATCACTCGTGCGGCCTGGTGCTCGATTCATCGGGCCGTGTAAAGGCTCCCTGCATGAGCGCCGATGTCGCTGATCGGCGCTCGGGCAGGGAGACACATCGGCCCGTCTAAAAGGGCCATTACTGGTCTTCCTCCTCCCACTGGTGACATCATTTTTAGCTACACTAAAGGCCCCTTTACAACAGCAAATAATTGTTTTCAAAATCATGAAATTGAGCAAAAGTTATCAACTATTGAGTAGTAGTGTTGAGCGAATTGAAGTCCAACCCGAATTTCAGAATAAATTAAATTTGTCACAAAGCTGAATTTCCTTGTGCTTCATGGTAGTGAATCGATTTTACCTGAAATAGTGTAAAAAAACAAAAAATATCATACCGCATTTACCTCATCCATATACTCGCAACGGGCCGGCCACCGCCAATTTGCTTGAAGATCACTCACAAAATTCCATGTCCAGTGACATAAAATGACATCACGGGTAGCGGCCGGCCCGTCGCAAGCCAATGGTTGAAGTAAGTATGATTTTTTTAGTTTTATTTTAAATAATTTTACACTCTGTTATTTACATCAGAAGACGTGATCATGTATGAACGCGGCATCTGAGGAATACAATGATGGGGGGCATCATTGTGCACCCACTACTTACAAAGAAATGTGCTTCATGACAAAGTAATTGGCCATGAAGCAAATTTTTTTGTAAAATTTGGCTAAGCAGCTGAATCGAATTTTTGAATCATTTGCGCATCTCTATTGAATTATATAAGAGGAATTAATTGATTGAACGACAAGTAATAATCATTTAGTTTGCTGTTTTTACAATTGCTGATGTAGACACATTGTCAGACTGGGGTGCCTAGGGCCCACCAGTAACATTTATTATTATAATACATGCAAATATTACTCGTTCACACAGTGGCAGACAGCAGCAAGACATTACAAGGTGATTGATTATATGGCTCCTTGCAGCGACTTCAAGAAGCCAGATCCCTAGTTAACAAGGATACTGGCTGGCCTGCCTCGGTGTCTAGAAGTCATCTCAGCCACCCAATACATCTACAATAATAAACTGTTAAATAATCTACCCAGTTTTTATATCAACAAAGGCTGGTTGAGATATTGTATGCTGCCTATCTATATGTAGTGAAGTCACTCTACTGTGCCATGTGCCATATGTGCAGGTGGTAGGGAACTAGGGGCTAAGCTTGCTCGGCGCCCACCAGGGGATTAACCTGTACCGGGGCCAGTCCGAGCCTTTGTAGACACCTACAGTGGGGAAAAAAAGTATTTAGTCAGCCACCAATTGTACAAGTTCTCCCACTTAAAAAGATGAGAGAGGCCTGTAATTGACATCATAGGTAGACCTCAACTATGAGAGACAAAATGAGAAAACAAATCCAGAAAATCACATTGTCTGATTTTTAAAGAATTTATTTGCAAATTTAGGTGGAAAATAAGTATTTGGTCACCTACAAACAAGCAAGATTTCTGGCTCTCACAGACCTGTAACTTCTTCTTTAAGAGGCTCCTCTGTCCTCCACTCATTATCTGTAGTAATGGCACCTGTTTGAACTTGTTATCAGTATAAAAGACACCTGTCCACAACCTCAAACAGTCACATTCCAAACTCCACTATGGTGAAGACTAAAGAGCTGTTGACGGACACCAGAAACAAAATTGTAGACCTGCACCAGGCTGGGAAGACTGAATCTGCAATAGGCAAGCAACTTGGTGTGAAGAAATCAACTGTGGGATCAATAATTAGAAAATGGAAGACATACAAGACCACTGATAATCTCCCTCGATTAGGTGCTCCACGCAAGATCTCACCCCGTGGGGTCAAAATGATCACAAGAACTGTGAGCAAAAATCCCAGAACCACACAGGGGGACCTAGTGAATGACCTGCAGAAAGCTGGGACCAATGTAACAAAGGCTACCATCAGTAACACACTACGCCACCAGGGACTCACATCCTGCAGTGCCAGACGCGTCCCTCTGCTTAAGCCAGTACATATCCGGGCCCGTCTGAAGTTTGCTAGAGAGCTTTTGGATGTTACAGAAGAGTATTTGGAGAATGTCATATGGTCAGATGAAACCAAAGTAGAACCGTTTGGTAGAAACATAAATCATCGTGTTTGGAGGAGAGTGAATGCTGAGTTGCATCCAAAGAACCATACCTACTGTGAAGCATGGGGGTGGCAACATCATGCTTTGGGGCCGTTTCTCTGCAAAGGGACCAGGACGATTGATCCGTGTACAAGAAAGAATGAATGGGGCCATGTATCATGAGATTTTGAGTGCAAACCTCCTTCCATCAGCAAGGGCATTGAAATTGAAACGTGGCTGGGTCTTTCAGCATGAAAATGATCTGAAGCACACCGCCAGGGCAACGAAGGAGTGGCTTCGTAAGAAGCATTTCAAGGTCCTGGAGTGGCCTAGCCAAATCAGACAACGTGATTTTCTGGATTTGTTTTCTCATTTTGTCTCTCATAGTTGAGGTCTACCTATGATGTCAATTATAGGCCTCTCTAATCTTTTTAAGTGGGAGAACTTGCACAATTGGTGGCTGACTAAATACTTTTTTTCCCCACTGTAAATAATCCTTTGCCATTCAGAATTCCACAAGAATAAACAGCACAGACAATTCCACAGTGGGTAGAAATGCAACCGTTTGCCTGACAAACAATCTCTTACATGATCACACTTACACAATACTCTGCTCATCTAGAGGGTTGTTATTCGAACGTTAATGACTCGAATAATGACTTGTTCACCATCTAATCAGTTATCTACTAAAGGGGCCTCAAAGGCTATGTACACCTTTGGGAGCAATTTTTTATTGCAATTCAAAAAAAACATTTTTTGAATTGGTCTTGATAAAAATGTTAAACCACTTTCTTTGTCCAACCTTGAGTTTCTCTAGTAGTAGGACCTGAATTTTCACTCTGTTCCATCAAGCAGCTCAGCTGACGGGCTCCTTATCTCTGACCTAATAAAGACTGATATCCCAATTCGTATCTTACTGATAAGATTGTGGTTTTAATAAGTGATTATAGTCTTTTAGTAATTTAGAAATAAGCTTTACTAGATGACCGGCACAAAGTGAAAGTAAAAAGTACAATTCACACAGCTAAAAAAACCCTTTTGTGACAGAATGGCTCGATATTTTTAATAAAGACCAATTGAAAAAAATATTTTTAACCCAAAATGAGTAAAATGTAATCATAAAAAATTGCCCCCAAAGGTGTACATAGTCTTTAAGTCAAAGCTTTCTTGTATTTTCCTGCTGCCTGGGGATCTACAACATGGGGAAGGAGTTGTTTCTTACAGTTCTCTCCATAATCACTGAGCCTCCTCCCCTGCCTGCACTGATCACACACACTGGGCAGGGAGATAGTGTGTGCAGGTTCACACCACCCTCATTGATCCAGAAAAGAGTTGTATGAACCCTCTGAGGGATCATTAAGGAAGCACTCAGGGAGGTCTGGCACTGCTGACTGCAGACTATAAGACACAGGCACATTTTAGCAAGATTTTTCTTGGTAAAAAAAGTGAGTCTTACGGTCCAAGAAATAACGTGTAAGTGATTGGAGGAGATGGACCTTGGTAAGAGGGGTGACTATGAACCCAGGCTGAGCTCCAAGGATCCTGTGTGCAGATGGGAGAAGCTTCCAGAAGGTCAAGAAGGACATCACTGCAGCACTCCACCAATCTGGGCTTTATGGCAGAGTGGCCAGAAAGAAGCCTCTCCTCAGTAAAAGACACATGAAAGCCCACCTGGAGTTTGCAAAAAAGCATCTAAAGGACTGTCAGACTGTGAGAAACAAGCTTCTCTGGTCTGATGAAACCAAGATTGAACCTTTTGACCTCAAAAAGTTGTGTGTCTGTAGGAACCCAAGTACTGCTTCATAAAGTAAAGCATGGTTGTGGCAGCATCAAGCTGTGGAGGTGATTTTCATTGGCTGAGACAGGTAGACTGGTCAGGGTTGAGGGAAAGCTGAATGGAGCAAAGAAGTACAGAGATATTCGTAATGAAAACATGTTCCAGAGTGCTCTGGAACTCAGAATGGGCTGAAGGTTTACCTTTGAACAAGACAATGACCCCAAGCACATAGCCAAGAGAACACAAGGCTTAGGGTTAATTCTGAGTTGCCCAGCCAGAGCTCTGACTTGAACCTAATCGAACATCTGTGGAGAGACCTGAAAATGGATGTCCACTGATGGTTCCCAACCAACCTGACATAGTTTGAGAGGATCTGCACTGAAGAAGGGTAGAAAATCTCCAAATCCAGGTGTGCAAATCTTGTGGCATACAAAAGAAGACTGAAGGCTGAAATTCACAATGACATATATGTTGCAGATTTAATATCACTCAATGCTTTTCTTGTAAAATCTAAGTTCTTTACTAAACCAATGGCACAATTTAGAAAATGAGAGCATCTGTCATAAAGGTATTGCATGATAAATCGGCCTGGGATTCATACCTTGTTACTCTGCTACTGTATGAACTTGTATTGAACTTGCCGCAGTTGTAAACCTTCTTTAGCACTTGTTACCATTAAGCTTTCATCGTGTTAAGACATCGCTTTCAAAGAAAGGCTTGTAAATAGCTGCAAGATGTAGATGTGTTTCTCTAAATTATACCAATAGTTTCTGCTTCTGTTCACCTGTTTGCCTTCAGTTCAATCATCTCTAACCAGAGCTGCAACTCAACCAATATAGAAAACTTTATGGGAGGAGAGAAAATAAGCAACATCATGGAAATCAGTCTGAACCAGTGTATAGCAGATCTATATTCAACTAGAATACATTGCTTCCCCTCTGGCTATGAGGTTTGATTCACTATCAGTTATCTTCATTAGATGCTGTCAGGGGTCATGCAGTTTGGTGACCTTCCCCTACAAAGGAGAACATGAAGGCAGATATACACTGTACAACTCCTGCCTTAATCACAGGGTGAACTTAAACAAGAAGCCTAGAAATACACCAAATTTAGAACAGCAGCTCAGGGTGGATGATAAATGCGGTGCTCGGCTAGACACAAAAGTTTTTGTGCAAGTGGCATTTCTTTGCTGGCCGCAATATTTTCCCAAAGTTTTCTGGCATAAAGGAACACTGGACACTGAACTACAGCAGCCAGGGGCTGGCATAGATATCAGTATAGGCATACGGACTTCCAGCGCACTTTATCATCATAGACCGGCGTACACAGCCCGTCTATGATTGAGGCATCCTATGTAACAAAAAAATATGTCTGATGAATAGTTTGGCAAGACATGTGACAGAATTTAGGCCACACAACGGCACAAAAAGAGTTAGGGCCCATTCACACGACCGTAGTATTGCGGGTCCGCAAAAATGCGGACCCGCAATACTATGGGCGCCGCCCCGCATGTGTTCCACAACGTTCGAAACACACGGCCGTGCGCCCCATTGAAAATCCCTATACTTGTCCACTGTTGCGGACAAGTATAGGACATGTTCTATTTTTTTATGCGGAGGCTGCCCGCCCTCATAGAAGTGAGCAATATTGTGGAATAGATGCGGACCCATACACACAGTCATGTGAATGGGCCCTTATTTTTAAGAATTACCATGCAGCCAGAAGATGGAGGAAAATCTTTGTTCAGTAGAAGCTGAACCATGGGTGTTGAAAGACAACAATGCAGAGCACCAAGGGATCAGGCAAAGTTAGACACACCTATTGCACAGATTCGGAAGTAGCAGGCGGGCAGAGAGAGCACTGCAAAGAGCAGGCCAAAAACAGCTTGGGGTGGATGGAGAGTGAGATGCCAGCGGGCATGGATAGTTGGAGCACAGTAATGGGGAATCAGGGAGAGGCAAACGGTCTGTGGTCTAAAACGTGATCACAGAAAAACATCACATTCACTAAATTCTAGGAGCTATCACAAAAGTAAATGTGGTCCGTGTTTTTTGTCCTACATGGCCGAGTAGAATATCCAGAGCTATACATTTAAAGCACCATAGATCCAGATGAAGCAAACACCATACAAGTCAATAACAGATAGAAGTATACCAACCAGTGAGACGTATGATCACCCCACACGTTTCACATTAACACTCCCTGAGGAAGCAACTGTGCGACGTACGTTGGGTGATCTAGTCTCACTGGTTGGTTACTTCACTATTGAATGGTGTTGGTCATCTGGATCTATGTTTGCACCAGGCTCCTTGTGACTGTCATTGTTTGTATGTCTTTGTGCACTTTTTTTGTCCTATGTTGTGCTATGCTTTTAATCCTTTGATACCAGTGTTTCGCTTTATTTAGCTATTCCCGCCGCTGAATTTTTTAACTTATTCTTTTATATGTATCTGTGTTATATATTCATAATAAAGATTATGTCATTGCTTTAGCCTAGTGGTGTTGAGACTTTCTGTGCATTTTGTAGGTTTGTGCTTTGTTTCTCAACACACCAATTTGGTGTTTTAATAGTAAGTCATGTACGGTGGTAGAGCTGAATAGTTCCAGTTGAAGGGAAGTGCCCATAGTTTTTATAGCCAGTCCAGTGCCAATAAAATGGTGCCATAAATTATGTAAAAAACAGAGGCAGAAAAAGTTAGAGAAAGAGAAGCTCATTGCCAAAGAGAATAAAATGAACCTTGTGGTTCAGTTATATAAAAAAATAAAAAGATTAAAACTGAGTGTGCTGGTTTTCTTTAACCCCTTCCCGCCCCATGTATGGCACTGGGCAGGTCCTTAAAGATGGCTGCTGCTTGCAAGTGCAGCAGGCATTGTAGCTGCCGGGTGCCTGCTGTTTTAAATTGCATTTCACCCTTCCAGGGCCTGCAATGGCTTCCTCTAGCAGGGTTCATATGGCTATAAGACACCTTGCTAATTCTTACAGTTTTTGCAATTACGTCCTCATACAGCTATATGAACTGAAAAAAAAAAAAAGTTATGGCCCTGAAAAGGTACGGAGTGAAAAATAAAACGCAAATACAAAAAATCCTCAGGGGGTGAAGGGGTTAAATAGTGAGGGTTTCTAACACTGTGAAAGGGTATTTAGTAGTATTACTGTGTACTTAGTATCTTCACTCAACACCCACGGTTCTTCTAGTTGCCATTTCTGTCCAAGACTTGCATATTCAAACAATGTTAACATATCTATAAATCTTTGGGTCTCCATAATTGTACTATTTTCAATATGTAACATTTTTATTGAAAAGCAAAGTTTATGTTACACTTGCAACATTGATTTTACTGGTTTATATTGGCGACACATCAATAAACCAGAATCTATGAGTACATACTTCCATATTTTGTCTTTAACTTGACTTCTTTATGTGTTTAAGGGGGTTGTCTCATAATGACAACCTCTATCCACACGCCCTATTAGGGAATATGGACTTCATAGAGGGACCCTCTATAGGAGCTTAGGGGGAAGAGTTGCTCCCAAACCATTGTTCTCACCTTGGTAGGCCTGACCTATCCATATATTACATGGTTGTTCATTCATGACCAGTGATGACTTCCCCGGCTATAACAAATGAATGTTGGGGATTTCTAAAGCCAGACCTACACTGATCACAATGCCACCAAGATTCTTTGAGACCAGGAACACCTGTTGAGATTGTTGGGCCGGGTGAAAAAGTTAAAGGGGTAGTCAAGAATTATATAAACATGGCTGCTTTCTTTCAAATACAGTGCCAAACTTGTCCAGCTCAACCCCATTCACTTCAATAGAGCTGCAACACTGGACTCAACCCATAGACAGTAATGAGACTGTTTTTGGAAGAAAGCAGCCATGGTTTTTGAACCCTGAACAACCCCTCTTAAAAAAAATTCTCATATATCATATTTTCTCCACTGTATTTACATAGGAAAATGAAATGGAGAGGGGAAAATGTAATTTTCCATTAGATAAGAAGAATGAGAAAGTTCCCCCTTTCCACAAGTGATTTCCATATTCGCCTATAACAGATGGGAGAAGCTACTTGATATACTAGAATCTGCTAAATGATCCTAATTATAATTCTAAAAAGTGACACTTTGGTTGTCTAACGCTTAGAACTTCATTTACAGGTTTTATAGCTAAGATGTTTGTAAACTTTCATTATTCCCATACATCTACACACAATATGGGGCAGATATATCACATGTTTTGCTCTCTCCAGGAACCTGCTTACTATTGAAATATCTATATCTACCTTCAAATAGGTGTCGTCTGGTCTTATCTCTCTCTGTGATGCCTGAAAAAGGTGATTTCTACAGGCTGGACACCAAAAATGTTCTATTTAGGATAGGTTAGGGGGTGTTAAGAATCATTTCAAGTGTCTGCTGGAGACCTACTCCAAAAAATTATGGTGACTCTTCAAACATTGAAAAATAATTGTTTTACTACATGGTCCTGCATGGTCTGATTATCTCATAATATTGTGGCTTTAAACCATCATGGCCAAATTGGGTTGAAAAACGGAAGAAGACAGCTGGGACTGTCCTTGCTCAAAGGGTGGTTGGCCCTACAAACAAGATATGGTATGGTCCAAAATTCCAGGAAGCCTGCTGTAATTTTTTTTTTTAATAAGTGGTTTTGAGATTATTTCTAAATAACAACAGAGCAGGAATTTCAGCATTATATGAAATATTGATTTGACCAGAAATTCATTATTGTGATTTCTCCTGTAACACTTGGGTCAGCTGGGCCGCTGCCATGGTCAGTATTAATATCAAATTTCAGGTGTCTCAGACGGTGAAATTAATATTTTCAATGAGAGGTTAGTTGATCTGTTCGTCGATCTGTAATTCCAGCAGTCATGTCAAATTGTTTCATTTCACTCACCATACAAGTGCTTGTAATTTTCCTTTCCCCTCAGCTTTGTGTTCTTGTTCCGTCCAGATAGATTTTTCCATTTAGAGGGAATTCGCCTTCTATGAGTATTTTGCTCATGTCAGACATCTTGCTAATTCTTACAATTTTTGCAATTACTTCTGTGCTTTTCGCCTCTCACAATTGGTATCTGGTAATACGTCAGGAAAGATGTGACCTTTTTTAATCAGAATGATGGGAAAAAAATGAAATAAACACATTAAATGACACGAACACATTAATAGAAATGATGGGTGTGGTTGGTAATCTTGTTTGGAACAAGAGGGGGCCATCCTCTGCGTCTGGAGGAAAGAAGGTTTGTACACAAACATAGAAGAGGATTCTTTACGGTAAGAGCAGTGAGACTATGGAACTCTCTGCCTGAGGAGGTGGTGATGGTAAGTTCACTAAAAGAGTTCAAGAGGGGCCTGGATGTATTTTTGGAGGGTAATAATCTTACAGGTTATAGTTACTAGAGAGGGGTCGTTGATCCAGGGAGTTATTCTGATTGCCTGATTGGAGTCGGGAAGGAATTTTTTTCCCTAGTGGGGAAAACTGGCTTCTACCTCACAGGGTTTTTTTGCCTTCCTCTGGATCAACTTGTAGGAAAACAGGCCGAACTGGATGGACAGATGTCTTTTTTCGGCCTTATAAACTATGTTACTATGTTACTATGTTACAAGGTCTGTACATTTTTTAAAAATGGTTGACTAAACTCTATAGTTAATATAATCCTGGTGGTATTCTATAGAGCAGGGATCTGCAACCTTTGGCACTTCCAGCTGCTGTGAAACTACAACTCCCAGCATGCACACTTGCTGTTCTTGTAACTCCCATAGAAGTGAAAGGAGGATTCTGGGAGTTGTAGTTTCAGAACAGCTGGAGCACCAGAGGTTGCTGATCTCTGCTATAGAGCTACAAAATCCCATCACTGCTCCATGTAATCTGTCATGCATGACATTGCAATCCATGCAACTTCCATATCTACTTCTAGGGCACAGTAATAATTTATCACAGTGACAGAGTGATGTCACAGTATAAGGGTAAGGCATGCAGTGATGACACAATAAACATAATGGTGACATAATACAAGGAACGTGTACAGTTATGACAGCACAGGAATAAGGTGCACTATGATACCACCGTACAGATATAATGCACACAATGGTATCACAGTATAGGGGTACTACATACAGTGATGACACAGTGTACATAATGGTGACATCTTCACTATGATGACACCATACAAGGGTAATGCGCATAGTGATGTCACAGTTAAGGGGTAATACTGTACATACAATGATAATGCAGTGCACATAATGGTGACATAATACAAGGAATGTGTAATAATAATTTGCAATAATTAACAATTTTCCTTAAAGAGCAAATTTATGCTTATAACATTAATTTTACTGGTTCATATTGGTTACACTTCAATAAAGCAGTATATACTTCCATATTTTGGCCTTTAAGGGGGTTGTCTCATAATGACAACCTCTTTCTACATGCCCTATTAGGGAATATTGACTTCATAGAGGGACCCTCTATAGGAGCCTAGGGGGAAGAGCTGCTCCCAAACAATGGTTCTCGCCCTGGTAGGCCGGACCTATCCATATATTACATATATTACATGGTTGTTCATTCATGACCAGTGATGACTTCCCCTGATGAGATGGTTGGGCATGGTGCAAAAGTTATAGAGGTAGTCCAGGATAATAATCCACAGGCTGTGTGTGGTGTTGCAGCTCAGCCCCATTCACTTGGGCAACACCGGATTCAACCCATGGACAAGATTGGGATTGTTTTTGCAAGAAAGCAGCCATGGTTTTCAAACCCTGCACAACCCCTTTAAAAACAACTCTCACCTATCATAGGTGCTCCAAACCTAGCACCCATCTTTCGTCTCCTCTGCTTTCAGTCCCTGCAAGTGAGATTTTTTTGTTTAACTTTGGCACCCTAAATGGCCATCTCAAATGGGTTCCTGGTCTTGGAGAAAAAGACATAATTACAAATATATGGCACTTACCCGTGATAATTCTAAATTAATTGGTGCATTTGATATTACATATAGAATTACATTGTATAGTGCATTACAATAACAATCATTCTATCATTTACAGATAAAAGTTACATTTTATTATCTCCAATCTCCCCAAACAACAGACAATGTGACTGTGAGAAAAAAACAACTTTATTTTATTATGTCTGTATGAATGAAGACCGGTGAAGCCGAACCAGGAAATTAAAGTTAAAAAAAATGCGATGCCTGATGCACCATCTGGACAAAAGTATTGGAACACAGATCTTAATTAGGGATGAGCATCCGAATTTGATTTGCATAAAGCTTCATTAGAAGCTTCATTCGGGTAATAACTTCAGAAATTAATTTCTACTGTTAAAAACCATTTTCCGAACTCGGGTTCAGTTCCAAGTGGTACCTTGGAACTTAACCCAAGTTCGATAGAAAGGTCTTTTACAGTAGAAAAAGTTACAACAGCACAAAATTTGTGAATTGAGTATTTCATGGCATGGGTTTCCATGGCTGAACAGCAGTATACAAGCCTTATGTAACCATAACACTGGAAACCTGTTGTGTGGAGTGATGAGTCAATCTTCTCTAGCGAATGCTAGGAGAATGTTACCTGCTTGACTTCATTGTGTGAACTGTAAAGTTTGGTGGGGGGAGGGGGGTGTAATGATATGGCATTATTTTTCAGGGGTTGGCCAAAGGAACTTTTAATGCTTCATCATACCAAGACATTTTGGAAAATTGTATGTTTCCAACTTTGTGGGAACTGTTTTTGAGAAGGTGTTTTTCTACTGTGGTATGATTGTGTCCTTAAAGTCATGAGAGAGAGGTCCTTATACAGCTATAGAGTTCAGTACTGATATCTGCACAGTACTGAAAACAGAAATTCCGCAGGGATTTGCATGTGGATTTCTGTGAATTTTCGCACCAAAATCTACTTGCTGTTTTTGTTGCAGATCTAATGCAGATTTCCATCGCAAGGGGTTAAGTCCCCAATTACAATTAAAATGCTGTGGATTTCTAGCTCTGCACTGCAGGTCAATTTCCACACAGAAAAAAAAAAGCAAAGTTTATTTTCTCAGTCAATACTTTCCCTTTTTACACCTTCCCAACACAATCAACAGCTGTACACTGCACAAGACCGCTAAGGACAATGACTGGCTGCAGCAGTCACGTGCCATATACCGGCATGTCACTGCTGCAGCCTTGTAAACAGTGAGATGAAGACTGGAGCTGCAGTGCAGAGAAACATCTAAGTATAGGTTTTTTATGGCATGGGATCCCTTTTTAGGTACCTTGGACATCTTCTTTAATGCTTTCACAATTTCAGTGATATTTCTTATTTATTACAAGCCAGTATATATATTGGGGTGTGGTCAAAGTGGAACATCAATTAGCCAGACCTGAGAGCTGCCACAACCAGCAGATCTCACTCTGCAACGGTGTAGTTCATGGATGCCCATTAGTTTCAGCGGGTGCCATAGATTAATTATTCCCCTCATTGTGTTGGGCTTTACCATTCCGCTTGTTAAAGGGGTGGGACCCTGCAGAGTCTGACAATGATGCCAATATTTGTAGGCCACATATTTGCCTAGATTTACTAATGTGTCGGTCTAAAAAAAGGGATAAATATTAGTGTACGTTGGTGCATATGAGGTTTCTAAACTTTTTTCCAACATGCTCAACAAGGGTTGGGTCTTAGCACAAAGTGGATGTATCTTTACTGGAAATGGGTTGTGACTTAAGGTGCACCATTTTTCCCCTGTGATAAATCTGGTGCAGGTTTAGACAACCTGGTTATGCCACCTTTCCAACTAGTAAATTTGGGCCATTGTGATTTTTACGTAGTGATTTTCAAAAAAATTGCAAAATTGTGGTTCAACGCGTTAAAAGAAATGTAATAGTTTTTGGGGGGAGGTTTGGAGGGGGGGGTTAATTTTTTTGGGAACATCTACCATCATCTTTCTATGAAAAGCATATTTTGTTCAATCATCCAAAAAGTTTCCATAAAACATTGGGGATTCCCAACCATTGAGGATATCCAGATATCCAGTGAGTGTATAAAGGATGAGAATATTTTGACTAGAGTTCCATTAGCGTAACATTTAAGAATAATAATGTAGGGTGTGCAATTATACACAGGAACTGACCTCTTTCTGCACTGATTTAAAATATGCACCTTCAAAGTGATGCCAACTAAAAACTGCTAAGTGTACAAAGGTCATTACAATACACTGAGCCAGAAATCATTAGCACATTAGCCAAATGGTTAGTTAGGAGATAATTGAAAGGAAGAAATCTACATCCAGTCCTGTAGTGGAGAATAAAAGGGCTTGATCAGCATCAAAACAGAACAGGAATCAGCAGGAATTAGGAAGAAGTGCTGTGACATGACTTTCTTCTAAGCGAACGTAGACAATTCAAGCCTAACCCCGCCCCTAATGAAAATCTGGCACCTGAAAACTATTTGTTCTATTTCTTTTATGCCCATGTCAAAATCTCTTTTATAATCTGATTTACAGTCTCATTTTGCATACCCAAGAAATTCATATGATGGAGAACAAAAGATTTCCATTCCTTTATAGAGCTCAAGGAGGCCAAAAATTAGAAAGGGAGAATGGCCTTTACTGGGAATTCTATACACCCCCTACCTTTATATTAGAGATGTTAAAAGGGTTTTCCCATCACAATGGAGGCATGTCGCTAGGATGGGATCCACACCTACACAGAATGGAGCAGGGACGGTGGTGGCCGGAGGACCCTGAGTTTTCCAGGGTCCAGTCACCACCAAGCACTTCCCCTTAGGATTGAATGGGAGTGCACCACTCCCATTCATTTCTATGGGGCCAACGGAAATAGCTGTGCCAGCACTCGGCTATTTTCGGAGGTCTCATGGAAATAAATGGAGGGTGGCTGAGCATGCGCAGTGCACCCTCCACAATCTTCAGGGGTCCGTTCTCAATGTAGGTGCGGGTCCCAGAGGTGAAACCAGCACCTATCAGACAATGGGGCTTATCCTAGCTGGAATACCCCTTTAACTCTTCCACATCCCATCCACATATCTATACTGTTGAAACTTCTTGTTGGCTCCCTGTGTTAAATCGGCTTTCCGACAAGGAGGGGAGTCCTAACCTGCCAGGTGCAAAGACACACTGGTATTCATCCACCTGTTACTGGGCTGAAAGCAGAAACCAGCATACAAGGTAGAGAATAGTCCCCCTCTCCAAGGCAACCTGGCATGTAAGGCATTATTTTAGATGAAACAGGAGTGTGTACAGATCCAGCAATCCGACACATTAAATAAATTAGACAGTGCTTGGTGATAGGTCACAAACTTATTGTCCTACTCCCCTACCAAATATTCATTAATAGCCACACAAATGGCAACTAGTCATGCAAAGATGTAGGGAATCAAGGCTGACACGGCTCTGATACTTGGTTCAGAATCTTCTTGAAGTGGCTGGTCGGAATCCAAGAGGCCTTTCCTTAAAGCTTTATAGACATCTTTGTAGGGAGCAGAATGTGGTATGGACAGTCAAATCAAGGATCCAGACTCTTTCTGACGTGCTTTTTGACCACTACTCAATGTCTAGGCTTGAGGTGATTGGTCCTCCTCTTTTGTGCCTGGGTCTGGAATGGAAGAAAATACATTTTGAATTCTGGTGAGTTGACCATGCAATGCAGACACATAAGCAATCAAATCCCCATGCTGGGTCTGCTACTGCTGGGGAAAGTACAGAACCATCTGAGGGACAATTCCAAACAGAACTTCATAGGAAGTCAATTTTTTCTCATAGGAGTCTTGCCTACTGCGATTGAAGCAATGGGTCGACACTCAGTCCATGGTTTACTTGTCTCTGCCATGGCTTTCTGTATTTTCCGCTTCAAAGGCCAGATTCAGCTGCTTTGGGGTGGTACAGTTTGTGGAATGCTTGTGAGATACTGTACCTAAACTATCAAGAAATGCTCTGAAAACACGTCGCCAGTGAAGTGTGTACCTTGGTCACGCTTAATTACCTCTGGAAATTCCATACATGCAGACTACCTCATTGAGAAGTTTCTTTATAACAGACTTCAGTCCATCCTGAAAAGAGTTCAATACAGACCAGGACATACTCATATAGACCTTACTTTGGTAGTTGTATGAAGTCTATCTGCATTCTCCAAAAAGGGTAATGAGGGTCTACACTTAGCAGGTACCTTGACAGTTTTACTTGGGTTGTGACAGGCACATATCATACAAGCCTACACAAACCTCATTGCAGCATGATTAAACTCAAATGGGAAGACATAATACTAAATATATCTTTAGACTGGTGGGTTGGTCCATGTGTCAAGTGAGTCAAAATGGGATACAAGGCTTGGAGTACCGTTCCTCCGTGCATCGTCTTCACCTTTTTCCACTCCTTTGCTGACCTAAGTTTCCTTTTCCTGTTTTCTTTGCTTGTAACATCACTTTCACTTCCAACAGGAGTAGGGCTGCTGCCTCGGCAGCCTCATCTGCTTTGTGATTTCCCCATACTTCTGGGGTGTTGTCTTTGGTATGAACTTGTGCTTTTATTGCAGCCAAAAGTTCTTGTTTACTGAGAGCTGTTAACACGTGTGAAATGGCCTCAGCATTCCCGATTGGCTTACTTGAGGACCTCATAAACTGCCTACTATGCAAAATTGGCCCTAATTTATGGGGCACTCAAAAACATACCTTTAGTCAGTGTGCACATTTGCAGTTTTACATTCAGCCATATAACATGCTACAGAGTGCCATCAATTCTGCCTCTAGTGTTGAACAGCTAGTCTGTGATAGAAATTGGATTCTCAAAATTTTTTTCAAGACCCTTAGTTTCTGTATTCATAAGTTCTAAACAGCCATGGTGCTTCACATGGTGTGGTGGGTTCCCCAGAATCCTCCCCCTCCCCTCTCTGTAGCCAGTTAAAGTAATGTTGTTGGGTTCATGATGTGGCAGTGCTTGACATGGGATGAAGAGAAAAGGGAAGCTTCATATTTAGTAGGATGTGTAGCAGACAGATGTTTGATTTGAGCCTTTAGGAGAATTTCTTGAACTGAATGTGAGACCATGAGGACAGGTGAGTGATTGAGAGAGAGTTTGTCCTTCAGAAGAGCAGCAGCTGCAACAACGTGGACACATGAAGGGCTGCCTCGAATGACGGGTTCAAAGAGTAAGGAGTAGTAAGCCAGGGGGTATTGTTTAACACCACGTGATTGAGTAAGAATTCCTTGGGCATAAGAGACCTATCAACAGAGCAGTCAGAAGAGCTTCTCATAATCAGGTAGGACGAGAGTTGGGGCTTTAGAAACAACTTGCTTCAGAGTCCTGAATACTGTTGCTGCTTCAGGGTCAAGGGAAAAGGGATTGGAGTCCAAAGCGTCAGATTGAATCTGCATGACAAGCCTGCAGAGAGAAATAAATCATTCAGATACTAGAGTAGGACATTGCCACGGCTGGCAGTCTGTCATCCTAAGAAAACAGAATGCAAAGATGTACTGTATTGTGTTGGTGAGTTTCAGCCCATTGCGGTAGTACAGACCAATAATACTGGTTGCCACCATATCTAAAGGCATACAACAACTGACTAACAGGTGTAATGGGACTGAGAAGAAAGCATTAGCTACATAAATCACCATGAAACAAAAAGCTGAAAGACAGTGACAGTATTTTCTGCCCAGTCTTTTTCTTAACTGGGTACAACGGAGTGTTATAAAATGAAACACCCTTTCAAAACACACCAGCCTCCAAAAACTGCTGTACCTGTTTATGCAAACCATCTTGTAGGGTAATGCTCAGAGGGTACTGCTTAAGGCAAGGAGGGTTGGTCCCTGGTTTCACATCAACTCTCAGTATTGGGGCTGACAGCTGGCCGCAGAGGATGCTGGTAAGAAGCCCGGAAGCGCAAGCTTCTGGGTTTTTCACCCTTTAGATCACATGATCTCACTTGATCACTGCATCTGAAGGCTTTAATTACCGCAATCAGCATTATTGCCGAAGTAATTACCCACGGTTCCAAACAGTGGAGACCCACCACCCATGACGCCCGCTTGCACATGCAGCAATGTTTGCCCATACCTCCAGCACTGTACATGCGAAAGAGTCTGTTTTAGAAATTATGAATAATTGTTTCTAAAGTTTAAAAGCAGAATATTTTTTTTAATAATTTTTCTAAATTTTCTATACATTTTGGATTTTTAAATAAATAAAGATAAAAAATATCGACCCAAATTTACCAATAACACGAAGTACAATGTGTGCTGAAAAAAATCAGAATAGCTTGGGTAATTCATAGCGTTCAAAAGTTATTACCACAGTGACGCATTTGTAAAATTATGCTGTGCCAGGAAGGTGAAAACTGGTTGTGTCTTGAAGGGGTTAAAATGCAAGTTCTCCTTCTATATCCAATTTAACATAAATGTCCGTTCTTCTTGGATCAAAGTGTGTTGTATTTCTCACTCCAGGGAGACCATGAAAGCTCCAACGTAAATGTAATAGTTGCTGAACTACTCAAGACAAGTCTTCCTGACTTGCATTAAGCTCTTGTTCAAACTCTTGCTTCTTTTAAACTTGATCCAAACAGCTGAGTGACTGCATGACTCTGAAGTGTAAGAAATCTAAGGCTACCTGCATGTCACATATCTATATACAGAAAATGTACATGAAATCTGCACCAAAACCACATTAAAAATGCAGATAAATCTGCACTATTTATAGCTGCTTTGATGCATTTTTTTGCAGCTTTTGTTGCAGCTTTTTTGTTTATGTGAACAATCCCATTGAAGGCTATGGGCAAACCACTCTACATGAGGTGTGGAGTTGCACAAACATTTGACATGCTGCATATTTTATAATCCGCTATAGCAAGTCAATTTCTGCATGTAAAAATACTCAAAGGTTACATGAGATTTGACAAATCTCATTCTCTTTGTTGGTACTGGATTATGCTGCAGTTTTCTGCATGAAAATCAGGGTGGAAAAACACACAAAATCTGCATTGTTTACAGTTAGCCTAAGACTTCATGCATACAGCGTACAAACTTGAAATGAATTACCTACATCAGGAATGCTCAACCTGCGGCCCTCCAGCTGTTGTCGTTTTGCAGCAGGTTGGGCATCCCTGACCTACAGTATATAATCTATGGGGCCATACTGTAGAAATTCAAAAGTGAATGTCAACCTTTAATTTGAACCTTTTATTTTTTTTTTTCTCTAAATGGGTTGGAAATTCAGTGACATTTATAGTAGTTAGAAATCCATTTTTTCAACTCCAAAGCCCCTGCATAGACATATGTTAAAATATAACAAGCGGGCTTCCTGCAGCAATCTATGTGGCTAGCTCTACTAGTTGGTGAATATCCTGGAGACTCCAGGAACGTACGATGTGCCTGATGTATGATGTGCCTGATGTCATGCATCCCATTTTGCAGATGCTCATAAATTATCACAAATTGAAAGCTATCATGAAAGGCAGTAATTTTCATTGTTAATTAATACGTCTCTGATGATTGTAAAAGACATGTAAAGATGTATCCACAATCAATAAAAGAAGCTGCTGCTAAGCGGCTTTTGCCAAATGATGTGAAACAAATCAATAGCGCGTAGCCTCATTGTATTAAACGGTGTGATCTGTAAATTAGTGATGTATGTAGTACAATAAACAGAGCTTTAGCCTGTGATAGTGAGACATGAGCGTTAGAAGACTCATTAATAAGTATGACGGGAAATTTATAATAAATAGTACTTTGAATGCTATGTACACTTTCTGGGGCAATTTTTTTAAGATTGCATTTTATTCATGTGGGGCTAAAAATCATTTATTCAGTTATTCAGCTTTCTTAAAAATATTCAGCCATTCAGTCACAAAGGGTTAAAGGGGTATTCCCATCTCATAAATGTAGTTTGTATAGTTAGATATAGCCATACAAATATTATTACTAATAGAATGTATTTATATAAAATGTACCGTTTAGAAGATTTGCCTATTTGTATATCCATTGTCCCACACACATCAGTCAGGCTGTTGCCGCTAGTTACGGCCACAGCGGCCATGTAGCAGTGGTGGCCAGGTTGCTCTTTTTCAAACCCGCTCTGAGGTAACTGCTGTGTTGTGATGTACTGTAATGAGCATGCGGAGACACATCTTAGGGTTGTAGCATTTTTGTCTGCGCTTACAAAACGCAGAGAAACAGATCCTTTTCCAAGATCAATTTATCTCTATGGAGGAGGATCCATTTATAAAGTCTGCATTTTAGATGGGTAGCGTCCAAAACGCAGATGTGAAAGTACCCTAAGATGTGTCTGCGCATACTCATGCAATGTGCGTTCACAATACAGCAGTTACTTCAGAGCGGGTTTGAACAAGAGCAAGCCGGCAACCACTACTACACAGCTATGGTGGCCTTAACTAGGGGCAACGGCCTGACTGATGTGTGTGGGACAATGGAAATACAAATAGGCAAATCTTCTAAATGGTACATTTGATATAAATACATTCTATTAGTAGTAATATTGGTATGGTTATATCTAACTATACAAACTACATTTGTGAGATGGGAATACTCCTTTAACTGTTTGTCTAGCTATTTGGACCCTACTTTCACTTTGTTCTGGTCATCTAATCAGTAAGATAAAAATTGAGCTATAATGAGTGTTTAGGAGGTCTGAGATCAGAAATAAGAAGCCATCAGCTGAGCTGCCTGACAGAACAAAGTGAAAATTCAGATCCTGCTAATAGAGAAACTTAAGGCTGCAGAGAGACAAGGGTTCAACATTTTTAATGAAGAACAATTGAAAAAAATATATTTTTAGCTCAAAATGAGTGCAATGCAATAATAAAAAGGTGTACATAGCCTTTAAGTTTCTGTATCACACTGTAAGCAACAAAGACAATTTATAAAGGCTATATACAATATTGTAACTTTTTAGCACTTCAGCTACAGTAAAATAATAAAAAATAGGCAAATTGTTTGATTAAAATATCCTAATGTTTTATGTATGCTGTTTCCACGTAGACCTAGGAATGATCAGTTTAAATGGCTTATCTTTTTTTTTAAATCTTACCCAATTGGCTATATACACCTTTGGGGACAATTTTTTTTATGATTGCAATTTACTCATTTTTTGCTAAAAAAATCATTTTTTCAATTGTTCTTTTTAAAAAAATATTGAGCTGTTCTGTGACAAAGGTTTAAATGTTTTTTCTAGCTGTGTGAATGGTACTTTCACTTTGTGCCAGTCATCTAATAACCCTTATCTCTAAATTACTAAAAGGTCATAAACACTTATTTAAGCCACATTCTTATCAGAAATCAGAAAAAAGGAGCAGAAAGAAAATACAGATTCTGCAAGTAGATAAACTCAAAGCTGTGCAGGGAAAACAGCTCATAATTTTTAATAGAGACCAATTGGAAAAATTATTTTAGCTCAAAATGAGCACAATGCAATAATAACAAAAATTGCCATACATAGTCTTTAATGCTTTTTACAGGGGCCAAGGATCAGGGTAATTATGAAGAACAAGCATCATTCCATATAATTGTTCTTCTAGTTCTTTTTTTTCGGGAAAGAAGTCTCGGGCCCAAGGAAGTCACCCAAACAGGTCATATAATAACCCATCATTGCTTATAGAGCTTCAACCAATGGGCATGTGCAGCTTTGCTGAGAGAGAGATACAAGAAAGATAGTGTTTCATGTATAGGGGCTTATTCTAGCTTTTTCTAAAATAAGTTAAATGGTGTCCCATCTCATTCTAAATTAGAAATGTTATGTAGACAGATACAGTACATGTTTGGGCATATCTTTGAAGACAAATGGCACCTTTGAGAACTATGGTTTCACCGTCTTAAACCACTCCTGGTCATACAGTTGCCCATAGTACTATCTCCATACCTACCAGGGCCACATTTCTTCTCTTTGACAATGTGTAAGGGTACTAACTTCAGTCAAAACCATTCACCAATTTCAGATGTTATTCTGCATCCCTAAACCTGCCACATGGTGGACTGGTTGACGTATACCTGGTTGGAAGACTCATTCTTTGCTTCACTGGTGCATATACTGCGCAGCTTCCATTACCTTCAAAGAAGAATTTATCAGTCTATAAAAACATTCCTCCACATCTTGGATGTCCAGTTTTAGAGCGCTAGTGTTCAAATTTTCTTTTTTGCCTATTTCTTTTTCAGTAATGGCTTTTTGACGGCTAAACAACTTTTTAGACTCCTGGCACTGAGTTGCCTCTTGGAATGACAGACAGAAACTCCTGTGGAGCTTCAATTTCTCCCACCTCAAAGATAAAAGCTTTATGTGCTGATGATACGATGATAATTTTAGTGACCTACCATACTGATTCTTGTGTGGTTGTGAGTTCCATTTTCTCTATATGTTTTAATCATTCTTTTAGTGTTTTTTACTGTTTCTTACTTTCTCTAATACTAAGTTCACCTCAAGTTAATGGTTGGAAAAGCTCCTAACAGAGGCAGATTGGCCATAATCCTTAAAGGGAAATTTCCCAGGGGGGGGGTCGCCTGAGCCCTCCTCACTGCCGGCCAGTGGAAGCTTTTGGGGTTGTATTTTGTGCTGCTGACAGTATTTTGTGATGGACTGTGATATTTGGCTCTGTTGGGGTGGTATAATGTGCAGCAATATGGTATTGCTGGCCCTGCCTACCATCAATTTGGAACTGACTACAAAAGGGGCCACTTTTTGTATCTTTTCCAGGGCCACTTTAAGTTCCCAGTCAGCCCCTGGCTCCCAATGTATGAGCCTAACACAAACCATCGCTGTATGCAACTGTATATCATAAAGTTGTATATGCCATCCATAGGCAATTATGTAAAAAAAAAGAAGTAAAAACAGTGTGTGGCATACATACATCTTTTGCGAAGTAACACCACAGTCTGTAATCACAAGTCCTTTGTAACCTTTTTTGTTGATGATGCATTTTGATATTTTGGTCATTACATTTTAGGTTTGTTTTTTTTAATGCCCCAATGAAACAACAACAATTTTGCAAAAAGTCGTCTTTATTAAAGTGACCCCTTGTCATATGATTTTGTTACAAATTCTCTTTGTATATTCTTTAGAACCCCTGTAGAAACTCCTGCAGCTGCTTCACTATTTCTGTGTCTACCGTTTCCATCAGTGACCGGAATCCTTCATCTCCCAGTAATTCTTGCTGGGCCTTCAGTTTCTCATAGACATACTGCTGGAGTGATACTGCATGGACTGGGTCTCTCAAAGCAATCTAGGAAGGGAGAAGACAGAGAAATCTGAATTATTATTCAGTGACGTCAAAAATTACATATAAAAAAATTCCGTGCCACACCACCATCACCATAGAGTGCAGGAGATGGGTTCCAGGCCAATTAATACTGTAGTATAAAGTCTCCACACTCCAAAAAGTAATAAGCAAAAAAAATGTGATTTTTTTTAAAGAAATTCCCAGTGTAATATTTTAACATTTTCGGACTGTACGGTCTTCATCAAAAACAGGAATGCCGCACTGTGGATGAAGAAAGGAGCAGAAGGAAAGAGGCTTAAGCCCTGTGGCATGGGGCCATGAAAAATAAATCACATGTTTTTGAATATTATTTTTTGGAGAGCAAAATCTTTATACATAAAACATTACATATACAGTGATCCCTCAAGATACAATGGCCTCAGGATACAATATTTTCATCATACAGTGGTCTTTTCTGACCCATCGTAAGTTGAAACTAGACTCCACATACAAGGTCTCAGACTGCGATCCAACCAATCAAGGTCACTTCTGTGGTAAAATAGCTGGATTAGTTGCTAGTTATCAGCTATTCCTAACTATTATATGTAAGGACTTGATTTACACGTCTTAATTATCTGCTTATTTTTCTTAAATCTTGATTTTCTCTTATCTTGGATTACTTTTTGGGGCTTTGGAACCGATTACTCAACTTACAATGGTTTCAACATACAATGGTCCTCCTGGAACTAATGAATATTGTTTCTTGAGGGACCACTGTACTCATTTCATCCTATGGGAGACCGGAGTACAGTAGAATTTGTAAGTTTACTGCAAAGATTTTTTTTGCAATTTTGTGCTCAAATAAGATATTCTTAAACACTAGAAAACCTTTAACTTTGGGCATAAGCCAGCTTAGCATTTCCCACTGCATCTCTTTTTCTTACTAAGAAAACATAGCTAAGGCCATGTTATTATCCTAACAACATCAGGCCTATGCAGTGTTCGTTATCTCCTCCCATGAGGAACCAGCAAGTTATTGTTTTGTCGTTGGCATGAGATAGGGCGTCCAATTATCTACAAAAAAATATTTAAAGTAGAAAAAGGATTGAGGGCACAAAACCTAAAATGTATCTTATCTTCTGGCAGACTGCAAATGCATCATATTAGCGCCTGTAAACAGATTCATACACACCATAATGTTATTTGTGGGGAATACTGAGAGGAGGGCAAGAGAAATGTCTGCCCCTGGTTCACTCCTTTGTCTCTCATAATTATGTTATTAGCTTTTTTATAGGCTGTACTTTTCTAAACATAGCACTTTTTAACCCTTTTTATCTTGGTCGACTGAAGATAGTCCATGATATCCAAATATAAAAAATGTTCAGTCAAAATACGTTTAAAATAGCTCAACATGTTGTAAATGCATAAAAAAGGCATACTCACCTCCCTGATCCTCCCGCAATCCCAGCCAGTGATTAACTGCAGCAGTCATATGTCCCTCCATCGAGACCTCATTACTGCAGTAAGAAGTAGAGAATGGCGGGCTAAGTGGAGCAGTGGTGGGTGATCTGTATATGCCTTTTTTATGTATTTATACTATGCTGAGTGGTTTTAAAGATTTTTTTTTTCATGGACAACCCCTTTAATAAAGATCAAATACTGTATAATTCATACGCAACAATAGGAGATGCCAATTTATACATCAGGGAAAAGACGATCTCACTTTTCTTTTACAAAACCAATCCACATTCTGTATTTTTTCAATATTACTGAGAATTAAGTGCAAGAAATATAGGATCCTGAATCTCTACAACAAGATACTAGGGTGGCCCTTTACTCCACAACCAGATACTGACAAAAGGTAATTTGTGCTTGATAAAAATCTGTTTCCATCCCACTCGGCTTTTATCTGTCCCTGCAAACAAAAAGATGAATAAGGCTCTGCGGCCCTTGAAGAGTACTTCCATGTGACAATGAGGCTTTGCTGCTTTGAAGTCCCATGGTGAAGCCCAGGTAAAGAACCACATATATAGCATTTTAATGTCCATAACTTCCATATATATAAGATAAAAATAATAAAATTAACCAATTCAAGACCAGGCCAGTTATCCCCTTCCCTTACCAGTGTATTTTCAGATTTTTTGTGTATCTGTCTTTAAAAGCCATAAAACTAATACATTTTCTTTTTTGGCAATATCTGGGACTTTATTTTATGTCATTTTTTATTTATTTATTTATTAAAAAAGGGAAAGTGTTTTTCACATTTTAATTTTTTTTTCCTAACATCTCAATGTGCAACTAAATGTTTCTTCATTTTGATATATATACACACATATATGTGTATATATATATATATATATATATATACATACATACAGTGCCTTGCGAAAGTATTCGGCCCCCTGGAACTTTTCAACCTTTTGCCACATTTCAGGCTTCAAACAAAAAGATATAACATTTTACATTTTTGGTGAAGAATCAACAACAAGTGGGTCACAATTGTGAAGTGGAACGAAATTTATTGGATCATTTAAACTTTTTTTGTAATAATAAAACTGAAAAGTGGGGCGTGCAAAATTATTCGGCCCCCTTGCATTAATACTTTGTTGCGCCACCTTTTTCTGCGATTACAGCTGCAAGTCGCTTGGGGTATGTCTCTATCAGTTTTGCACATCTAGAGAGTGAAATTCTTGCCCATTCTTCCTTGCAAAACAGCTCGAGCTCTTTGAGGTTGGATGGAGAGCGTTTGTGAACAGCAGTTTTCAGCTCTTTCCACATATTCTCAATTGGATTCAGGTCTGGACTTTGACTTGGCCGTTCTAAGACCTGGATATGTTTATTTTTGAACCATTCCATTGTAGATTTTGCTTTATGTGTGGGATCATTGTCTTGTTGGAAGATAAATCTCCGTCCTAGTCTCAGGTCTTTTGCAGACTCCAACAGGTTTTCATCCAGAATGGTCCTGTATTTGGCTCCATCCATCTTCCCATCAATTTTAACCATCTTCCCTGTCCCTGCTGATGAAAAGCAGGCCCAAACCATGATGCTGCCACCACCATGTTTGACAGTGGGGATGGTGTGTTCAGGGTGATGAGCTGTGTTGCTTTTACGCCAAACATATCGTTTTGAATTGTTTCCAAAAAGTTCGATTTTGGTTTCATCTGACCAGAGCAACTTCTTCCACATGTTTGGTGTGTCTCCCAGGTGGCTTGTGGCAAACTGTAAACGAGACTTTTAATGGATATCTTTGAAAAATGGCTTTCTTCTTGCCACTCTTCCATAAAGGCCAGATTTGTGAAGTGTTGGACTGATTGTTGTCCTATGGACAGACTCTCCCACCTCAGCTGTAGATCTCTGCAGTTCATCCAGAGTGATCATGGGCCTCTTGGCTGCATCTCTGATCAGTCTTCTCCTTGTTTGAGATGAAAGTTTAGAGGGACGGCGGGGTCTTGGTAGATTTGCAGTGGTCTGATACTCCTTCCATTTCAATATGATCGCTTGCACAGTGCTCCTTGGGATGTTTAAAGCTTGGGAAATCTTTTGGTATCCAAATTCGGCTTTAAACTTCTCCACAACAGTATCACGGACCTGCCTGATGTGTTCCTTGGTCTTCATGATGCAGAACCCTGAGACTATCACAGAGCAGGTACATTTATACGGAGACTTGATTACACACAGGTGGATTCTATTTCTCTTCATCAGTAATTTAGGACAACATTGGATCATTCAGAGATCCTCAATGAACTTCTGGAGGGAGTTTTCTGAACTGAAAGTAAATGGGCCGAATACTTTTGCACGCCCCACTTTTCAGTTTTATTTTTACAAAGAAAGTTTAAATGATCCAATAAATTTCGTTCCACTTCACAATTGTGACCCACTTGTTGTTGATTCTTCACCAAAAATTTAAAATGTTATATCTTTTTGTTTGAAGCCTGAAATGTGGCAAAAGGTTGAAAAGTTACAGGGGACCGAATACTTTCGCAAGGCACTGTATGTGTGTATATATATATATATATATATATATATTTTTTTTTTTTTGCCTTTGTTTTACACTTTATGTCCATAAAGTCATACAAGACCTTTGGGGCACATTAAACATTACATTTTTTATTGCTGATTTTTCCTGTAATTGGGGCTGACATATTAGCTCCAGTTACAGGTGGAATACAGCCCCCCATAAAGGTTGTACAGGGCTATACACACTCACTGCAATGCTGATCTGGGTCTGCTAAGACCCAGCCGCTCATGCAGACACTCGTCCCCCGATGGATACATGACTGCTGGGACCACAGCAGGAAGTGCCATTGCCATTTCCTGATCTCTATACACATCGTTCATAGAATACTGTGTATAGGGTGGTGAGGAAGGAAGGGACGATAAAAAACTGTCCTTGACTTCTCTATGGGGAGGCCTGCTGTCACTGCATGAACATTTAGTAACATCCATGCAGAGATAAGTGTCGACCTCCCACACATTTATGGTCAACAGGTGGTCGGCAAGCAGTTGTCATTATTCTTTTTACTGTCATGTAGCAATATCAATGTGCATAGAATGCATAGATAGGCTGGGCCACCAGATTGTAAGCAGTTCTTCATTCTAGATAGGCTACTTGTCCATATACCCTGGTAGAGTATATGAAAAAAGGTCCTCTTAATGAGACAACCCCTTGAAGATAATAAGGCAGCTTTCCTTACAGTCCCATGTAAAACCAGATAATACAGTATAATATAATATAATAAATGGTACCAAAACGCAAAATCTGCTACATCCTTACTGGTGATCCTTCTCTACTACTGGTATCCAGTTCATCTCTAGATTTCAAATAATGAGCAGTAAAAACAGTCTCATGTTATCATAATGATATGCTTGTATCCCAGTTATTACAAGGGCACATGGCCCCGATATCTCCCAACCAAGGCTCCTTACACAATTAACAAATGGGAAAACCATTCCCAAGGGAAATAGTAAAATACATTATAATATTAATGTGAAACAATAGAAAACGATAAAGTGTTTAAAAAGTCAATAAAATATCTCTAGCAAAATTAAATATGTATGAAAAAGGCAGCGATATGTTATGTGTATACAGCATGAATAATAACCATGAAATTTGTATTTGAGCCTGGGAATTTGCTTCATGACCCATATTTCACTTGTTAATTAATAATGCATTTTAATGACTCCAGTATTGTCTACCGGTTAAGTGTTTACAAAGTTATTAAACCGCTGAATAATTTCCAATTAGACACAAAATCAGAAAAATACAAAGTACACGCTTCAGTTATTCATAAAGTGATAGGTAACATATGGGACTAAACAAGAAAAAATGGAGAAAATAAGGATATGGAGAGACTTGCCATGTTTCTGGATTTTTACACGCCATGGCTTTAATAGGTGCAGAATGTGCAAATTGTGGTGTTGTTTGTAAGCATCTTCTGCAGTAAGTTTCCTTGGCTGACCACTGCTTCTATGGTCCTCAATGTTGAGACATACAGGCAGACCCTTATTCATCATGCAGTACCATAAGAGAAGCATGTGACTGGCTCCAAATTTATTCTTTAGCAGAGCAACAACCCCTAACATACAGCCAATGTCATTGAGAACTATGTTAAGAACACAGAGTCCTGGAAGTTATTATCTGGTCCCAAGAGAGCCCCTACCTTAATATCCTCGAGTTTGTATGAAGAGACAGAAGGATTTGAGCAAGCCTACATCCACAGAAGATCTGTAGTTAGTTCTCCAAGATGTCTGGAAGAACCTCCCTGGCAATTTCCTTCAAAAACTGAGTGCAAGTGTACCTAGAAGAACTGATGCTGTTTGAAGGCAAAGGGTGGTCACACCAAATACTGATTTTATTTAGATTTCTGTTTTGTTCATTTATTTTGTATTTTGTTAATTGATCAAAATAAACTATTAACACTTCTATTTTTTTTAAAGCATTCTTACTTTCCTACATTTTCCACATCTGTCTCAAACTATTAGTACTGTATAGCTATGTATGTCTATGAATTTAGAAGAAAGGATGAATGAAAGGTGTGTGGACCATTCACATGATAAGAAATCACTATGACAGCACTGTAGGGAGCAATGAAGTAGAGAAGCTACTGAGCACATTAGACCACCTCTGAATGCAAAGGAAGGTGGACCAGAAGGATAAACAGCAGGGGGGACTTCCAAAGAGGAAAATGTCATGTGCATAAAAATCCTTACAGTATTTTTATTTAATGTACAGTACAGACCAAAAGTTTGGACACACCTTCTCATTCAAAGAGTTTTCTGTATTTTCATGACTATGAAAATTGTAGATTCACACTGAAGGCATCAAAACTATGAATTAACACATGTGGAATTATATACTTAAAGGGGTTGTCCGGGTTCAGAGCTGAACCCGGACATACCTAGGTTTTGACTCCCGCAGCCCTCCTGAACAGGGCATCGGAGCATCTCATGCTCCGATGCCCTCCCTTGCCCTGCGCTGGATCGCCAGGGCAAGGGCTCTTTTGTTTATAAACATTCACTGCCGGGCGGAGGCTTCCGCCCGGCAGTGAGTTCGGTGACGTCACCGGCCGTAATGGGCCGGCTTTAGCGCTGCCCTAGCCGTTTGAATGGCTAGGGCAGCGCTAAAGCCCGCCCATCAGCGCCGATGACGTCACCGGGCTCATTGCCGGGCGGAAGCCTCCGCCTGGCAGAGCCCGGTACGTCACCGGAACCGGGCTAAATTCCTTTGCCCTGCGCTAATTAGCGCAGGGCAAAGGAGGGCATCGGAGCATAGGATGCTCCGATGCCCTGTTCAGGCGGGCTACCTGGGTGAATTGAAAGGTATGTCCGGGTTCAGCTCTGAACCCGGACAACCCCTTTAACAAGAAAGTGTGAAACAACTGAAAATATGTCTTATATTCTAGATTCTTCAAAGTAGCCACCTTTTGCTTTGATTACCGCTTTGCACACTCTTGGCATTCTCTTGATGAGCTTCTAGAGGTAGTCACCTGAAATGGTTTTCACTTCACAGGTGTGTCCTGTCAGGTTTAATAAGTGGGATTTCTTGCCTTATAAATTGGGTTGGGACCATGAGTTGTGTTGGGCAGAAGTCAGGTGGATACACAGCTGATAGTCCTACTGAATAGACTGTTAGATATTGTATTATGGCAAGAAAAAAGCAGCTAAGTAAAGAAAAACGAGTGGCTATCATTACTTTAACCCCTTCGCGCCCAGCGCCGTACATGTACGGCGCTGGGGAGATGCGGGCACATGGCGCCCGCTCGCAAGTGAGGCGGGCGTCATGGCCGGCAAGTCTCTGCTGTTTCTAACAGCAGAGACTTGCCGCTACTTACCGCCATCGGCATCTAGTTGCGTCTCAACCCAGAAGCATTCGCTTCCGGGTGGTGTACAGACACCCCGTGTGGCCAATCGGGGTGTCTGTACACCATATGAAAACTGTAATCCTCGCTGGTGAGGATTACAGTTTTCAAAGTGCAATAGGCCAGGATACGAAATGAGCAATTCTTGGATTTCTGAGTCTATAAAATCCCTGATTGCTCATAAAGAAAAAAAAAAGCCACAATATATAAGCCCATATTTGAGCTTTCAAATAGTAAAAAATTTTTTTTTTTAAATGTTAAAAAATATATAAAAAATAAAAAAAGATATAAAAGTTCAAATCACCCCCCTTTCCGTATAATTAAAAAATAAATACCTAAATAACAATAAATATAGACATCATGGGTATCACCGTGACCGAAAACGCCCGTACTTTTAAAATATAAAAAAAATTCCAATACGGCGAATTGTGTGGCCGAAAAAAGCTTACAAATGGCGATTTGCCGTTTTTTGTCGCTTTTTTTTTTCTAAAAAAAATTAAATAAAAAGTGATCAAAAAGTCATACACACCCCATGGTATCAATAAAAACTTCAGATCGTCCCGCAAAAAATGAGCCCCCATACAGCTCTGTACACATAAATACCAAAAAGTTATAGGGGTCAAGATTTGACAAGGAAAAAAAAAAAAAAAAAGGGCAACTTTCTAATTATTTTATCACTATGAAAACGCAGGAAAAACTATACATATTAGGTATTGCCGGATTCGTACTGACCAGTAGAATGAAAGTAACGGATCAGTTTTAATGCACATCGAACGCTGTAAATAAGAAACCCGTAGAACTGTAGCGGAATAGCGTTTTCTTTGCAATTTCACCCGGTTTGGAATTTTTTTCCCGCTTCCCACTACAACATATGCAATATTAAATGGTGGCGTTGGAAAGTACAACTTGTCCCGCAAAAAACAAGCCCTCATACAGCTATGTGAACAGAAAAATAAAAGAGTTATGGCTGTTTGAAGGCAGGGAGCGCAAAACGAAAATGCATAACTGAAAAAACCTCTGGGCGCAAAAGGGTTAAGAAATGAAGGTCAGTCAGTCCGAAAAAATGGGAAAACTTTGAAAGTGTCCCCAAGTGCAGTTGCAAAAACCATCAAGCGCTACAAAGAAACTGGCTCACATGAGGACCGCCCCAGGAAAGGAAGACCAAGACGCAGAAAAGGTGAACAGATGGACTCTACATGCCTGGTTCCCACCATGAAGCATGGAACAGGAGGTGTGATGGTGTGGGGGTGCTTTGCTGGTGACATTGTTGGGGATTTATTCTAAATTAAAGGCATACTGAACCAGCATGGCTACCACAGCATCTTGCAGCTGCATGCTATTCCATCCGGTTTGCGTTTAGTTGGACCATCATTTATTTATCAACAGGATAATGACCCCAAACACACCTCCAGGCTGTGTAAGGGCTATTTGACCAAGAAGGAGAGTGATGGGGTGCTACGCCAGATGACCTGGCCTCCACAGTCACCAGACCTGAACCCAATCGAGATGGTTTGGGGTGAGCTGGACCGCAGAGTGAAGGCAAAAGGGCCAACAAGTGCTAAGCATCTCTGGGAACTCCTTCAAGACTGTTGGAATACCATTTCAGGTGACTACCTCTTGAAGCTCATCAAGAGAATGCCAAGTGTGCAAAGCAGTAATCAAAGCAAAAGGTGGCTACTTTGAAAAACCTAGAATAAGACATATTTTCAGTTGTTTTACACTTTTTTGTTAAGTATATAATTCCACATGTGTTAATTCATAGTTTTGATGCCTTCAGTGTGAATCTACAATTTTCACAGTCATGAAAATACAGAAAACTCTTTGAATGAGAAGGTGTGTCCAAACTTTTGGTCTGTACTGTATATTGCACTAGTAAGACTTTTCATTGGATAAGCCTTTTAACCCCTTATTAATGTCAGATCTTTTAAGATGGCACCTGCCATGTCTGCCTGGTTTCTGCAGTTTTACACAGCAGACACCATGAGGCAAAGTCCATGATTGGTCATAACACTTTGAGATGACTTCACCAGGCGGCTCTGCACTCCTGGGACCTAAATGGTTATCCTGCACTGAGATCGAGAGAGCTGTTCGGTTTCTGTGGCAGCCTCAGGCATTCTGAATGGGCCTGCAATAGCAATCTCATAGAAACATAGAGACCCTCCCATAAGCTGCAATGGTAATTCATTGTAGTGTATGGGAGAAGCGATCTTAGGATTGAATGATGACCTTTACATTGGGAATAACCTCTGCTGATGCTGCCAGAATTTTTCATTTTTTGAAAGACCCTCTTGTCAGTCCCCCTATCATCTCCCGAAGTTTTGGCGCCCAATATGTTAAAGCCGAGCATCGGTACAGGCAGGAGGAGACAGCCGTGTTTCTCATTGGATGTCTCTTTCCCCCTGGCTGTGGTGTAGTCCAGTTGCACTAGACCATGTCACAGATATTGAGAAAAACAGCTCACCTTCTCCCTGAGATGCAGTCTGAGGCGATTGGACCGTGCCACAGCCATGGTAAAGGTGACACCCATTGAGAAATGTGGCTGTCTCCTCTTCCCTATACTGATGCTCGGCATTAACATATTGGGTGACAAATCTTCAGGGTATCACAGCTGGAGAAGAAGGGTCTTTGAAAAAATGAAAAATTCTGGCAGCATCAGCAGAGGGTACTCTTCATGTAAAAGAGCCTCTTTAAAAAAAAAAAAAAGTGAAAATATAAAAAAAATGTAAAAATCCAAATAATCCTGCTTTGCCCACATTAAAAATAAACAATAAAAAAAATCTCACAGACATCGCTGTGTCCCAAAAGGTCTTCATTGCACCCAGGGACTAACTTGTATAAAAATAAAAGGATGATTTCTCCACTTTGGGGCCACATATGAGATCAGACCAAGACCATTAGAATGTGGCGACCAGCGCACAACTCCCTTTAATGGTCTCTCTGCCACACATCACACAAACATATTACTTTAACCCTTTCCTGATGTGGTGATTTTCTGTTTTTGCGTTTTTCGCTCCCTGCCTTCCCAGAGCCATACATTTTTTTATTTTTTCGTTCACATAACCACATGAGGGCTTGTTCTTTGTGGCACAAGTTGTACTTTCTAATGCCAACTTTTCGTTATGCCATTCACCGTATGGGCTAACATCTTAAAATATTTTAATAGTATGGCCGTTTTTGCACGCAGTAATGCCCATGATGTTTTAATAATTGTTGATTTTGATTTTGGAGAAAGGGGGATGATTTGAATTTTTATATTTTTTTATATTCTTAAAAACTTTTTTACTTTTTTTTTTGTTAGGTCCCCAAGTGGACTACAACTTGCAATCATCAGATTGGAACTGATACATAATAATGGAAATTGCTCCATTATTCTGTAGAGAAACCACTATATCACAGTTCAGTGCTGCCACCTAGTGGCCTAAACTGGTAAATACTAATACTGAGCCTGGAAGCCTAGTACAGGCTCCAATTCCTTATTAGAATAGGGAGCTTTCACAGATCTCCGCCGGGGGGAAAGCACGCCTGAACAGGAAACAAACTCTTCTGGTTTTTAACACTCTTAGGTGTCGCGGTCACATTTGACCACGGCATCTGAGTGGTTAAAATATTTTTACTGGGGGCTCTGTGAGGGTATTATTAAAGGGTTATTCTCATTTTAGACAATGGGGGCATATCGCTAGGATATGCCCCCATTGTCTTATAGGTGCGCGTCCCACCGCTGGGACCCGCACCTATTTCCAGAACGGAGCCCCCGAAGTGAATGAGGGCGCACTGCGCATGCGCAGCCGCCCTCCATTCATTTCTATGGGGCCGCCGAAAATAGCCGAGCGCTGGCTCGGCTACTTCCGTCGGCTCCATAGAAATGAATGGGAGCGCACCGCGCATGCACGGCCCGGCTCCCATTCATTTCCATGAGCGGCCCGGGGAGCTGCGCCTGGTGGTGGCCGGACCCCCGGAAACCTGGGGTCCTCCAGGCGCAGCGCTCCCCGCTCCGTTCTGGATATAGGTGCGGGTCCCAGCGGTGGACAATGGGGGAATATCCTAGCGATATGCCCCCATTGTCTAAGATGAGAATACCCCTTTAATACTGGAGGCTCTTCTACTGATGTTTGGGGCACTGTACGGGGCAGTATTACTAATGAGGGCATTCTAGAAGGGAATTACTATAGGTGGGACTTTGAGGAGCACTATGGGGGGCACTCCTATTTCTTCAGGACAGTATTTGGTGGTATTGGGGAGCACAGCGAGCAGCAGAACTCCAGGTTGAGGGATGAAACATAAGTGAGGAAGCTAAGATGTCTGTGTGTCACACTCTGCAGAGACGAGGCGGCTGAGCGAAGTTGTCCAGAAGTTGTGCTGGTGCAAATCATAAGGGTGTCTTTTTTTCTAGTGCACATTATGAAGGGGTACATTTTGCACTGATGAATGTTGTAAGGGGGCATTTATTGTATCGGCACACATTATAAGGGGGTATTTTTTGCACTGGCATTCATTAGGGGACATTTTTTATACTGGAACACATAAGGAGAATTATTACTACTGGGGACTACGGGGAACATGATTACTAGAATGGGCACAATGGCGGCATCATTACTATTGGAGACACTGTTAACACTAAGGGCCTTCTGGTAGACAATTATTTCTATTGGTGGGACTTTGGGTAGCACTATTACTGTGGGGGCACCTTGGCACAGTATCAGCTTGGCACAATTATTTTTGAGGGACATAATGTTTACATCATTAGTGTCAGAGACACTATTTAATGGGCGCAACTATTTTTTAATGCACTCTGTGCCAATAATTATTGAAGGGGGATTGTTTCTGCAGTATACTATTGGGGAGCACAGTGGGCACAATATTGGGGGTGGCAGGATTTTGAGAAGGTGGGGAGGATAGTGGAAAAGTAGGAAACTAAGATGTCTGTTTGTCAAACTCTGCAAAGACAAGAAATGGCTGAAAGAAATCATCATGGCGGTCTAGTCCGAATTGAGAGGATAAGGAAAGAGAATGTCTACATCAGAGGAGACATCACTAGAAGTAATAGGTATGTGTGCAGTATTCTCCTGTATGTTTATAGTGCTGTATGTAATGTTTTCCAAGTATGTCTTTAACAGTAGGGCTGGAGGGAAGAGGTGAGGTTGAGAATTGGCATGATGGGGAAATATTTAAATTTTTGCCTCAGGCAGCAGAAAAGCTAGGGAAGGGGGGGCCCAAGCTAAACCAGATTCCATGAGTCTTTAGCTACAGCACTGGGTATGTGCCACATGCCAGTGTCCCCTCCAGTGTATATTTGCTCCTTTTCAACTTTGTACAAGCTCAATTACATCTCTCAAATAAGAAACTAAAACCAAATTTACCATTTCTCCTACAAAGCCTGGATCATCCGAGACGGTGCTTTTCCCTGATGACAAGGCATATATTGACATACATTAGCTTAGTCCAGAATGCAGCTTTTGAATGCAATAAAAGGGCATGTGTTTAATCATATAAACACCAGGTTCATTCCCGACCTTTGCTAAGGTTAGCAAATTTACAACTGCAGATCGGCCCTGCAGCTTCCTCATTAGGTTAAGTCACCGTATCACAGCAATTAGACCAATCAATGTTATTGATCAGTGGTGGCCCACTGAAGGCTCGGAGCTTCCATCTTCACATAACAGATCAACACCTATTTAATGCAGGGTCATGTCAAACACCCTAAGTACTAGGCAGAGCATATGGCTCTAAGCCCTCAGGAAATACAGTTCACGAATACCCTACCTAATCTAAGAAAGGTGCACAAATAAAAGCAGTGTGTGGCCTCTACTATTATTAAAGATATTCTTATAGCTTAATACAACAGCTGATATTACTATTAACATATATGGGGGTCTTCAAGCAACAGAACAGACTCATATATATGTATTATATGGCTAAATATAGTAGAATCCTATATGGTACAAAAATGCGGCCTGAACAAGTAAAGGGTTTTTCCTGTACTTTGATATTGATGGCCTATCCTCAGGATGGATCATCAATATCAGATCAGAGTGTGTGTGTGTGTGTGTGTGGGGGGGTGACACCCAGTACTCCCACCAATCAGCTGTCCAAGGCAACAGGCAGTTGTGGGGACTATATAGTGGACAAAGCCAGAAGCTCTGTCCTCTGTTGCTGTCTTAGGGTACTGCAGCTCAGCTCCGATGAACTATGGTGACCCACTGATCTACGGGTGAGATTAGCTATCTGCTAATTAGCTATCTAATGATGACCCATCCTGAGGATTGGCCATTAATATCTAAAGCCTGGAAAACCCTCTAAATCATTTACAAAAAAAAAACAGGTTTGGAGCTACAGGAGACAAAAAAGCTACACAAAGGTGCCTTGAGGGACCCAAAGGCTCCATTACTAGCATTGCAAATAGCAGTAAGGGTCCAATTACAAATCTTGCACTGGAGCCCATTTGCCTAATTTCCCCTCAGAAAAAAAAAGGCCGTTGGACATATTGCAGTCTGCAAAACGTGGCTACCAGCCGTGTGCGTCCTGCATTTTGTGGAACAAAACGTCCTGCTCTCTATAGAACTGTCCTATTCTTGTCCGTAAAACAGACAAGAATAGGACATGTTCTATTTTTTTGTGGGGCTGCGGAACAGACATACGGAAGTGGATAGCACACAGGTGTGCTTTTCGTATTTTTTTGGGCCTCACTGAAGTGAATGGTCAGATGCAGACCAAAAATATGTTCGTGTGCATAAGCCCTTAAGACATTCCCCTATAATGTCCCTTCTGCAGAGACCTCACCCTGAAAAGAGCAACCCAGTTGAGTGTCCCTATTAAGCCTTAATACAGTCCAATGTCTAATGCAGGTACCAGAACCCAAAATGAATAGCCCATACATATTTCTGCTAGCGTCTAAGCCATGATTCAAAATCAATTAGTGAACGTGCATGGTCAAGTGTAAAAGGACGGGTGTGAGCAATGGTACTTAGAGATGAAGCACATACTGGGTCTGATCCTAAATGAGATCAAGCAATGTGATGTCAATGTCAACCTCTGGATGAATTCCAATATCAGCACATTTACGTCACAAGTACTGAAACTCTATAACTGATGGCAATGAAAGCCAACGATTTTTCACCCCATATGTCACTGCTACATTGTCCTCAGACATGACATCCTTTGATCTTACGTGTCAGTGGACACAACCTTCAAAAATCAAAATCATTTTGAGTAAAGACATAAAATAGAATATACCACAATAGTGTCCTTTACTTATGCTGATGACGTGCTCCATGGAAAATAACAGTCTCTCAATCGAATTCAGTAAGTTATCTGAATTCACTAGATTTCTACTGGATACTGTACCCTATTTTTTCTATAGTTTAAATGAAAGGCAGGTTTCTGTATTGGATCATCTGCAAGACTAGAGAAAGAACACGTGTACGTGTGGTGGATGTTTAGCGGATTTTCAGCATTGACTCTGCTCCAAAAACCTGCAATAAACTACACGAGAATGCACCCCATTCTGAGCTGCTGGAAACACAATGTAATCTGCAGCATGCACTACTCTGCTGCAGACTTGTTTCGGATGTTAAGTATATGTCACCAATTGCAAGCCAAAGGCTGAAATCTGTAAGCCGCTGAGATTTCAGGCCACCTCTGTGAAAACATCTGACTTGTGTCCATAGCCAAAGGCAGCCACAGGGAAAGAGTCTTCAGAAGTGGATAAACTATACTGTAGACCAACATTTTATAGTTGGATATATTTGCCTGTAATTCCCGTATCTAGAATGTGAGATCAATTGGATTTTGATCCAAATATAGAAAAAATGATTCAAACTATATGGCTAAAAACATCATCCTGGGTTACAGAATTTATGGTCAATGGTGACATTTAACCTCTATAGCCCTTACCTAAATAAGAGGAATAAGAAAACCAGAAAAGTTCACAGATACATATCATAAAAGGCCACTTTCACATGTCGGGCATTGCCGGATTCACTAGTCCAATGCCAGATCTCGATTGATTGTAATGAGGACTGACGGTGGTCCGTCCGTTTTCTGTCATACATGGCGGGTTTCGGCTGGTCTAATACAGCTGCATGCATCGTTTTTTGTCCAGCTCGCATTTATGCCGGATCATCTCTGATAGAGAAGTGAATGCAGCTGAAATGGTCTTTTATATATGTATCTAGAGGGAGTTCCTTGATGTGGGCCATAAATATACAATATATACTACATATGTAGGAAGCATAACAAGACATATCAGAATACAGTAGATGGGACAATCACAGTGAACCAATACACTGAACTTAGAAAAGTTCATGGCCTATGATTCATAATCTATTAAAACCAAGGTTAATGATAAGGGCTAAAAAGGATGGGTATATGCACCATGGAATAAGATCACATGTCTGCCATAGTGTCCATGGGAAAGAATAGTACCAGCTAAGGCAAGGACAATGGGTAGAGAGGCCAACAGGAACTGAAACATTAGCAGATGAACAACAAGAGGAACCACTGTGTTGTTTTTTTCTCTTCTCTTCTGTTGAAAAGAGTAATATATAAGGTTTGTTACTTAGGTATCCCTGAGCAGGTGTCGCAAGTTTATAGCAGGATCCTCTTTAGGAGTAGGTCCCAACTGTCTTCCTATATCTCCAAAAACACACTTTAGGATCCATGCTAATATAGCAGACAGTACCAGGTAGTGAACAAAAATGTGTCTAGACACTCCCCTACTACGGCCCTGCCCATGGACATAACTTCACAGGAAGTAAGAAAGAGCCGCATGGTATTGTGACCACAGGCCAGCACTGTGTTTTGAGGAACTGGCGTTTTTGTTCACTACCTGGTACTGTATGCTATATTAGCACGGATCCTAAAGTGTGTTTTTGAAAATATAAAGTTTGACTCACTTTTCCAAGATGGGACATGAACCAGCACAAGGACTGGGATGCTCCTCTCAAGCACTGCTAAACGTATTAGATTCCCCTTAACAACGGCTAAATACTGTAGATCGTCACTGTGGTAGAAATGAATTAATGAATGATAAACTGATTCTCCGATTCTAATGTATATGGATCATTTCCTTTCCTTGCTTGACAAAACGAAAGCCATTTATAAGCCTCTGTAATTGGAATTAATAAAACACTCCACTCACATTATCATGAGAGGTTTGAATTTAATTAAAATAATTAAGCGTTGTTTAATCAATTGTTTTTCGTCGAGTTAATAATTCCTCAAAAGAATGTCAGGAGTGAGACGGCATTGCATGTGACACGCAGATTATCCCCTAGAAAGTGCAAAAGAGGCATCTGTATTCAGCCCACACCACATATAAGCACAGAGGCCACACACCTGAGACACACTAGCCTGAGGCCATAAATGACCTTCAGCTTCTTCGTCATAATGAAATTAAAAAATTCACACAACTTTTACTCGTACGTATTTGATTATGCACGTCATGATGGAATAACAAAACCGCGATACTAGCTATTGGTGCAGTAGAAGCTATAAGTAGAATATGGTGGGACCATAAAACACTCAGGAGATCCAAAAGTCACCTACAGGTACGTATTCCAGTATCTGACTTTTTATTTCAAGTCTTTTTTGTTCATGTTAACCATGTAGTACAAGATACCATCTAGAAGCCTCAATTACTTTCTACTATGAATAAACCATGTTCTGCGCAAAGCTAAACACTGAGGAATAATTGGCGAACAGCTTTCAATGTACAGTATAGTCTGAAGCGTAAAATGCTCATCTTTGTTCACCGTCTCCTCTATGCTTATACTCTGAACGTAGTTGAAATCCCCAAGTTCAAAGTAGGCCTCAGAGTCAATCTATAGTGAGCATCAAAAGTGTGCTATGGGCCATTGGTTTGGGATCACCTTTGTTTAATACGGACCACATCTCTGAGGTATTTTATGAAAATAAAAGTTCTCTTGTAAAGATAAAATCTCTCTTCTACACAAGAATACCACATTAAACCCCATAATTCATCTGCTATGTTTCTACAGGAGAAAAGTCTTGCCAGATAAGGCTTCCTCCAGTGAAAATAGCTGGGAAAGTCAGACCAATCAGCTGGTTTTATAAGGAGTTGCCTAGGATTAGGAAAAACTAGGTCTTCTTTTTTTTCCCCCCTGAAGCAAAGCCACTGTTGTCTATAGGATGTGATATTACAGTGCATGCCTGTTCAGTATAATGCTCTACCACACATTGCTCATGGAAGAGTGGTGCTGTTTGTGAGAAAACCTATTTTCTTAGCCTCGATCCTTATCCTTACCCAATGAAACAAGCATCACCTTCTGAGTTGATGTCATTCTGATGTCCTAACAATATTCCTCTTGTGGCTACTACTTTCCCATTGTCCTAAGACTTGCGTGTTTATTTCAGACAAGATCTGGACTTCATAGGTTAGGACTAGCCAAGGTCCAAGGTTAATGCTAAGAGCATTAACAAAACTGAATCCATTTAAGAAACAGGTTTTATTGAATGTCTGGAACACAAAACAATTGTCCTTTTAGTCTAAGAGTATGGCCGAATGGATAAATGCTGCAAAATGTTTTGGCAATGAAATCAATACACGAATATAATATTTTACCCATTCCAATGCTAAGGATGATATCTGTGGCAAACCAATAGCATTTCACATACAGAAACCAAATATGGCCAAAATATGCACTATTTGGTGAATATTTTGGCCATTTATTCTGTAAAAAGTCTATATTGTATCTGGCACATGTGGATGTCCCAATCTGGCTATATTTGGGAAAGTCTTGTGTATAGCAAATGTTATAGGACAAGAAGAAACAATGATACAGAGCTCAATAAATTACTAGTTTCCCACCTCCATATTATCGATAAGTACAGTAAACCTAGTTAAGTAGATCATAGACATGAGATTTGTTGGCAATCTCACCGCTATGATAGACTGCCTTAAGATGTCTACCTTGGAGGAGAAGCTGATAGGACAAGGTGTCCTGTCCCTGTCAGATCTTTTTGTTTGTCCGCAAGATAAACTGTGCCAAGTACAGATGTGCCATTCCTATCTTTCATTGAGTTTCATGAAAGTTTCCAGTTTCTTACAATATAAATTCAATACATTCTCGCACACATATATAGCACAAATAACATCCATCCGAGCAACATAAAATTTGTAGGTCACCATAGAAGCAACCTGAACAGGCAAGTTTATGTTGAAACCACAATAGGTAGATGTTGGCCAAATCATCAATGAGCAGTTATAGTATCTCCTGTCTATGGCTAAATTAAACTTTTAAGCATATATAAAACATGAAAGACTACAAAAGATAATACAATTCGTTTTATGTGACTCAATTACAGCAGCACACAGCATTCTTCAATTTATTAAATCACTTCATAACTAGACAATGGTTGTAAGGATCTTGAGAGCTAGGAGGTTTGGCTGTGTAATTAATGTAAAAAATGTCATGTAACTGAAGACCAAAAGGAACGAAGTAATTAAACTGAGTACAATGTGAAAATTGGATTACAGATAGATAGTTGGAGGTTGCCGTAAACGGAGTGGAAGAAAGAAAAAAAAAACTTGAAAACTTGGAGACAGGAGGTGAAGGAAGGAGACATGGAAAAACGTTAAAGAAACTGTCAACATCTTAGAAGAAAGGGAACAATACAACAAAGACATAAAGGCAGCATGGAGGTGATAATTGAAAAGGTTTTTAGAAAAAAGTGCCACCATGAAGATGGCAATGAAAGAGGTTGAGTGATTGAATGGAAAAATATTACACTGGGCACATTAAGCTTGAGTTTACATGAAGCATTTAAAACATACCCGTTACAACAATACTTCCTGTAGTTTATTAGATGAGTACCACCACAACTGCTGTATCTACATTACATATTTTGGGTCTTTTTCCTTCCCATTTTCTCTATTCCCACTTTCTAAGTGGGTGAGCCAATCAGATATCCTTGCTAGCCACAGAATAAGTTTCAAAAACTCACTGAAGAAGCAATTTTTCTGCAGCTCTTACCCACCAGGACTTATGGTATGACACTAGATGGATTTTTTTTTGTATCTTTAAAGGAAATCTGTCACCAGAATCATCACCATTATACTAAAACTATTTAGTATTATGCAAATGACCTAGTAAGGTGCCCAGAGGGGCGTTATTTTCATTCAAAGGTGTCCAGGAACGCCCACCATCGAGTGCCCAGGTCCGCCCTCCAGCAGAGCCCAAGCACGCCTCTCCGCGGCTCATACTCTAGAAAAGCACATCTGGAAAGGAGGTAGTAAGTGCTGCAAGACAATAGTTTTAGTATAATGGTGATGATTCTGGTGACAGATTTCCTTTAAGGGTTTCTCAACAGTTACGGCAAGCTTGCAGGGAAAGGAGATAGATCACAAAGTTTCATGTACTCCAATGTACTTCTGGTTTATCCAAACGTATGAATAAGATGTATTTCCACCCTTCTCTCTCCTCTACTACACTGTAGAAGACTAGTCAGAGGTATAGTGTAGACCAGAACATCTCAATCTGTGGAATTGGCCTCATTGATGAGGCTTCTTTAGGAGTTAGCAAGGCGCAGCTAGGGAGGCAAATGATTAAAAGTTGCCAAAGCCTTTTTCTGATTTTAACAATTGTTATTGCTATTGTACTGATTTTATGTTACGCAGATAACTAAAAGATAAACTAGTGACTGAGAGACCTTGATTCAAATGCTGGGGTCACTTACTTTTTTTCAATGCTGAGGTTTTCTTAAAACCAGTGTTAAATGGCTCTGGCAAGAAATGAACGCTGGGGTCCACATAATGATGTGCATGCTTTGGAGTCCTCCATATTCTTGAGGTTCTGGCTCCCATTCCAAAAGGGCAGGGGAGTCAGCCACTCAAAAATACCAGGACTCCAGAACTTGGGTCAAGATGTAGCTGCTCAACAGTTTATTTTAAGAAATCTATTGTGGCACAAAAAAAAAAAAAAAAGATCCAGTGCTGGAATCAGGGCCGTGGTTTATGGTTTATGCCAGGCAGCATGAACCTGGTGATACTTTCCTTTCAAAGGACATCTACCCAAGAAAAGAGTAAAAAAACAAGACCCTTCTGCACATCAGCGACCATGTTCTTACAGTTCTTGTTAAAAGGCTAAAACACATTGCTGTAGAATAGCAGATGCAAGGAGAATTCTACCTGGCTTGAATGGAGTAAGCACAGTTTCAGAAGAGCATTCGGTCCAGGAAACATGCTATATGTGACGGCAACATTTTCCCAAACCAAACACTGCTTCTGTGACCCGAACTCACAGTATCATGAATACATTAAGCTGGGAGTTCCTAACTGGCCGCGGGTCTACTACACTGTACTCACATAATGCCATGAGTACAGTAGACTAGACCTTCAGTCAGGCAGAATTGTACACAGTGGTGCACCTGCTTTGAGGTTTTCAAGACTTTAAGGGGTTGTCCAGCCTTCAGTAAGTGAGGGCCTATCTTCAGGATAGATCATCACTTACTGATTTGCAGAAGTTCGACACCCTGCATCCCTGCCGATCAACTGTTTGGTGTAGTTCTGTTGCTAGAAGTCAATGGGTGCTGTGCTCTAGTAGCTCCCTCCCTCCACAACAATGTTGAGGGTGCTGTGTTGTGTTGGCATTGACTTTTGGCGACTGAGCTACACCAAACTGCTGATCGGCAGGCATGCAGGGAGTTGGAACTCTTCTGATCAGTTAGTAATGGTCTATTCTGAAGATAGGTCATCACTTGCTAAATACTGGATGACCCCTTTAAATACTGATGGCCTATCCTTAGGGTAGGTTGTCAATATTAGATCGGTCGAAGGTCCAACTTCTGGCACCATTAAGATCAAGTCATAGTAGGAGTCAAAGGATATCAGAACTAGCAAAGTGGTCAGCAAATGTACTGTAGGCTCAATCCCATTTACTTGCAGTACATTTTAAATAGCAAGGTCCATGTAAGGCTCAAGTAGATGGAATACTTTTTTTTATTATTCTAATAATGTTATTATATAACAAGGACAATTGTAATAATTATGATAAAGTGATATGATTAGAGCAAGTGCATGGGGATGAGATTACCAGACTGAAACTGATGAACTAAAAAGGAAAATAACCATAAATGAGGCAAAGAAAACCCCGGTGGAACCATTATAATTAATAGAATTCCATCCATTATACAGTAGATGGCTAAAAAGGCCATTTGTGCTCTGACTGTTGGTATGGAATAGCACAGGTCTGTATCTGTGTTTGTCATTTCAAACGCTTAGACTCCCCTGGAAAGACAAAGCTAATAATCTGCCTCAAAATAATTGAAATTTTCACCAGACGAAAGCACCAATATGAGCCCACCAAGCCGTTCATGTTGTACCTCTGCTGATACCCACTCCCACTGTAATTGGTTTTCCTCTTCGCCGACCGATTCGTCTCCAATTCATCATGAACACAGCAAGACCCAGTTTGTCAATCTACAAAATTGCTCCCAATATTCTTGAGATTATAGTGATGTTACCATCAGCTTTTCATTTAAGATTCCAATCTAAGACGCCTAACCTCAGCTTTATCACGGTAAAAATCAGCAATTATCCAGTGTTCTCGTTTCTGCAAATGGAGCTTTCCTTTTTCAGCTAGCATTAGAGGTTCCCATGAACTCCATTTCAAAATGTCTATGTTTTCTAAAGCCATGTCAATCTTCACCCCCCAAAAAATCCAACTATACACTGCATACTATTTGAACTTTGCGAAATGTGTAAATTGTCTTGTGGCATCAAATAAAGCCCAACAGTGTGAAGATTATCCAACGCATTTCACCTTTATCAAGAAATACTATAGCTGCACTTTACTGTATGTAACGCACTTGATTATTGCTCATTACCTCAAGTATAAAGAATAATACTATTCACACAGTGGTTTATTGGTTGGCACTGGGGATCTGGGTTGAATTTGACCAGGGACAACATCTGCATGGTGTTTGTATGTTCTCCCAGGGTTTGCGTGGGTTTCCTTTGGGCACACTGGTTACCTCCCACACTCCTAAAACATACGGATAGTTTGATTTGAATTCCAATGAAACTGACCCTAGTGTATGTGTGTGAATTTGGATTGTGAGCCCCAATGGGAGCAGGGACTGATATGAGTGATGACAGTGCTAAGGAATATGTTGGTGCTATATACAGTCATGGCCAAAAGTTTTGAGAATGATACAAATATTAATTTTTACAAAGTCTACTGCTTCAGTTTTTATAATGGCAATTTGCATATACTCCAGAATGTTATAAAGAGTGATCAGCTTAAAAGCAATTACTTGCAAAGTCAATATTTGCCTAGAAAATGAACTTTATCCCCCAAAACACATTTCAACATCATTGCAGCCCTGCCTTAAAAGGACCAGCTAACATCGTTTCAGTGATTACTCCATTAACACAGGTGTGGGTGTTGATGAGGACAGGGCTGGAGATCAATCTGTCATGATTAAGTAAGAATGACACCACTGGACACTTTAAAAGGAGGCTGGTGCTTGGCATCATTGTTTCTCTTCTGTTAACCATGGTTATCTCTAAAGAAACACGTGCAGTCATCATTGCACTGCACAAAAATGGCCTAACAGGGAAGAGTATCGCAGCTAGAAAGATTGCACCTCAGTCAACAATCTATCGCATCATCAAGAACTTCAAGGAGAGAGGTTCCATTGTTGCCAAAAAGGCTCCAGGGCACCCAAGAAAGACCAGCAAGCGCCAGGACCGTCTCTTAAAAGTGTTTCAGCTGCGGGATCGGGCTACCAGCAGTGCAGAGCTTGCTCAGGAATGGCAGCAGGCAGGTGTGAGTGCATCTGCACGCACTGTGAGGTGGAGACTCTTGGAGCAAGGCCTGGTCTCAAGGAGGGCAACAAAGAAGCCACTTCTCTCCAGAAAAAACATCAGGGACAGACTGATATTTTGCAAAAGGTACAGGGAGTGGACTGCTGAGGACTGGGGTAAAGTCATTTTCTCTGATGAATCCCCTTTTCGATTGTTTGGGACATCTGGAAAACAGCTTATTCGGAGAAGACGAGGTGAGCGCTACCACCAGTCTTGTCTCATGCCAACTGTAAAGCATCCTGAAACCATTCATGTGTGGGGTTGCTTCTCAGCCAAGGGAATCGGCTCTCTCACAGTCTTGCCTAAAAACACAGCCATGAATAAAGAATGGTACCAGAATGTCCTCCGAGAGCAACTTCTCCCAACCGTCCAAGAGCAGTTTGGCGATCAACAATGCCTTTTCCAGCATGATGGAGCACCTTGCTATAAAGCAAAGGTGATAACTAAATGGCTCAGGGAACAAAACATACAGATTTTGGGTCCATGGACTGGAAACTCCTCAGATCTTAATCCCATTGAGAACTTGTGGTCAATCATCAAGAGACGGGTGGACAAACAAAAACCTACAAATTCTGACAAAATGCAAGCATTGATTGTGCAAGAATGGACTGCTATCAGTCAGGATTTGGTCCAGAAGTTGATTGAGAGCATGCCAGGGAGAATTGCAGAGGTCCTGAAGAAGAAGGGTCAACACTGCAAATATTGACTTGCTGCATTAACTCATTCTAACTGTCAATATAAGCTTTTGTTACTCATAATATGATTGCAATTATATTTCTGTATGTGATAAAAACATCTGACAAACACACATAAAAACCAGAGGGCAGCAGATCATGTGAAAATATAATATTTGTGTCATTCTCAAAACTTTTGGCCATGACTGTACAGTAAGTAAATCAACTAAATAAAGCTAGAATCACACTTGTCACGGGGTATTCCCCTAACTATGATCCCTCCATCTACTAACTGATTGGTGGTGGTCTGACCCCTGGGACCCCCACTGACCTTGAGATCAGGGACCCAGTGCCCCCCAAAAAATGAAGGAGCTGGTCAAACATGTGCACTGTCGTTCATTCTAAATGGGACTGTAGAGGTAGATGAGCACAATGGTCGGTCATAATGAATGAAGCAGCATGCATCAGAGGGTTTGGGATCCACCTTCTCAGGATCAGTGGGGGTCCAAATGGCCTGGCCCCTACCGATCAGTTTATCACCATTGGATAGGTGGATAAATTTTAATCAACGGGGATTTTAAACATTGAGGATCAAGCACAGCACAAGCTAAACTACAAGATGCAAGTGTGGTCACTGTGGTCTATCATCCCTCTCTAGCAATGGGCAGGTGTCACTTCCCTTCCACTCTCTAAACAACCTGCATAGGGTGCAAACAGCTAAAATATGTGAACTGCTACAAAGCTAATGGCAGACAATGCAGATGGGCCACAGCCCTGATTGTTCCATTACTTTTCCTATTAGTTGACGATAATATGTCGCCTCTCCATAGGAACTGCTTTATTAGGCAGATTTTCCTGCAGGTTCTCAACCAAAGCCAGAAGTGGATTTGAAGATTTGGGTGAAAAACTCGCAGGAAAATCTGCCTCAAAACGTTCTCCAAAAAACTCTACCCATAGCAACCAAGGAGTATGACCCAAAGATCATGGAACAAACCTACAGGGGAAAGTAAGCACTAGGTTCCTCTGTGCTCGTGACAAAATCAAGCAAGCAACAAAAATGCAAAAAAAAAATATATATTACGTTTTCTAAAGGGCCCTTCTCTTTTCTTCTGCACAAAGCACCAGGTTTCCACACTGGATTCATATATCAATGAGTATATTACTTTGGGAGATTTCAAAAGAGAAAAAGCAGCAGCACCACAGAAATACCTTCTGCACAGAGAATTTTTGTGTTTAGTTTATTTCACAGCCCGTTAGTTTCTAAATACTTTAGGTCATTTTCCACATCCATTTTAGTCTAGCATCTCCTCTATCAAAAACAGGTTATCCTTCTACATGGCACTTGCTGCTTCATTCCATCTTCATTACTAAAGGCTGACAAGGTCACAGACTAAGCAAGTCCAATACATCAGTTACCAGCCTCCCAAGACAAAACACATTACCGCTTATAGAAGGATCCACATTATCCAGCAAGTGGACTGATAAAAGCCATAGGATAAAAACTTTTGTACTAGAAACTGGAAAAAAAAAAACCATATCTATTAACCGTTTGTAAGACCTGTACCAACAGTACAGTGAAGTCAGGTGTCCTCAAAGGACCTGAGCTGTACTATTACGGCGCTTACATTGTGTGCCCGTGCGATCAGGAGTAGCACCATGGCTGTAATACACACACAATCTATAAAACAGGGATCAGAGAAACCTTTGATCACTGTCTAACCCATTATATGCCACAATCAAAGCTAATCCTGGTATACGAGGGAAAAAAAAGGGAGCATCCCCTTTCATCGCATGGGATACCCACACAGATAACACAGTAACACGCCACTGCCAATAGGTGTTGGACAAAGCTCACATCTTCCCCATTTCTCTGCCCAGTGACTTCTGCACATGTCAATGAGCATGCCCACAATAGTGTCCTGCAAAAGTCAATGAATTACCGATTTTTCACTTTATAAGACGCACCTAGTTTTTAGAGGAGAAAAATCGGAAAAAAATATATTTTTCATCAGTCCTTGGATCAGACCCCAATATCAGACTTTGGATCAGACCACCACATTAGCCCTCAGATCAGACCCTCATTGTAGATCTTAGATCAGACCCCATATCAGACTTCCATATTAGACCTCGGATCAGACCCTATATTAGACCTCAGATAGGATCCTCATTTCAGATCCTCCGATCAGACCAAAAAAAAAAAAATAATTAAATTAACTTACCTCTATTGCTCTGGACGATGCCGCTGCTCTGCACATCCAGCCACTTTTTCTGCACTCACCGCCTCCTGTACGCAGTCAGGACAGCACTTCCACAATGGAAGCGCTCACCGGTACTCGCTTTATAAAATGCACTGCCATTTTTCCTCCACTCTTAGGGGAAAAATGGATCTTATAAAGCGAAAAAAAACAGTATTTTCTGACTGACATGTGGCTGCTGTAAAGCAAATCTGTGAATTGCTGTTTACAGCTCAGAGCGTCAGGTCAGGCAAGATGGCTGCCCCCATACTCATGTGTATCAAATAGATTAAAAAATACAATCAGAAAAAAGGAAACATCAGAAAAAAAGAAATGTGTTTCAGTATCTGGTTTTAATTAAAGGGGTTGTCCGAGTTATGAAAAAAAAATATATAGCACTGTAAATCTGATGGGCAGCAATATATAACTAAGTTAAGCAAGTTTTAGGCAAAAAAAATCCATATTTCCTCATTTCCCTGGTTCTCTTCTGGTCTTTGTTTACATGCAATAACAACAATCTCAGCCCCTCCCCCTTCTCCCCCCCTCTCTGCAAAGGGAATGAATACAAGTGCTGAGTGACATGTCTGCCTGCTGGAATACTCAGCAGCATGTTGTATGTGTAGGACTACAAGTCCCAGCTGTACAATGACAATGCTGATACACACAGGAAATTCTCCCTACCTGTTCTTGTACAATACAATTCCTCTATAGCTCTTTACCCAGCATTTGTCTCCTCTCACTGCTGCAGCTACTGTTTGTTCTAAAGCCTTGAGCCCTCAGTGTGTTCTGGCTGAAGGGGTTAATGTTTTATCTGAAGGAAACCAGGGAGAGCAGATAGCAGGAGCCGGCAAAGAAAGGGGCGTGGCCAGTGACGTCTCCTGTACAGACTCTTATCTGAACTCTGAGGCTTGTGAACGAAACATCACAGAGCAGAGAGATAAGGTGACATCACAGGTCATGTGACCCTCAGTCAACTCTGAGAAACCAGCAGCTTTAGAAACACAAAGTATATGGGAAAGTTGTTATACCTGACAAGTTAGAAACATATAAAGAACAAAAAAATAACTCGGACAACCCCTTTAAGGGGAAACCTGTGTGTGTGCCGGCTAGCAAAAGAACATTTCCTTCTTTCGAAGAAGGAAGAAGCGGGGGTCAGTCAATGGGTGTCTGTAAGTATACCGGAGCTGTATGCAGCCACTAGAAAAGTTACAAAAACCCAGAAATTCAAATGACTATGAATCAATCAGATTTAAAGAGGGAAGATCGGAGTCGAAAATATTGTGAAATTGTTATGCAGCATTCATTTCCTGGTTTTCATATCAATGTAATAAACTCTTGAGCTGACACCTGCATCTCAAGCACCAATCTAACAACATACAGCAGGTAAAAGTGAAGAAGAAACAAATAAACAGGAGTGGAGGAGATATCGTCACGTGCGACCCTCTCAGACGTGCTGATTAAGTAAAGGAACACATAAATGTGCCTAATCTGCCTTTGGTGAATTTATGCGGCAGATAATGACATTAGATTCACATTTGGCTTTAATACTTGAAATTCACAGCACTTTCTTAAATTTAAATACATATTTAAAAGAGTATTCCAGGATTTTAAGAGTAATGGCCTATCCTCAGGATAGGTCATCAATATCAGATCGGTGGGAGTCCAACACGCCGCCCCCACGCTTTATACCAGTTTGCCCATAGCATCCATGCCGGAACTGCACAGCATTGTCCACCGGGTAGTGGAAGTAGCTGGTAACTGTAGTGCTGCTCGCATTCACTTCAATGGGAGCAGTGTTGCAGTTACCAGCTACGTCCACCACCCAATGGATGGACTGGCATAGTTCCGAAGACAACTTATGGTGCAACAGCTACTTTGAACAGCTGATTGGAAGGCTTGTGGGTGTCAAGCCCCCAGTAATCTGATATTGGTGGTCTATCCTGAAAATAGGCCATCAATACCGAAATCCTAAAAAAACATCTTTAACCTGTAAGTGACCACCAATACGCCTTTTTACAGCGGTCACTAACAGGCCTTAGGTTAGGCTGGTGCCTTTTTACGGTGGCCCAGTCTAAGTGCTTAATGGGTCTCCCATGCGGTGCAGAAGCGCTGCTCTCACATGAGTGTCGAGCACCTACTCTAATGTCTTGGACCGGCAGAAGTGCTTATCCGGGCTGTTTAACCCATTAGATGGCGCAGCCAATAGTGACCGCGGCATCTAAGCAGTTTATAGAGAGGGGGTTCCCTCTGTCAAGGGAAAAATACAGTATGTGGCAGATTTGTTTCCGAAAATCAGTTCCATTCATCAGAACAAGACAGTGTCAGTCTATTGATCTTTTTTTTTTTTAAATATAGAAAATGTGAGAAAAAAAAAAAACTCCAAAGATTTTATAAAGGGCATCTGTCAGCAGATTTGCATCTATTTATTTAATGCACTTATATAGTGCTAAGTATATTCCACAGTGCATTACAGACATTAGCATCAAGCTGTACCCAAAGGGACAATTAAAGTTTCCGATCAGTATGTATTTGGAGTGTGGGAGGAAATCCGAGTACCCGGAAGAAACCCACGCAAACACAGGGAGGACCTACAAACTCCATGCAGATATCCTTAGTCGGATTTGACCCTAAGACCCCAGAGCTGCAAGGCACCAGTGCTAACCACTGAGCCACTGCATACCTCCCAACCGTCCCGGATCCAGCGGGACAATCCCGTATTGCAGTGGCTGTCCCGGGCGGCGGAGGTATATCCCGCTTTCAGCTGTCTCTGCTTCCATAGGAGGCAGGGACAGCTGATGGTGAAGCAGAGAGCCATCAGCTCTCCACATCATTCACCTCTGCCTCTTTCCCCCACTTTTTTACTAACCTCATCATGGGGGAGGCTGTGGAGGACTTGGTTCGGCCTCCGTAGTGGGTAGAATGTAGTGGCTTGAAGGAGATCTGTGACATCACTGGTCACATGCTTCTTCATGGTTACATGACCAATCCCGACTGCAGGAGCTTGTGGAAGAAGGAGGGGCTGTGTGTGCTGGCCAGCAGCCCAGTGAGGAAGGATGTGCTGCAGTCCTGGAGGACACAGAGCTTCATGGGGAGCAGGTAAGGGACAGCAAATGGAACTCATACTGTATATGAGGGGGCAGGTGGAGTAATCAGGGGCAGTGGGGTTCAAGTGGAGTGGAGTCTGGGGCAATTACAGGGGTTTATAGTACAGATCTGGGTGTATTCTGGGGGACATGGGGGGGGCTTTGAGGGGTGTAAATCTGTGAGGGGGGCATGTAGTTTATTCTGGGGACATGGGGGGCTGTATGGGGTGTAAATATGTGAGGGGGGCATGTGGTGTATTCTGGGGGACATGGGGGGCTGTATGGGGTGTAAATGTGAGGGGGGCTTGTGGTGTATTCTGGGGGACATGAAGGGGCAGATCTGAGGAGGGGCTTTATGGGGTGTAAATCTGTTAAGGGGGGGGGGGAGAGGAAGTGGCATGTGGTGTATTCCGGGGACAGAACAGGAGAGGACTTCAGCATAACGGAGACCGAATGGATCCGTTATGCAGGCTATAGGCTTCTATTATGACGGAATGAATAACGGAATGCCTCCAAAGGCATTCCGTTATGCATTCCGTCATAGAATTGCGTTATGGTTCGTCATAACAGAATCCATATAGCAATTCACTTTTTACCTCAACCCAAACACAAATTTCAAAATATGAAATTCGCTTATCCCTAATAGTGATGTTAGGTACATGGACTGTATGTTGGAGGGGCGGGAGTGATGATATTTAGCACATAGGTAGTGAAGAGCAAACTTCTGTTTTCAAGTTTGGCGTACAAGATTCGGGTTATCTAAGAATTTCGTTATGGATTCCGTTACGACAGACTATAAAGTATGGTCCTTGGTAACGGAATCCATAACGGAATTCTTAGATAACCCGAACCTTGTACGCCAAACTTGAAAACAGAAGTGCGCTCATCACTACCTATATGGAAATTAATGTGAGGGCAGTTTAAAGAAGAACTCCCGCAAAAATTTTTATTCTCTGACCTGTTAGAAAGGTGCATGATATAATCTATAGTGAATGCAATCTTCTTATCAGACACTGCATTTCTCAGTTATCCACTTTCTTCTAATTGTAGCTGGGTCATGTGACCAACTCCCTGACCTCCAACTGACCCAGGACAGGAAGCCAGTCACTTCTCTATTCATTCCTATGAGACTGAAAGTGAGGCTCCCATAGGAATGCATAGAAAATTAGACTTCCTGTCCACACATAAGGTGCTGTGTGAGTTGGTGGGTCTCATTCCTAGTCACATGACACAGATGAGAAACTTCAGGATTATATAAGTCAAAAATGCACTGGTAAGAAAATGACATTCACTACAGATTACATCATGTACATTTCTAGCAGGACATGGAATAAAAATTTTTGCGGGAGTTCTTCTTTAAGTAACAGTCGTCAGACGGCCATTTTTATAACCAATTAGGGCCCATTCACACGACCGCGTGAATGGGTCCACATCTATTCCGCAATATTGCGGAATAGAGGCGGCCCAATTCACCTCCATGAGAGCAGGTAGCTGCCGCACGGAGCCAGCTACGTGCCACGTCTCCGCATAAAGAGATAAAACATGTCCTATAATTGTCCGCTACAGCGGACAAGTACAAGCATTTTCAATGGGGCGCCCGGCCGTGTGTTCCGAGCGTTGCGGAACACACGCCGGGCAGCACCCGTAGTACTGAGGGTCCGCATTATTGTGGACTCGTAATAATACGGCGTCTGAATGGGGCCTTAAAGTCTATGAGGCTGGTCACACGGCTGTTTCTTTAACGGCCAAAGAATAGTGGGTGTTACAAAGTAAGACATGCAAGACAGGTGTTTTGTTATTTTGGGCGGAGTTAGAGGCGTGACCTAGTAAAATATTTGCCGCGGCGCACGTAGCTGAAGGCATCTGTGTTGGTCGCATGTTCATATGTGCCCGCATTGCAGAGAAAAATTATGTTTTAATATATGCAAATGAGCCTCTAGGAGCAACAGGGGCGTTGTCATTACAGCTAGAGCCTGCACTCTGCAATTTTGATTGACAGGACCAGGCAGTGAAAAGATCATCACAATTGGCCCTGTCAAAGTGCAGAGGGTGCGGAAGTTGCAGAGAGAGCAGAGCCTCTAGGAGTAACGGCACATATGAACATAGGACCAACACAGATGTCTCCAGCTGCCAAGTGCACATGTAACAGGTCAGCCAGTGTCATAGGTACAAGTCTGCTAATATGCCATGTTTTGAGGACAGGTTTCCATTAAAGCAGATCTCAGTAGAATATGCTGCCGTGTTACTAGGACAGATAGCCAACAGAGTATAGCCAAAACTCTTTTTACTACCAGTGTTGAAAAGAAATTCTGAGTGTAGTATTATTTATTATGCCATGCGGAAAGGGAGATTTTTTTTTTTACATTTCCTTTGTTTTTGAATCTTTAGATTTATATGGCCATATGTAACCTATAAATAAAAAACATTTTACCTCCTTGTAGTTTTAACAATCAAAGAATGGCGCTTCCTGCAAGGAAATCTACTCCGCAGCCACACAGCAGAGGTGTATAAACCTTTCTACACTGCATATACAATGCAATATTCTGAGTCTCTCTGCAACAAGCTAGATAGGCTGAGAGAATTGGCTGCCTGACTACAAAGCGGGTTTTATCCCATATGTATTTTCACTGGTAACATTACTTACTCTTCAATACAATAAAACCTGGTGTGAAAAAAAATCTGCCTGCAGACAAATGCCTTTGCATTGTATCCCTGCCATTTATATATTAGAAACCTTCACTAAGGGTCGTTCAGGGCACAGACGCAGTATCTGGAAATTTAGTGTGTGGCATTTATTACACTTTTTGACATACTGTTATGGGTATTTTAGATGAAGACGCACTTTGACTGCCCTTGCACATGTTACATCCATTTTGTCGTATGCAGTTTATGTATTTCCAGCTTTGTAGACCAACTGAGAACGATGGAGAACGTGCTCAGACGTCACAGATGACAATTTACTGGCAGGAACAGCAGCTGAGGTTTTAATACCGTATATTAAGGCCAGGGAGATCAAAAGAGCAACAAATACTTGTAGAAGTGCAATCCCTCTATGTGTTTGAGGTTACAGAGCTAAACATATAATAGCTGAACCGTTTCCTCTACGGGCAAAATAAGAGCGCCATGTCTACTCGTAGTGGAAGCACGTGTTTGCTATGTTAATTGTTTATCCATGTAGATTTAGAAATAGAACTTTATTATCGGACAAATCACTGAATGTGACGCATGCACATGGCGTTATTATGGGGTTTGTAAAACAGAGCCCACACATAGGAATCCACAAGAAAACAAATAGTGGCCTGCTCCATCGTATGCCAAATTAAATACGCATTAAAGGGGTTGTCCAAGTTATGAAAAAAAATATATAGCACTGTAAATCTGATGGGCAGCAATATATAACTAAGTTCAGCAAGTTTTAGGCAAAAAAAAAATCTATATTTCCTCATTTCCCTGGTTCTCTTCTGGCCTTTGTTTACATGCAATAATAACAATCTCAGCCCCTCCCCCTTCTCTGCAAAGGCAGTGAATATAAGTGCTGAGTGACATGTCTGCCTGCTGGAATACTCAGCAGCATGTTGTTTGTGTAGGACTACAAGTCCCAGCTGTACAATGACACTGCTGATACACACAGGAATTTCTCCCTACCTGTTCTTGTACAATACAATTCTTCTACAGCTCCTGTGCCCAGCATTTGTCTCCTCTCACTGCTGCAGCTACTATTTGTTGTAAAGCCTTGAGCCCTCAGTGTGTTCTGGCTGAAGGGGTTAATGTTTTATCTGAAGGAAACCAGGGAAAGAGCAGATAGCAGGAGCCCGGCAAAGAAAGGGGGCGTGGCCAGTGACGTCTCGTGTACAGACTTTTATCTGAACTCTGAAGCTTATGCACGAAACATCACAGACCAGGGAGATAAGATGACATCACAGGTCATGTGACCCTCAGTCAACTCTGAGAAACCAGCAGCTTTAGAAACACAAAGTATATGGGAAAGTTGTTATACCTGACACGTTAGAAACATATAGAGAACAAAAAAATAACTTGGACAACCCCTTTAAGTCCTAGAAGAATTTTCATTGGAATCCATATAGAGCCGCAATATAAGACCCATACACACAATAATGCCATATGCCTGAAAGATCAGGTACAACATTGTTATGGCATACTATAGGGCAGATTGATCATAGCCCGGCCGCGTACACCAGGCACGACACCGCACATCTCATAATAAATTAAGCGTAGCATCCACCAGTCAGTGCGCCCAAACTGAAGTCTATGCCACCGGCCCTGCTCATTTCCCGCCATCGCCACAGCCCCTTTTTCGGGAAAGTAGCAAGGCCTAATGGACTAATGAAACTTGCGCAGAAATTGTTGTACACGTGCCGCTGAAAAACTCCAAAACATGCAATCATATGATAATGATACATGTGGGTCTATATGTTTACCGCAAGCAATGGAAAGCATCTGGATTATGTTATTGTATTGGAAAATGGAAAAAATAAAAAGTTCACTGTGCACTAAAAACAACATGGCGACCTTATTATGCAGGCCAGTACGGTTACGGTGATGCCAAATTTACTGTATATAGTTTTTATGTTTTACTGCTTTCATTGCATAGCCATTTTTGTATATTTTTGTTTACAGAGCTGTATGAGGGCTAGTTTTTTGTGGGGCGAACTGTAGTTTTTAATGGTACCATTTTGGGGTACAGAACACTTTTTTAACGACTTTTTAATTACATTTTTTAGACATTGCACATAATTTTTTTTTCTTTAAAATCGGCTGCCAATTGGCAATCATTTGCTTGCCTTTGTCTTTTATATAGTGTGGTAAAATGTAACTTTTATTCACTTTATTAAAATAGATTTGTGCTCAATTAAAAACCCAGCTATACATTGCTATTCATATAACCATAATTGCTGAAATAGATACAGGCATCACTGGGTGTCCACCATCATGACTGCCCTAACTGTTTGGGGCGGAGGGGGGATTTGGACATCAGAAGCAAACAGTATCAATCAGTGAAGGTGTGAAGCTGGAATAACAAATGGGAGCTAGGGCAGTCATGAGGGTGCACACCCAGTTATGTCTATACATATTAGGCTACTTTCACACTTGCGTTGTAAGGATCCGTTTGTGAGATCCGTCACAGGCTCTCATAAACGGTCCAAAACTGATCAGTTTTGTCCTAATGCATTCTGAATGGAAAATGATCCGTTCAGAATGCATCAGTTTTGCTTCAGTTCAGTCAGCAATCCGTTTTGTAGGCGGACACTAAAATGCTGCTTGCTGCATTTTGGTGTCCGCATGAAGAAACTGATCCAAACAGATCCGTCGTGAGTCACAATGTAAGTCAATGGGGACGGATCTGTTTTCTCAGACACAATGGAGACTTTCAATGGAGTTCATGACGGATCCGTCTTGGCTATTTAAAAGATAATACAACCGGATCCGTTCAGACGGTTGTATTATCATGACGGGAGCGTTTTTGCTGATCCATGACGGATCCAGCAGAAACGCTGGTGTGAAAGTAGCCTCATATACATATTATACACATATTATTTCAGTAACTGGTGATGGGTTTTTAATTGAGCACAAAACTATTTTAATAAAGTGAATAAAAGTTACATTTAAAATCACTGTATAAAAGACATAGGCAAGCAGGGTAGGGATTGCCTGTTGGCAGCCAATTTTGAAATAGTAATAACTAAAGACCTTTCTCTGTCAGGGTCAATTTATGGTGTTATTTTTTTCCTTTACCACTCACAGGAAAATATTTTAATAGTTCAGACAAATATTGAGCTGTTCTGTCACAAAGGGTTAACTGTTTTTCTAGCTGTGTGACTGGTACTTTCAATGTCACTTTGTGCCGGTCATCTAATAAATCTTATCTCTAAACTGCTAAGAGGTCATAAACACTTATTTAAGCCACATTCTTCTCAGTAAGATAAGAACTGAGCTATAATGAGTGTTTATAATGTCAGAGATCAGGGATAAGGAGCCCGTCAGCTCCTAGTCTGATGGAAAAGAGACAAAATCCAAAGGGTGCTACTAGAGCATCTAAGTCCTGTACAGAACAACAAAGAACAAAGGATGCTGTAGTTTTAATAAAGACCAATTTAAAAAAAAATATATTTAGCTCATAATGAGTACAATGCAATAAGAAAAAAGGCCCCCAAAGGTGTACATAGCCTGTAATTTATGTTCTTATGCGCCTCCTGCAAACAGCTTCTTCCTAAAAAAAAAAAAGGCAAACACATCATTTGCTTTGCCTTTTACATCAATTACTTCTAGAGCAGAAATACAAAAATAATAGGAAATTGCTAATAATGCAATTCCATAATACGGCTCCACGGCGGGAGCTTCACAATAAACACATCGCTCTCAAGATGCTTTGAAAGCGGCCATTACTCGGTGCCAACTCGTGTGGCGGATAACACCGCAGAATGGTAATGCACTTGTAACTGTGCTTCATTAGTATTTAAGTGGTTCTGTATATAAGCCTCGCCAAGCTTCATTATTCGGCTATTTACATTGCATTTTATACCAAGTAAGCAATTTATTCCTATGGAGACCCATAACAAAATGATAATGTTCCCTAACGCATATGGAAAAGGTTTCATGGTATTTTGCCTTTAAGGAGGGAGTGCAACGTAATCAGAGTGACGCTTTCCGAAATGAGAGAACGGAGGCGATAAGCAAAAAGTGAGCAGAAAGCTACGCAATATAAACAGCTGCACCGTATGTGTCACCGGAGAGCGTTCATTCTCCACGTACAATGAATATCATCCTATCAATAAAACCAAAGGCTGGTTATTGTTCATGAGAAGATTATAAAGCACATAATTACTTGCCAACAGGACACAATTATGAGTAAAGAATAATAGAAGATAGCATGTCAAACAATAGAGAAAATACGTTCAAAGTTAAAAGAGCAAAACCGGTGATGTTAATCATGACGTTACGTTGCAGAGCAGCTTGTAATACTTTGCTTTTACCCTGATAATAACTCTCAGTAGTGGGCAGATGTCCATGACATCTTCTGTTCTGTCACATTAACTTGTTGGTGGACGTCTGCAATCTAGGACTCCTAACAATGTTCCCTGTAAGCCTTTCTGGTTTGGAGGCAGGGAGGTTAGGGACCTGGGTGCTGTTCCTTCTAAACTGGGTGACCCAAAAAAGCAGCAAGTACATAATGCTGTACAGCGCCAATTAATTAGCCATAATTAGCTACGGTTATGGTAACGATCCTGTGCTCTAGGACAGAAAAGGAAATAAAAGGGGTTCTCCAGGCTTTTAATATTGATGACTTATCCTCAGGATAGGTCATCAATATCAGATCGGCAGGAGTTCGACACCCGGCACCCCCACCGATCAGCTGTATGAGGAGATGGTGCTCGTAATTTGCACATGCAGTCTCTCTTCCTGTTCCGCGCTGCTGTCCCACAGACATATAGTGGAGAGAAGGAAGAGAGAAGGGAGACTGCATGTGCACACTGTGCACACCGTCTCCTCAAACAGATGATCGACAGGGGTGCCGGGTGTCGGACCGCCGCTGATCTGATATTAATGACCTATCCTGAGGATAAGTCATCAAGAGAGAAAGCCCTGACAACCTATTTTATGTCTGCAAGCCTGGTGGTCTAGGGCAGTGATGGGGGTAATGTTTACAACCGTTTAATCTAGGGCTGTAAAGGGGTGAATTTCAGTATCCCTGGTGGCCTAGATCAGAGAAATGTTTCACCGGTCCCATTCAGGGATGCTCAGTCCCCTGCCATTCTCCACTTCCTGATGAAGCAATGAAACCCAACACAGGGACATGTGACCACTGTATCTAATCACTCTCTGTAAAGGGTCACCACTGAGGCTAGGGACGAAACAGCAGCCTGAACCAATGAGGCAGCCTCAGCCTCCTTGACAGCACAGTGGTTAAGTTGTAGTCACAGATCACAGCTTGATAATGTAGCTGAGCTAAAAGGCAGACAAAGAATAAGCACTAAGGAATATAAAGATCAGGTACTCATTATCTATAGATACTGACTTTTATACTCTGGATTAAACTAGGTAATGATCTTTTCATTATCTGATCCACTGCCTTCATTCTTGAGAAAAAGGACTTTTAATCCATATGCAAATGAGCAGATAAGTGCACTAGGGGTGGACCTGAGCCATTCTGTGCACCCTTGCGTCTCCTGTTTCCTCTGCCAGTCTCTCCTTCTTCATTGACAGGGCCAGGTTCCTGCATAGTCATCTATCTCACTTGGCCCTGTCAATCATGAAGATGATGGAGGGTCTGGCAAAGGAAGCAGGGGGAGCAAGAGTGCACAAAGTGGCTTGAGACCTACCTCAGTGCACTTAACAGCTAATTTACATATGCATTAAAAGTACTTGCTTAGCAAAATAAAAAATGGATCGCTAAGTGAAAGGTATCTGCTGAGCTCGTCCTACAAGACATTGTGCCTGGTTTATCAGTGAATTTCTTGGAGAAAGATTCTATTTCTAAATATTCCAGAATTATATCCAATCCTTTAGGTAGTTTGCACAGTGTCACATGCCTTTAAGAAAAAGAATCTGAAGACCGAAGATCCAGAAATTGTGTAAGAAAATCTTTTCAGTTCTGTAGGAACGGGAGCACTCTGTACCTCTTGAGTCGTTCCTTAATGATTTCATTAGTTCCTGATGAACAACTTGACCACATATTGATTTTGAGCACAAAAAGTCTGCTCCTACTGAACGCATTCCAAAAAGCCTACCGCACATTATCTCACATCTTGTGTCCCAGCTTATAAAAAGACAAACCACACAATGCCATTGAAGTGGAAACATTTTTTTTAAATCCTCTAAGAAAGACACAAGATACCACATCACCAAGTAATTCTACTCATCATTTTGGAGGAGAGGTGTTCAATGGAGAACATCTGTGAAGCAGACAAACCATGAAATAGGTCTAATTAAGATCAAAAACCTATAAAAGACAAATGATTGTTTTATACTCTTAGTCGTCTGAAAAATATTAATGGTTTTCAGCACTTAATTGAATATCTTACAAGCAGCTAGAGATGTTCTCACCTCAACCAATCATAATTTAAAGAGATATGTTCTTAAAGGAGATGGCCCATTTCACACATTGGTGGCATATGGCTAGGATATGCCACCAATTTCAAATATGCGTGTATTACACCTCTGGGATCCACACCTATTTCTAGATCAGGGCCCCCAATGCAAAGAAGGGCGCACTGGGCATACGTGGCAGGCTCTCCATCCACTTGTATGGGAGTTCCAAAAAGAGCAGAGCGAGTGTGCTTGGCTATTTCTAGAACTCACATAAAAATGAATGGAGAGCGCAGCACACAAGGACGGACCCTTCTCTGCTCTCCTGTATGAGTTCTTGAAATAGCCTAGCCATCGCTCGGCAGCCCCATAGAAGATCCCACCTCAGGGACCAGCACTTATCTGACATTGGTGGCATATCCTAGCGATATGGTGCAAAAGTGTGAGATGGGTCAACCCCTTTAAGATGCATTACTGTGATGGAAACCGACAAATGGACACCTTTGACTAAGGATTTAGAATTTAAAATGCGTCAGCATTCCTTTATGTCCTTTTAACATGTCTTATGAAGAAGCGAAAGGGCTCTTTCAGACAAGCGATATGAAACTCTTCCATTTTGTAGACAGTAAACAAGGACTGGCTTTTAAATGGACCATCTACATAAAGTCCATTTATATTGCAGACCAATTCACTTAAGTGAATGAGTCTTGCGAGAAAATTGGAAATGGATTACTTCTATTTGGACAGCGCCCAGATGAGAAAATCAATCACTTGAATGAGGCCTAAAAATTTTAAAGTGGTTGTACAGGAGTAGATATAAAGGTTTGCTTATTCCCCCCTAAGAAACAGCACCACTTGAGTCCTTAGGATATGTGTTGTATTGCAGCTTATACTCAATGAAGCGAATGGAGTGAAGCTTCACAACAGCCTTCTGTTTCTCAAGGGAAAAAAAGAAGACGATTTTTTTCAACCCTTTTAATCTTGTTAAAATTATCTTATCGGATAAATAGGAAATCATGAAAATCCCCCTGAACCGGCACAGCCAATGGCAGGCGGGGACGGGGACAAGCCTCCCTAGCATACCAAACAATTATAAATGTATCTGTAAAGGTATTTTGGGTCAGTTAAAAATGTACTGCCACTTCTAAGGTATGTTCCAAAAGTTACCATGTAAATACCCACCTTATCTGAAAAAGTGAAAAAGCTTTGGGGGGTACGTCGGGGTGTCCAGTGCTCCAATTTTGCCTGGTATATTTTGTCTTTCATTATTTCAATTGTATGCTGTTCCCTATTTGTGGCGGTCAGCAGGATTAGTCCAAAGAACTTATTTTTGGAATGGCTGTGGGAATTGCCAGCAGGGTATAATAGGTGCTATAATATTATGTAGTACCTTTGTGTCACCGTGTTATGTTACGCATGTCCCTCTTATATGTTGTTTTAAGTGTTTTATCTACTTATCTAATAAAGTCATGATTTTATTCACTAATTCTTGGTCTACTGCATTATTTATTGGTTTACTGTTAAAAGACACAGCACTAGGTTTTTACGTTATAGGCCCCATCACCTTCGTGCCTAATGGAACCCGTCAGGGTTGCTCCTTGTCCTCCTTGTTATTTAATCTGGCCTATTCAACCTTAATGAGGGGATACAAGTAGAGATGAGCGAACGTGCTCGTAACGAACACTGTAGGGCTCGGCTCCCCTGCGCTCACATGGGCGCAGGCATCCGCATCCGTCGGGTGAGGAGGACGGATGCGGATGCCTGCGCCCATGCGAGCGCAGGGGAGCTGAGCGCTACAGTGCTCGTTACGAGCACGTTCGCTCATCTCTAGATACAAGGCTTAGAATGTGGTCGAGATGTTAGTAAGATAAGTATGTATGTGGATAATATTGTCACTTGTAAAAACCTGATGCTTTTTTCTGAAAAACTTAAAATAAATGATACAAATTTTTCGTTAGTATCCTATTATAAGGTCAATGAGGCGAAGTGTAAAATGATGGTAAACTCAAATGCAGAATTAGCGCTTACACGCTACAAAAAGAAACTACCGTATATGTTGGTCGACAGACGGCCTTGTGTGATTCTATGATTAGGAGAAATTCACTTGCTATTTAATCGGGTTGAGGATCAGAGCTATATCAAGGGTGTCTCTTTCATCGAGAGAATCAGAGATGTAAAAATGAATGTTTTACCAATTATTTTATACTGCCTAAGATGTATTCCAATTTTATTTCCTAAGTTGATCATAAAGGAAATCTAGAGCGCCATTAACTCTTATGTATGGGGGAATGAGAGCCCCCTAGAGTGCCTAGCGCACTTATTAATAGACTATTAAAATAGGGAGGGATCGGTGTTCGAGACTTTTTAGTGTATTAAAAAGCGGTTCTTTTAGAACCGATTAAATTGCGCTGGCTGAATTTTATAGATTCCCCATGGGTTCAGTGGGAAACATCTCAGATAGAGGCCCACTCATTAAAAAGGGCTATATATCTGCTCCTTGCTTGGACTAGAAAAATTATTATCCAAAAGTCAAACCCTATCTACATTGGACTCGGTTAATAGTTCTCTCAAAATCTGGAATCAATGTGTTAGTAGAAACAACTGTCTTGGGACTGCTGGGTCTGATTTCTCGTTAGACATTTTTTGTGATCTGATACCTGGTTTGAAGCTTAAAGCGGCTCTGTCACCAGGATCAACCCTATTAAACCAGACATACTGGCTGGTAGAGCTCATCATGCTGATTAAAACTGTACCTTTCTTTTGTCTGACAAATACCTGCAGAGAAATCAGTGTTTTTATTCATATGCAAATGAGTGATTCAAGCACTCAGAGGCGGGGCTGAATATTGTGAGCACTTCTATGTAACACCCCCTGTGCTCTGCACACGCCCCCTCCCATTGACTGACAGGGCTAAACAGCAAGCTGATGGCAGAGCTGTGTGCTAGCATGAAAACATCACATGCACTATAGCTTCACCACACTGAGAACTGCTCAGAAAGCTAATACACATATTACTGCTTTATTCACAGGCAGAATATGATTATACAGACACCAATAATGTGTGTTAGGTCATAAGCATAAAAACACCGCAAACTTCTATGAGGTGATTCTATAGCTCAGTGGTCTGCCCTGCATATAAAAATCACAGGTTCAAATCCCAGAAAAGGTACACATTTTCTTTTTGTTATTTTTTTTTTATTCAAAACCATATTATTTATATACTAAATAATATATAATTATAATGCCTTACTATATTGAGAAAAGTATTTTTTTTTTTGCTAAAACCTATTACTGGTTAAGGCTACTTTCACACTAGCGTTAAAGTTTTCCAGTATTGAGTTCCGTCATAGGGTACAAAACTGTACTGTTTAGTTGCGTCCCCAGACCGGAGAGCAAACCGCAACATGTTGTAGTTTGCTTTCCGTCCTGGGGATCCAGAGCAAGATGGATCTGTCATGACCTACAATGCAAGTCAATGGGGACGGATCCGTTTTGTCTGACACAATAGAAAACGGATCCATCCTCCATTGACTTTCAATGGAGTTAATGACGGATCTGTCCCGGCAATGTTAAATATAATACAACCGGATGTGTTCATAACGGATGCAAATGGTTGTATTATCAGTAACGGAAGCGTTTTTGCTGAACCCTGCCGGATCCAGCAAAAACGCTAGTCTAAAAGTAGCCTTATACACAGACACAATATATGATTATAAAGAAACCAGTAATATTAATCAACTTTGTAAATATAATAAAGACATAGACTTTTCTTATGGGATAAATGTGGAAGAAAAATAATTTCTGAAGAAAAAAAAATTGAAGTTTCTCCCAAGATTCAAACCAGGGATTTCTACATACATAAAACCACTTAACCACCAACCTACAACATTACCACGTACAGAAGCTTGTCTTTTCTAGGCTTATAAGGTAACATATACAGTGCCTTGCAAAAGTATTCGGCCCCCTGGAACTTTTCAGCCACATTTCAGGCTTCAAACAAAAAAATATAACATTTTAAAATTTTGGTGAAGAATCAACAACAAGTGGGTCACAATTGTGAAGTGGAACGAAATTTATTGGATCATTTAAACTTTTTTTGTAATAATAAAACTGAAAAGTGGGGCGTGCAAAATTATTCGGCCCCCTTGCATTAATACTTTGTTGCGCCACCTTTTGCTGCGGTTACAGCTGCAAGTCACTTGGGGTATGTCTCTATCAGTTTTGCACATCTAGAGACTGAAATTCTTGCCTATTGTTCCTTGCAAAACAGCTCGAGCTCTTTGAGGTTGGATGGAGAGCGTTTGTGAACAGCAGTTTTCAGCTCTTTCCACATATTCTCAATTGGATTCAGGTCTGGACTTTGACTTGGCCATTCTAAGACCTGGATACGTTTATTTTTGAACCATTCCATTGTAGATTTCGCTTTATGTTTGGGATCATTGTCTTGTTGGAAGATAACTCTCCATCCTAGTCTCAGGTCTTTTGCAGACTCCAACAGGTTTTCATCCAGAATGGTCCTGTATTTGTATATCGTTTTGCATTGTTTCCAAAAAGTTCGATTTTGGTTTCATCTGACCAGAGCACCTTCTTCCACATGTTTCGTGTGTCTCCCAGGTGGCTTGTGGCAAACTGTAAACGAGACTTTTTATGAATATCTTTGAGAAATGGCTTTCTTCTTGCCACTCTTCCATAAAGGCCAGATTGGACTGATTGTTGTCCTATGGACAGACTCTCCCACCTCAGCTGTAGATCTCTGCAGTTCATCCAGAGTGATCATGGGCCTCTTGGCTGCATCTCTGATCAGTCTTCTCCTTGTTTGAGATAAAAGTTTAGAGGGACGGCTGGGTCTTGGTAGATTTGCAGTGGTCTGATACTCCTTCCATTTCAATATGATCGCTTGCATAGTGCTCCTTGGGATGTTTAAAGCTTGGGAAATCTTTTGGTATCCAAATCCGGCTTTAAACTTCTCTACAACAGTATCACGGACCTGCCTGGTGTGTTCCTTGGTCTTCATGATGCAGAACCCTGAGACACAGAGCAGGTGCATTTATACGGAGACTTGATTCTATTTATCTTCCTCAGTCATTTAGGACAACATTAGATCATTCAGAGATCCTCAATGAACTTCTGGAGTGAGTTTTCTGAGCTGAAAGTAAATGGGCTGAATAATTTTGCACGCCCAACTTTTCAGTTTTATTATTACAAAAAAAGTTTAAATGATCCAATAAATTTCGTTCCACTTCACAATTGTGACCCACTTGTTGTTGATTCTTCACCAAAAATTTAAAATGTTATATCTTTTTGTTTAAAGCCTGAAATGTGGCAAAAGGTTAAAAATTTCCAGGGGCCGAATACTTTCGCAAGGCACTGTATTTACCAGTGTCTGTATAATCATATATTCTGACTATGAATACAGCAGTAATATGTGTATTAGCTTTCTGAGCAGATCTCAGTGTGGTGAAGATAGTGTATGTGATTTACATGCTAGCACACAGCTCTAGGACACAGCTCTGTCCTCAGACTGCTGTCTAGCGCTGTCAGTCAATGGGAGGGGGCGTGTGCAGAGCACAGGGGGTGTTACAGAGCAGTGCTCAGAATATTCAGCCCCGCCTCTGAGTGCTCGAATCGCTCATTTGCATATGAATAAAAACGCTGATTTCTCTGCAGCTGTTTAACATACAGACAAAAGAAAGGTACAGTTTTAATCAGCATGATGAGCTCTTCCAGCCGGTATTTCTGGTTTAATAGGGTTGATCCTGGTAACAGAGCCTCTTTAATCCCTGGATGAGGCTAGGTGTACTATCACTGAATGATCTATGTACGGGGGGAAGGATGAAATCATTCAATGATCTGGTAGTGGAGTATAGTCAACTTTTTAAAGACCTTCAGATACAGTCTCTAATACATTCTCTGAACTTATTTTGGGTTTTTGATCACCTTCAATAGAGGTTCCCAGTATTTAATAGATATATCGGTCAGATAGGCCTATATGTGGTGGTATCTCCATTATTTATAGAGCGCTCTCATCTTAAAGGATAGGGGTAAGCTTACATACATGCATAGGTTGGAGCGAGATCTAGGTAAAAGCCTTTCTATTTTTGATTGGCATCAAGCCTTACAATGGGCCAGTAAGCTCTTCCACTATATAAATCACACAGAGAACATTCATAAGCTGCAGTTGAGATGGTATCTAGCTGGAATGACTACAATTTCATTAACCCATACGTGTTTATGCTGGTAGCCTTCTCCGTATTTGGAGGTATTCTCTAAAATTAAATTGTTTTTGGGATGAATTCTTTAGACTGATATCCAGATTGTATTCAATAAGTATAATACCACTTCCAGGGTTTGCACTGTTAGAGCTAGCCATAGACATTATACCATTTAAAAAGGACCTTTCACCGCTCCTGACATGCCTGTTTTAATAGGTTCACGCATTCCCCCTGTGATAACAATCCTGGAACATCTATTCTTCTGGCTCTATGTTATGCCATTCCTGTATTATTTCTATTAGAAGTTATGAATGAATTGCTAGCAGTCTGCAGTAAGGGTACAGAGGGGTGGTAACAAGTTGGAGGTGTGTGTCTGCACAATGGCAGCCCTGAATGGATAGAGTGAGAATGTGCAGGGACACACCCCCAACTGGTTACCTCCCTTCTGTATCCTTACTGAAGGCTAATAGCAATTCATTCATAACTTCTAGTAGAAATAATACAGGAATGGCACAAAATAGAGTCATAAGAATAGATGCTCCGGGATTGTTTTCACAGGCATGAAGCTATTAAAACAGGCATGCCAGGAGAGGTGAAAGGTCCTCTTTAACTGCAGATGGGTGATCAAGTGGGTTGGGTTGCTCACTGCAGTGAGGTGTTTAAAAGCAAAAAACTGAAGCGGAGAATATGTCCCATCATTGGAAGAGATCATTTGGCTGGTTAATACCCATTATTCACTAGGACTGCGTTTGGCCGAAAATGAAATATTTCCAGTGAGAACTTTGAGAGGAAGATAAAAGGTTTGGCAGAGAATTTATCTTCATTTAAAAAAAAAACAAAAAAAAAAAACAGTTTTTTTTTTTTAAAGAATGACCTCATAAGCTATTAAGAAGTCACCTAATATTTTTTCTATCTCACTGGGATTTGATTTGTAGACTTATAGAGCTATTAAGATTTTACATATGAAATTGTTTTAAGAGTTATATGTCTATCTTCTTGCATTCTGTGCCAAAATATCATTAAATTATTTTAAAAAACGAGAAAATATTTAGTCTATCTATCCATCCAATATGCATAATATCTATTTATCTATATAATATCTATCTCGCTATCTCTCTATCTATCTAAAAATGGAAACAACAGGCAGGTCTAGTCCAGGTTTTTCAATTAAACTGTAGTGCTGCCTCTTGTTTCCAATTTTTGAATCCTTGGATCGAACTCTGTTATCTATAGAGGAATTGCATCAGGTATTTTCTGGAAGTGCTGTTTATCTTTTTCTTCATTCTATCTATCTATCTATCTATCTATCTATCTATCTATCTTGAAGCAACATCGGTGATTTCCTCATCTCAAACAATGTATTGAAACAAAAGCTAACACCAGTGCTGGGTATACCCCCACAAAAATGTCAATGTCTCAATAACTTGTCATATGACCTTGAGCATAAATTACAGCTCAAGGACATCTTATGCTGTTCACAAGTAGTCTTATTGTCTGCTGAGGCATGGCATCCCACTGTTCTCCAAGGGCGGCCCTAAGGTCATTGAGGTTCTGAGGTACAGAGTTACAAGCCTCTACACAGTGACTCAGCTGATCCCATAGGTTTTCAATGGGACTCAAGTCTGGAGAAAGTGCAGACCACTCCATTTGAGGTCCCCCGGTCTCCAGCAGCAATCCTAATGATGTGACCTCGATGAGCTGGAGCATTGTCATCCATCAAGATGAAATTAGGCCTGTGTTGTTCATGTAGAGGCACAATGACTTGATTAATGATGTTATTCAAGTTGTATGGGTTTGTCACTGTACCATTCACAAAGTGTATGGCAGTTCTGTATAGACTAGACCTACCTGCCCACACTGTAACTCCACCACCATCTGGTGACAACTGTGGCTGATGCATAACGCTCTCCTTGATGTCTCCAACATTGTTGGCGGCCATCATTTCTGCCCAGTGTGAATTGACTTTCATCAGTGAACAGTACTAAGGCCTACTGGTCCCTTGTCCAGTGTAGATGCTCCCTGGCTTATGGAAGACGATAATGCTTGTGGTCAGGTACCCTTGCAGGTTTTCTAGCACACAGACCACGCTGATGTAAACATTTTCGAATGGTCTGATGTGACACTTGGGTGCCTCTCCCCTCCCTTAAATGTGTCTGGAGTTGTGTGGCATTCATCATCCGGTTCCACAGGGCATTGTTCACAATGAAGCTGTCATCAGCGTGGGATGTGGCCAAAGGTCATCCACTTCTATGCTTGTCCTTGACTCTTCCAGTCTCTCTGTTGCAACCTGCTGATGACAGTCTGTGACACTCTAAGCTCAGTGGCCACTTCCATCTGAGAACATCCTGCTTGAAGCCTCTCAATGCCAAGGTACTAGTGATCAATTGTTAGATGTCATCTTGGTCTTATGATGTCAAAATGTGAACACCATGATGAGGAGGACTGTTTAAATACCAATTCTAATTGAACCAAGAAATTTATTGGGTGATTTGTGGATCAAACACCTGTTGTGAATTTTGCCATTAAGGTACTTGTTAGAGAACAGCAAGTTGTGCAAAAAGTACTGAAACATTGAGTTCACCTGTAAAGGTTAGAGTGCATTTTAGGTTCATCCAGAAATTTCACCCACAAGCCAAATATCCCTAACTTTTTGTGAGTAGTGTATATATTTATATATACACACACATGTAATCTATCTATCCAATATATCAAATTAATTTTTGGATAAACATTTTGAGGCCTCTCGATAGAACATTATGCAGTAAGTGAAAAATGAATGTATGTTGTATCTGCATTGTGAATAAAACCATTGAAACAGACACAGAGTTCATGAGCTAATGGAATAAAAGGACAAAGTTAATTGGTAGCACACAGTAAATGTGGCAATGCCTTTTAGGTAAATGATAATAAATTACTTGAGAAACAAGCAGATTCTGGCCATATCTGTGCATTGAATGCTACCAACTGGCTGCAGAGAGGAACTGCACAAATTCAGCAATCTGTGATTATCCCGACACTTAGAGCAGACAGTCTCTGAAGAGTATATGGTGTACGCAGGCACATGTATGAGCTCACACAGACTTTGGAATAAAGGTTTACCCATTTCTGTGCATGAATCTCTGGTGAGAGACGGAAGTCTTTAATGAACTAGAAGTACAAGTACGCTGCATCGCAGTGGTGACAATATGTTTTCTGATAGACAGAATCCGGCTCCCCAAAGGATCGAGCAATAGTTGCCGTATACCTGAGAATATTTCAACTAAAGTCATAGAAAGACATGCTGCAAAATAATGCATATGATAAATAACTACTAAAGGTCATGTAAATTGTTGAACAGATGAGCACTTTCTATTGTGTCATTAAAGGGGTTATCCAATATCATAAACAGCCCCCCCCATATGCTGGCCCCCTCAGAGCGAATATACTAACCCCGCTCCCTGTGACGCTCCTGGTCCCAACACCGCCGCTGCTGCTTCTCCTTGTACATTCTGCCATTGGATGCATCCTGCCATTGGATGCTCCCCCCCTCCCCAAGCCCCGACACCGGATGTTTTCATCCATGTACAGGGAGAAGCAGCAGTGAGCGGAGAAAGTATATTCTCTGTGAGGGGCCGGCACATGGGGGGGCTGTTTACGATATTGGATAACCAGGATATGCCAGCAATGTCTGATAGGTGAAGGTCCCATCTCTGGGACCCGCATCTACTGTATCTCTAGATTGGAGCCCACTGTGCACGAGCGGCCTCCCTCCATTCATTTCTAGCCACTTGGCTATTTTCAGCACACCCATAGAAATGAATGGAGGGCGGACATACATGCGCTTTCCTTTCACCTTCACTTTGCGGACTCAACTCTGTCCTAGCGATATGCCATCAATGTGTGAGATGGGACAACCCATCTAATATCCACTAGAAATACTCCCTGTAGCAGACAAAATGCATCAACATTATCTACATTCTGAATTATCCACAGAATAGAGACTGTCAATACCAGAGTCCTGACGGCAGGCTGTTGTGGAATGTGTCCACAGATGGAGCAGCCATATTGAGTGCGAGGATTTCTGCAGCCCTACATGAAGTCCTAGAATTTAGATGAAACATTTTGGGACATTAGGGAACAACAAGTGAAATAGAGATGTGTCTTGGGATGCCTTTGTTGAGGTAATCGATGGAGCTTCTCACAGGGTCAGTAACTGCACAGGGTAAAACTTAATGGGGTTGTCCATTTCTTTTATATTGATGACATATCCTTGGGATAGGCCATCCGTATCTGAGTGTCTGGGGTCCAACTCCTAGCCGATCTACTTTAGCTCTGGAACTATACAGCTACACCCATTATGTAGTCAGAGCTGGCAGTATGCAGCTCCATTCAATACACAATGGATGGAGCCATATAGGTCCAGTGCTGGAGATAAGGCAGAACATCAATCGATGGCCTATCCTGAGGATAAGTCAACAATATAAAAACACTGGAAAATCCCTTTAATGATGATTTACTATGTTGATTTGACCAGCCCCTCTTGTGCAGAATGGCTCTATTGACTGTTACAAATCAGGGGGAAGGGTCTAAGGCAGGGGTACTCCACTAGTTTTAGTAAAAGTCCGCTTCCTGGTGTCTGTGGCCAGGAGGAGGTCCAAGCTGAACACCAACAGTAAAGAAGCCTTGTTAACATTTTGCAGACTTTGTGGAACTAGTTATATTAAAATGAACCCTAATTCAGACTAAAATTAAAGGGCTTTACTGAGACTTTTATACTGATAACCTATCCCGTGGAGTGGGGGGTCCAACAGCGAGGACTCACATTGATCAGCTGTTTGAGAAGGCACCAGCCCTTGCAGTAGCACCACAGTCTTCTTTCAGCGTCCCAAGCACTAGGGTTGCACTTGGTATCAAATTATTGATACTTTTTGAATATTTTTTTACTCGGTCTGATACTGGGATTGGCATTTTTTCTATACTAAACTGTTGCTCCCAGCTCCCTACACTGTATAAATGCTGGCGCTGACGGCTGCCCAAAACAGCTGACCAGATCCCCACCTATCTCAGGAGGGTAGATCCTCTGTTTCTGTAGCTTGGACAACCTCTTTTATTATTGCTTTGCTGTAACAAAGTATGGGAAGCAAGTGGAAAAAAAACATGCAGAAATTGGTAAGGCTAGTTTCACACTAGCAGCAGTGGATTCCGGCAGGCTGTTCCGACGGGTGAACAGCCTGCCGATTCCGTGCTGCTGCTGGTGCACGTGTACGTGCACCATTCACTGTAATGCGGGCGGGCCGCAGATCCGGCTGCAGCATGGCAAACCTGCCGAGAGGTGGGCCGTAACAAAAGTACAACATGTTTACCGTGCTACAGCTGGATCCGCGGCCCGCCCCCATTACAGTGAATGGGGACGGAGCGTAGTTCCGGCCCCACACGTACACCAGCGGGTGAACAGCCTGCCAGAATCCACTGCCGCTAGTGTGAGAAGTACCCTAACATTCACCAGTTAATCACTGTAGACATACCGCTTATACCGTAGACATACCGCTTATTGTATTAGATGTCAGGCTCTACATTAGCTTTCCGTCAGGTCATGATAGACAGACATAGAGAACAATGCTGAATGCAGATACTGCAGAAAACACTAGAGTTATCTATAGGCAGTGCCACATATCCTTTGACACATATGCCCATAGCTCTCTACTTCCCTCATTAGTGACCTTAATTAAGGAAACATTATGCGGACTTCCCTTACAAATCCAAAATAATTCACTCAAACGCTGCCTGGGATACCACTGGCTAATTGTAAATGCAGTCATTATCCATTCTGCAGAGCGTCTCTTTCGGCACAGATGTACATACCGTTCCAGTGATATCAATTTAAAACAAGACGCATCTAGGAAAATAACCCATTGCAGAAAACATAATGATCATTTATGTTAAACTGCGAGCCTTATAATGCGCTGTACCTTCGGGACATGAGTGATAATGTGGAGCCAAGCTTAGCAATTCCATAATAAGATACCAGACAGGGCTATAAATCCTGCAGCTGATCTGCTCATTATATTTTCTCGAAACTGAATACGCTAAGGTGTCGCCCTGGAATAACTAAACATCAGAGGACATTAAAATAATAAGTGGCTAGAACTAATACAGTCCATTAAAGCGTATGATCACCATTTGGATACCAGTTTACATTTTGTACACAGATAAATAATTTTGTAAATTCTTCGGGTTGCTCACATAATCCAGCGGGAGTGATGGTATCTTGACATTTCCCAGAATGCAACTCACCAGAGCAAAAAAAATTTACATATCCTATTAAAAGAATTCTGAATTAATAGACACTATTATATATTCACAACCATCATCTGGAAGCCAGCGTCTGTGGCACGGTCCATGAAATACATGAACAGCCCACTGATTCTGACGAGAGCTGTGTAATGCTACATTTCTCCAGTGATGGCACTGAAGGGAATTTCTAAACCAGCTGCTGGGATCCTCCACAGGTCACAGCTGATTGCTGTGGGTTCCAGTAGAAGGAGCCCTTGTAAATCAGTTTATTTTCAAAGTAATCTTGCAATAAACAGGAATTGTATAAAGCAGACAGGTCCTTTAAAGAGCTATACTTATCACTAAACTCAATTTCAGAAAATGATTCCTCTAAATATACAGCTCCTCTGTTCTCGAAGATAGAAATTAGAGATTTAAAGAGTCACTGTACTTTCACACAATTTCATTACATAAAAAGAATGGTGTAACTAGCACATTTCTAAACCACTATACTTTAAAAATCTGCCTGCATCCACCTGAAAAAAAAGCTGTAAAGTCATGGCCATTAGGGGTCTCACTTTCACCTAAATTGCAGTCCACTGCCTGTTGTCAGGCAAGATCCGCCCCTAGTAACAGAGACACAGAGGATGGCAGAGAGGAAGTGGTGTCAAAGCTGCCTGAGCCTGATAAAACAATTGCTTTTACACTGCTCACAGGAGTCTCCTGCTTTTCTGTATGTGTCATTTATCCCTCCTTACCAGCTTTCTGAGCTCCCTAGAGGAAAACACACATAGTGGGAAGTAAGGGAAATGAAGTCACTGCATACAGTACTGGCAGAAGGGAGACACTTCCTGCTTCTGAGTGAAATGCATCTAGCTGTGCAGCTGAAACAGGGAATAATATGGCTGAAAGAGGCTTTAGGGACGCCCAAAAATCAGCAGTTCCTTCACAGTTCGGATTGTACAAAGAGCCATTATGCAGACTTTTGAAAACTCAAACTTTGATGCCCTTATCCTAGATATCATGCTCTAATTTCGCTTTTCTGCTAGCCTGCCATTCCACCGGTCAGCTGAGATTTCCCCTCCCCTTTCAGTTTTTATGATTATCCCCCTTTTAAATGTTCCAATCTGGCCTATGTGTTTTATGAAGGTATCTTATATATAGTCTTGATGAATACTATCTGAAATTGTCATTGAATAACTGATCTATATCTTTGCTGAGTATCCTTCTGGCTGACATTTATAAAGGTTGCTGTAAAGCTATGTAATGCTACAACCCAGAATAATGAAAATGGTAAAAGCAGGAAAAAATGTCTGGTCACAAAAACACAAAAGACCTTGGTCATTAATGGGTTAAGGTTGTATTGTCTTTGCTATCAATTAGCACAGTTCAACTGGTGTGGAGTAAGAATAGAACATACACTGTGCAGGAAATCCATGTCTGGGGCAGAAGAATCCTCTCCAGTGTCCACTCTGATGTCATGACAACTTGTTCCTTCCTACTTGTTAATTGCATCAGCAGAATAACACAGAAAGCTTATCGAGGAACAGAATGAAGGACATGTGCATGGCCCAGGGAAATAAAGGCATTCCAGTTCCTAACTTTTAGCGCAACTGAAGAGTACATAATGTTTGCACATTTACACACTTCTCTAGTGCATTTACCGGAGAAGACATAATTCTGTAATTTCATCTGCTGCGATTACTGACCGCGGCCAGGAGAACTCCCCTCTATCTTCCTAGCATGTTCCTGGTTAGAGCTGGTAAGATAGGAAGAGGCAGCACGCAGCAGAGTTCAACTCTGACATTAAGGCCCCTTTCACACGACCGTATGCCCTCCAAGACATACGGTCCGTGAGCGGGCCATATGTCCCGAAGCGGCATCGATCATGCGCACGGGAGCGCACAGCATCATTGATTACAATGATGCTGTGCACGCATGGCGGCCCGGGGGGCTATTTTCCCGCACTCATATCAGATTAGTGGGGGTCTGGCTCCCAGCACATCCCTCCCCCCCCCCACACACACACCGGTGATCAGCTGTCTGATGAGAAAGCAGCGTTCAAGCTAGTGCTGCTTTCTCTTCACTGTTTACCTGCTCGCCGTTGCCTTCACAGCGATGAGCAGGTGTAGTTACAGCTCCCCTGTCCCATTCACTTCAATTTGAAGGAGCACTGTGCAAAAATACCTATTCACGTATTCCCGTCCTACCCAAAGTGGATGTTTACTGCATATCACATACCATCACTATTTGTACATAGTAACATAGTTTATAAGGCCGAAAAAAGACACCTGTCCATCCAGTTTGGCCTGTTTTCCTACAAGTTGATCCACAGGAAGGCAAAAAAACCCCTGTGAGGTAGAAGCCAATTTTCCCCACTTTAGGGAAAAAAAATTCCTTCCCGAACTCCAATCAGGCCAATCAGAATTACTCCCTGGACCAACGACCCATCTCTAGTACTATAACCTGTAATATTGTTACCCTCCAGAAATACATCCAGCCCCCTCTTGAACTCTTTTAGTGAACTTACCATCACCACCTCCTCAGGCAGAGAGTTCCATAGTCTTACTGCTCTTACCGTAAAGAATCCTCTTCTATGTTTGTGTAGAAACCTTCTTTCCTCCAGACGCAGAGGATGTCCCCTGTGTACTGTTTACAGATGTGATAAACCTTATAAACCAGCGGAAATCAATCTAAGAAAGTAGATGCCTCAGTGGCAATTCTTGTCTTCTCCAATGGTTTTCAACCTGCGGTACGTATAATCCAGGGGGTATGTGCCACAGGGTGAGGAGTACGTCAGACTGCCCTAGCATCCAGCCGTGTTTCATTGTTGGTTGCTAGGGCCTAGGGACATTTAACTGTATCTCTGTCCTGAGGACGATAGTTGAATACTGCAGCAGGGTATGGGAGCTGATGTCTCTCTGACCTCCCGTTCCCTCTCATAGGCTACAGGCCACTAGAGCCTATCAGAGGCTGGCGCAGGTGGCTCGATTACATCATCATCACAACCGCCTGAACTGGGCTGCAAGCAGCTCAAGAAACAGGCCGGAAGAGGCTTGTGTCCTGCACCACATCGCAGACAGCAGCATGTAGATAAGTATTCAAGTTTGCTATTTTCATTTGGCACCCTGGAGCAGCACTATGGGGCCACTATTGGGGGGGATTATTATTACGGGGGGTACTATGGGGACATTATTACTACTTGTAGCACTGTAAGGGGTTATTCTTTCTACTAGGACACACTATGGGGGCTTTATTACTACTGAGGGCACTATGGTGGGGCATTACTATGGGCACTGTAGATTGGCATTATTACTTCAGGGGCATACTATAGAGGCTTTATTGTTACTGGGGGGTACTATGGTGGGCTTTATTACTACTGGACGGGGCACTTTAGGGACATTAGTACTACTGGGGCCACTGGAGGTAGGCAATAGTACTAATAGGCAGACATGAATAATTATGTCTACTACTAGGGGCATTAAAGTGGTTATTATTACTGGGGGGGGGGGCATAATGGTGGGCTTCATTATTACTGGGGGACTATATGGGACATTAGCAGTATGGGCACTGTGGGTGTGTTATTACTTCTGGGGCATAATAGGGGACTTTATTACTATTGGGGGAACAGTTGTGACAATATTACTACTAAGGGCATGCTGGGAGAGAATCAATACTATCGGTGGGGCTTTTGAGAGCACTATTGCTGTGGGCACCCTGGCACAGTATCAGCTTAGCATAATTAATTTTTAGGGATACTAGTTCTATTACTGTCAGGTGCTCTATTTGCTGGGTGTAATGATTTGTGAGGGAACTGTGTGGCAATACTTATTGAAGGAGGTTTTTTTTATGGGGACTATCTGCTTCAGGCATCAGGCTCAAGATGGGTTGTAGAGAAGGTGAGAAGGAAAGCAAAGTAGGAACCTAACATGTCTGTGTGGAAAACTCTGCAGAGATGAGACATGGCTGAAAGAAGTCATCATGGGGGTCTGGTCTAAATAGAGAAGATAAGGAAAGAGAACATCTATATCAGAGGAGATGTCACTGAGTGTAATAGGTATGCACAAAATGTAATTTACAAATAGTCATCCATCAGAGGTCCCAAAAATGTGTTATTTTTTCTGAAGGAACTCCAGACAAAGCCTTAGAACAGAGCTAATGAAAGTGGTGTGAGAATAGCCTTATTTATTTCATATTTATCACTGTTCGCTCATTGGGTTACTCGATCTGAACGTCTTGTCACTAGGGGGTACTTGGGGTGAAAAGGTTGAGAACCACTGGTCTATTCCATCCAATGGCCACACCATACATTTAATGCCATGTTCCTAGCTTGCAGCAGAGAGGAAGTCACACATGGGAGTCAATATCTATATGTACTATTGTCTATAATGGATACTATACGCATGTGCAGCAACCTCCTGCTTTTGCAAACCATAGACTCCCTGCAGATAAAGAGCCACTGACTGAACATTCATAGTAGATCCCATTAGTATTCCCCATGTATACCTCCAAAGGAAGTCTAACTTATGCCCCTGTATAAGCACGTGTCTCCCAATGACTCATATTGTGCCAAAAAGTATACTGAGCAGGATACACTTTTAGCTGGATGCATCTGCATTGAAAAGCAGAGTCTATTCTACATGTACCTTTTCTATAAAGTAAAAACCGGTTTACCACCATACAGCCCAATGGAGGATAAAGAGACGCTCTTTTGGCATCCACAAATGGATACATTTAATGCATATGCTTACAGTTTTCCTGGTATATATGGCAAAGCATTAAGGTGGAATTACATAAGCCAATTATCGAGTAGATTATTGGGAATAACCGTTCATGCGAACGTTCATTCCTGACAATCTGCCATGTAAATGTGCCGCCGATCACCCGATGAACGAGTGAAACGCTTGTTCATCGGGTGATCCCTCATTCGTGCAGGGACACCAATCATTGTTTCTGGGCAGCAGATTGTGCTAAACAGCGTTCTGCCTCCCAGAAAAAATGATTCCGTTTGGGGACAAGGGATCTCTCGTCCTCATACTGTGAAGGAGATTGCTGCATGTGAAAGCAGCGGTCTCCTTGAACGAGCAGCCAACTGTCAGGAAGGAACACTTCCTTCCTGACAATCAGCTGCTACATCATGCCTTAAAGGGGTTGTCCGAGTTATGAAAAAAAAATAATATAGCACTGTAAATCTGATGGGCTGCAATATATAACTAAGTTAAAGGGAACCTGTCATCAACTTTATGCAGCCCATACTAACGGCAGAATAAAGTAGAGATAGGTGAGTTGATTTCAGCGGTCTGTCATTTATAAGTTAAAAGTAAGTAGTTGCCGAGAACCAACATCACAATCATTGCAGACTAGGCCTGGAAAAGAGTCCCGGCCGCCTGAGAAGAGTCCTGGTTATTCATGAATTCCTGCTCTCCCTGCCCACCTGATGATGATTGACATCATGTCTTTTATCTAGTTTTCTCCCTTTCTCTCTAGGAGAGAACTGTCAATCATCAGCAGATAGGTAGGAGAGCAGGAGATTAGGAATAACCAGGACTCTTCTCAGGTAGATTTGACTCTCTTCAAGGCCTGTGCTGTAATGATTATAATGCTGGTTCTCAGCAACCACTTACTTTTAGCTCATGAGTGACACACTGCTGAAATCAGCATTTCTGTCACTAATTTATGCTGCCCTCAGTGAGCTCAGCATAAAGTTGATGACAGGTTCCCTTTAAGTAAGTTTTAGGCAAAAAAATATATATATATTTCCTCATTTCGCTGGTTCTCTTCTGGCTTTTTGTTTACCTGCCGTAACAACAATCTCTGCCCCTCCCCCCTGCTCTGCAAAGGGAGTGAATACAAGTGCTGGCCTGAGTGACATGTCTGCTGGAATACTCAGCAGCATGTTGTATGTGTAGGACTACAAGTCCCAGCTGTACAATGACACTGCTGATGCACACAGGAACCTCCTCCTACCTTTCTTGTGCAATACTCTGCAGATCTCCTCCAGTGTCAGCTTTGTGTCTATAGGATGAGAAGGACAGATCCTGTGTGTCTTCATTGCTACTGTTGTAAAGCCTTGAGCCCTGTGTGTTTTCTGGCTGAAGGGGTTAATGTTTTATCTGAAATAATCCAGGGAGAGAGCAGAGAGCAGGAGCTGGCAGAGCAGAGGGGTGTGGCCAGCACAGTGACGTCTCGTGTACAGACTCTTATCTGCTTGTGCACGAATATGAGATGAGGAGGCAGAGAAGCTGACATCACAGGTCATGTGACCCTGAGTGAAATATGAGAAACCAGCAAGTTTAGAAGCAGAAAGTGTATGGAAAAGCTGTTGTATTTGATTAGTTAGAAACATACAAAGGACAAAATAATAACTCGGACAACCCCTTTAAGACTGAAATGCAATATGAACAGAGCCCAAGACCCCTGTGCTGAGGTCTTGGAATGCTCGTCTATAGATGACTGTAGGGCCTGCTACAAATGATGGAATCATCACACCATCTTGCTCCTTCTTAAACTTTTATAATGTCCTAAATGCTTTGAGGTATGAATTTCACTGGTAACGGACAATATTCTACATCAAGCTGGTTCCAACTTTCCCATAGAACAGATCCGCCCTGTAGAACCTAACCTTGTTATGGACCAACATTTTACATGTCCACCATAAATTTTCAATCAGATTCAGATCTGAACGCTGTCTATGTCATCACTTTTTTTTTTTTTTTTTTAGAAAGGGCTCAAAGTGGGTTAAAAAAATAAATAAATAAAAGAATCCGGTCCGGTCACTTACTGGGTCGCCAGTGGTCTCTACTTCTTGGTCCTGCCTCAACACCCAGGAAATGCCACTTCAGCCAATCACACTAGGAAATAACTACTCCACAGTACATGCCACAATTTTTTTTTCTGCTGAATTCCATACAAAATTGGAGGCATACGGAGGTACAGAAGGGCCCCATAGATCTCTTTTTGGGGTGTATTATCGTTTTGTACAACTTGGTGCAGATAGGGAACTATACTAATGACATGTGTGAGGCCTTAAATGAACTCAATTTTTAAGAACAACAAACCAAATTGTGTATCTAAAAAGAAAATGATTCTGATGGGTAAAAAACCTCTAGATTCTCTTCATGAAAGGCAAGTTCACATTCTAGTAAAATTACACATTTTACAAAAACAGGAGGCATATATTTTTTTTTAATTTCCAAAGTGAAATATTTTATGAAGTTCCAGAGTGTAACCAAATCACTTGTCTGCGTTTTACTGCAGACTCAAACATTCAGCCTTGTACCGGTGATTTTCTTATAATTGCAATCAAAGAAAGTACACACATCACCTAAGAGACACCGGGTCCTGTATCATTATGGAGATTAATTAACATAAAATTTTCATAGCATTACATGAAGGTACGACCACAGGGGGAAAAATGTTTAGACTTTACTTTAGGTAATTAATGTTATTACGCAGTTCACTGGCACATGAGGAGATGGCTGTCACTGCGCTGGTACACGTAGGAGGACCAAAGCATGTTATTAAAAGCCCGACCAGAGATGTGGGCAAATCCTAAAAAGATGTTCTCCATAAACAAATCAGGTATATAATTTTATTTAATAAAATAAAGCACCAGTTTAACAACCTCACAGTTTATCTGGATTTTTTCACCACTAAAAGCCCTCAAACGATCAATCACAGTCTGAAAAAGGCATGTCACCTTGTCAAAGGTGCACGTGATCTCCACTACTGGGGAAACCCTGCTTACATTTACAAGTTAATAATATAGCTAAATTGACAATGCCCCCCCATCCCCATCCTGTTGTAGTCGTCACACCTAGAGCAAACTTGTGTTTTCCAAAAAAAATAAAAAATTCTCCTGCGTCAAAAAATAAAGAAAAATGCCTAAAAAGCGCCTTGCTTGTAGTACAGTTTATATTTTCCTAGACTTTGAGCTAAACGTATGTGATGCTTCTCACTCTTCCAGGTCATGGTACAGTATTTAAGTAGTAATATGAAAAATGCTGTCAAAGCACTTCTGGTATTTTTTTTCTAGAAGGTGTTTTGCTTGTCATTCAGTCATTACAATAACTCATACAAAGAATCTCTGGCATTAAATACAAATGACTAATGCATCTTCAAGAATGAATACAAGCCCAACTGCTTTGACCTATTACTTCTGGTAAACTTTAAAGGGGTTGTCCGCTTTTTACTATTGATGAAATATCAGGATAGCTCTTCAATATCAAATTGGCGGGGGTCCAAACCCTGGCACCCCCGCCGATCAGCTGTTTGAAGAGAGGGCAGCGGTCGTATGAGTGCTGACTTCTCTGCATCTGTTTACTTGCTCGCCACAGCAATTGCAGTGGTGAGCAGGTGTAATTACAAGCATGACATCTCCATTTATTGTATGGGATGGCTCTGTCCAAGTGAATACTACAGAGCCGTCTGATAGAGGTGAAATGGGATGCCATACTTGTAATTACACCTGCTCACCACTGCAATTGCTGCGGCAAACAGGTAAACAGAGCAGAGATAGCAGCTTTCATATGAGCGCTGCCTTTGTTCAAACAGGTGACCGGCGGGGGTGCCAGGAATCGTACCCCCATCAATCTGATATTGATGACCTATCCTGAGCACAGGTCATCAATAGTAAAAAAGCGGATAACCCCTTTAAGCTAATAGCTTGCTTGTGAAAGACCGTGCAACGGTTATTGTCTGAGTGATTCTTGCCATATTTAACGGGTTGCAGACGGATCTCCACCAGTCCCCGTTATAGTGAATTGGGCAGGCGGGTGTCAGGTAGTGTCTTTAGCATTTTTTGCTGGGTTGTGGCCGGATCTCTGACGGTTCCCATTATAGTGAATGGGGCCGGATGGCGATACCGTAGCTTGTGGCAATGCCAAGAGATCCATCAGGCTGTTCCCTGCCGGAACAGCCTGCCAGATCTAAAATCCCTAGTGTGAAGTTAGCCTTACATAGCATACCACCATTATACTGACAGGTAATAACCTTGTGTGTGACAGTTGCACAAGGCAGAAAAACTGTGGAGTTCACACTAAATGTTATATTTTTCAATGCATTTATGCTATAAAACTGCAATTTATACACTGATTGATTTCCCCCAGTGTGATACATATCCCATTGTAAATGATAAAGCTCTAAGTGCCTGCAGCCACCACTAGGGGAGCTCAGCACATATGAATTTATAGCAATAGAACTCAATAGGAGCTGTATAAATCCCTATGCAGTGCGCTCACTCTGAGTCCCGTAGAAGTCATGTAGTCTACATCCATGCAAGGTAGACCACTGGTTATCACACTGACATAGAATCCAATATAGTCAATTAGAGAACCATTCACTATTTCCTCAACTTTCGCACACACTGGAGGCCTCAGTCTCTGTGGCTTGGAGAAAAAACCCATCCGCTCAGTCTCCTTTTAGAACTCAAATAAAAGGGCTGTCCTGTATTATGCCTGCGAGAAGTTTGTTATGGAGGTCCAGGTTGGTGTTACCAGTTAGGGATGTGTCCCCTGCACAGTCTGCCACTGGCAGCACTGATTGGATAGTGTCAGACTGTGCAGTACCAACCCCTCCCCCCCACAATGGTAACACCCATCTGGATCTTCATTGCAAACTGCTAGTAAATCATTTATAGCTTCCAGCAGGAATACTAAAGGAATGTCATATCATAGTCTCATAAGAATAGATGTGAATTTTTGTTATGTGGTGTATGCAAGTAGTTACTAAAACAGACCTGTCAGGAGAAGGTCTTTTTTCAAGCAGGCAGAGCTCCTGTTAGGACCGTGACAAAGAACCCCCCAGATCTCAATTTCGATGTCATCTTCGTCATATCAATTAGATTAACTGCACTCACATATTAACTTTACAGGTTTGAAATAGGTGTTCTGATCAGATTTACGTAAAACCGACACCAATAGTGAAGCAAAAAATTTTACTGGATAAAAAGTCACAATGAAACTGAAGAACATTCACTAGTGTCCACACCTCAGAACTGACATTTTTTCGATCTGTAAAGAAAACCTCTAAGAAGCTGTCTATAAGACGGAAAAGAAATAAAAGTAATTCATTTTTAAAGACAATGTCATTCTATGATAATGTAGTTAAGATGAACAGCAGATTTTAGAGCCACCTCCGATCCCTGTGATGAAACTTTTACATGAAAGGCGCCCTCTGGGAAGCAAACGCTGTTGAGTTATTGGTCTCTCAAGAACTGACACCAAAATAATGTGTGAAGTGATCGGTTGTACAGGCGGGATGACAATTATTCATGACATCATTAAAAAGCACCGCGGTGATGCTAGAGAAAAAACCCCAGAGCTGTGAGATGAAATTAGAAGCTCCTAAAGGAAAGAGAAGACTTGTTAGTGAAAAATTGGTGGGAATATGATGAAATGCCTCATCTCCTGTTCCTATGAGACCCGTTACATACTCTGTTATGGGTGAAAGCAGGAACAGAAAAGAATTGTAATAAGTCGCAGAATCAAACTATTGTGAAGTGCAAGTATATTGAAGGAAGTCAAACATAAGTACAAGACGTAGACTAAAACTGGTCTATAAATTTAAAGGGGCATTACAGATAGAAAACGTTATCCCCTATCCACAGGTAAGGGGAAAACGGTTGGGACCTACTTCAATGACGAGAACATGGGTCTCGTGTCCCCAAATGAATGGAGTTGCTGGTCAAGAATGCACACTGTCGCCCCATTCATCCCTATGGGACAGCCAAAGATACAGTAGCTAAGTACAGTGCTTGACTATCTCTGGCAGTCCCATAGAGAACCAATGACCGGCAGTGCGCATGCCCGACCAGCAGCTCCATCTGTCCCCTTTCTAGTGACAGTTGAGGATCCCAGCAGTTGGAACCCCACAAATCTAACAGTTGTTCCCTATTCTGTGTGTAGTAGGATAACATCTTCTAATTAGAATATCCCATTAAGTCTTAAAAAAAAAAAAATGTTTATGGGAACTGTGACAATTTTATCTCAGATAATTATCATATATGATCTCAGAAATATATAAAAATTTAATGAATTTAGGGTTACTAGTCCTGGGCTAACTGTTGTACGGGGACTGGTGTCATACCAGTCATCTGCCATAAGTCATAATCGGGGGTGCACCTAGAGTTTCTGCTGCCTGAGGCGAGAACTGAAATGACGCCCCACCCCCCATTTCAAATTCTCAACCTAACGCCTTCCCTCCAGCCTTACTGTTAAAGGCATACTTAAAAAATTACATATAGTGCTACAAAACATACTAGTTAATTTAGCGATACAGTTGAATATGCAGAGATGAACGCTTCCACAATGAAAGCGCTCATTGCCCAAGGCCTTTCTGCTGCCCCCTACTTGGTGCTGCCTGAAGCAATCCCCTCACCTCACCTCATTGGCGGTGCACCCCTGGTCATACTGTCACTGCTACAGATTCCTACACCAGTGCCGTATGGTGCTCAGCAAACCACATATGTGACTTGCAAGGTGAGAAGGTGTGGTAGCCAAAGGCAACCAGGTTCCAGAAACCAATGGATAAATGTAACAGTTCTAGTCTGTACGTGGCTTAAGGTCTGCTGTTCTTCTCTGTGACCTGTAAGTCACAGGGAGCTAATCCTAAAAATGTGCTTTTAGCACAAATCATAGGTTCGTGACTCTCTCTTCTTATACAATTTATCACACTGACAGACGAGAAACAAAGGAATACCTGGAGACAAGAAAGAGAATGATGGAGGTCAGGGATGGGATGGCGTATACAGTAGGTGCGTGGAGAAAGCTTCCAAGGGTGAAGCTGTTTCCTCTTATTTTGTGGGCGCATTCCTTAACATTTGTCCAAAAAGTTATTTACCGTTAGTACAAGTATCACTGTGAATGACAAAGAACATTCCCTCTGTAACTCCAGTACAAGACAGGATCACTTAGGACTAAGCCCTGCACCCCCAGGCCACCATGATGGGTCTCTGTATCTATAGGTGTCCAGAAACTGGAGAAGGAAATAAACTCACAGTGTTTCGAGCCCCTTACTAACCTCTATAGTCATGATACATTTGATTTGGGTTAATAAAAAGCAGAAATATTAAATGTTCTAATTTACCAAAAGGCCTTCCCTTACCATGGGCCCTCAGATACTCGCCTAATAGTCAGCTTGCCCTGAAATAGACTTTGCACCACTGAGGGTTTTGCTTCAGGCACAAAAACTCTGGCCAAGGCAGAGTATTTTGTTGGGCACTCCCCATGGCATCTATACCTACAGCAAATCCCCCTGAAAGTCAACATTTGTACTGATCAACCAGTCACATTACTGTGGCATCGTCATAACTATCCTAATTCTCTTTGGCAAGTCCTGATTTCTAAGCCATACTGCTCCCAAAGGTTAGGACTTTCCACAGGATCGTAGGCTGTGGCTGTCAACATTTCTGGGCAAATGAAAATGGTGCCCCACATAAAAAAAAAATTATGGATTTGTAGATGACTTGGTGGCCCTTGATAAACATCTAACAATATACAGACATTCATCTTACGTCTGGTGGCCTGCACTAAAGTAATTCTCCTTCACCCTATAATATTTAGTAACCACGAGTATTAAAGGGAGTCTGTCAGCAGGATATTGGGTATAGAGATAATTACATCTCTATACCGGCCTTACTGCTGTGATTGTAAATCTTAAGTGTAATTGTTATTAGGGCAGTAGTTTACATAAAAAAGCGTTTTTATTAACATGTGAAATACCTGGATAAGGAGCCCAAGGGGAGGTCCTGCGAGCCGTTGGAGCCCAGGCATGCCGCAGATTTCGGAGACCAGCACCGCCCTCCAGCTAATTATGCACACCCCTTCAGCGCTGTCTTCTCCTCCGGCTGCGGCACAGACTCTTGTATGCACGGCGCATGCGCGGGATGCGCCGCAGCCGGGGGAGAAGACAGCGCTGAAGGGGCGTGCATAATTAGCTGGAGGACGGTGCTATCAGGTAGACCACAGCTATGTTGTTGAATAGGGAGGTCACAGGTGACAGATTCAACACGAGAAAGTATTATGTCTACCCTGCATAAACACCACGAAGGGTTAAGTATGCTAAAGAAATTAAAAGATTATGTAGACTGAAACGTTCATAAACTTTTATAACCATGACCTGGTTTTAGTTTTTTCTAAGGTCAATTCAGGCTTGGAATGGAATGGCACCAGGAGAGAATATGGAGGAGATTAGATAATATTGTCCTTCCAGCGATGCCTATGGAGAATGCTTACCACATGTGAAGTGAAAATGTTCTGCTGCAAACTACAAACTAAATTGTTGCAATCCATCCTGTGGGTGGCCTGGGGCAGGATTAATATATTGACATTAATGGATAAGAAGGATAATGTTCTGCGTGCCACCACTGATATCACTCACGCTCATGGCAAAAAAAACAAAACAAAAAAACACAAAAATGAATCTCAACAGGATTCGAAACTAAATCTGATTTTATGCTCTGCTGAGGCTCTTCTGCATTGTTTGTCTGCATATTTCTGCTAATGGAACATTTGTATCTATCGTCAGCAGATAGATAGCAAGATGGATGGCTGCATGAGCTTCCAGTAAGCCAAAAAACCCGCACCCCTTTCAAAGGAGGTGAAAAAAATTTAAGAGCCATCGGCCACGGCAGCAGGAGCCTCTGAACCATTTGTCTTAGCAAGCTGTTTGTGTAACTTCTACGTTAAGTGTTTGCCTGCTATTTGCAATCAACATAAATCTGCTTGTCCTGCTTCATTTCCATAGTTTGTTCACAGGGGATGAAGCCTGGATCGGCGGAGAAGCTGTGTGCTGGAAGCTGGAATTAGGACTGGAAATGGAAACAAAACTAAGATATATGAGTGTGGAGCGAGGTAGGTGCTCCAAAGTGAATACCTCGAATACTACGAACTGCACAAGAATGGGTACAAGTTGGTTTGCTTGTTTTGGCCATAGACTACAAAAGGTGACTTGATCTGTCTATAATGTTCATGAATTTGACAAAACAATCTCAAACTTGGTGAACTGACGTGAAATAGTGTCCTCGTGACCGGCAAAAAAGGCCAAAAAGTCAGCTGTATATCAGGATAGTCCTTCACATTATATTCATGTGTTCAATAGGGCTACAGCCAACCAAGGACGAAATGTCACCAAAGATTTTCTTCCCCTGACTATGCAAATTAGCTTTCCTTCAGAAGGAGGAAAGATTTTATATGAGCCAAAGCAGGGACTCTTCTAAAAGGAAGAGACACTCATCTGTAGACAGCTGTTTGAGCAAGGGACTGGTTCGTACACCCATTCATTGACCAGTCTATGACGTCCTAGCAATGCTAACATCATGCAGCAGTGGTTTGGTGCCACAAACATGTCTGAAGGATTTCACATCTGAGATTAAGGGAGGGCAGGGGGTACGGGTATACCGGTGACATGAGGATGGCACAGGATTAATAATATTACACTTTGGTCAAATTTTCAATATTGTCCTTCTGCTGGCCAAGCTCACACTCTACACTTCCCTTAGTTACACTCATATGCCTGATCTCAGGGCTATATGCTTTTCATACAGTTAATCCATATATTCAACAGTTAAAGGGGTAGTCTAGGATTAGAAAAAAATATGGCTTTCTTTCGAATGCAGCACCAAATCTGTCCAGAGGCTGCAGCTCAGTCCCATTCACTTTAACAGACCAGAGCTGCAATACCAGACTCAGCCCATGGGCAGAATGGGGCTGTTTATCGCAGAATGCAACCGTCTTTTTCGTACCCTGGACAACACCTTTAAATATGCATGAATATGCAAAACTACTGCATGTGAGCATTCAAAATACGCACTGCATAATATACAAAAAAGCACTGGACAATATAGTTCAGTGGAGGGGGTAACGTCAGAAGTTAAAGGGGTTGTCTCAATTCAGCAAAAATTATTTATCATGTAGACAAAGTGAATACAAGGCACTTACTAATGTATTGTGATTGTCCATGTTGCCTCCTTTCCTGGCTTTATTCATTTTGCCATCACATTATACACTGCTCGTTTCCAGAGTTTATGGCCACCTCTGCAGTGCAGATACAAGGTGGTCTGGACAGAAGCTGCAGCGCATGCATGCCTATATGCGCTCCCACGGTCCCAGCCACCAGAGGAAAGCACGGTCACCACTGCTGGATTGCAAGGCGGTGTTTAGGCTTGAGCAAATCGAGCTTCGGATCATAGAGCCGAAGTCGTTTAGTTAAAAACTTTGTTGGTAATGCTGTTTCCATACAACATTTAAATGTATGGACTCTTTGTAGCCAAACCTCATCTCGCCCACGGTTGCGTGACACTTCGGTGAATGACTTCAGTATTCCTATCCTTCCTAAAAACATTTTAAAATAGGAATCAGAAGTGGTCTATGGTACCGAGGTATCAGCGACTACCAAAGCCGACTTTGGATTTATTCTAAAATGTTCTTTTTAGACACACAGATAGGAATACTGGTCATTTACTGAAGTCTCGCGCAACTTCGGCTGGGACGAAGTTTGGCTACACGGAGCCCATACATTTTAATGCTGTACGGAAACAGCATTACCAACAAAGTTTTGTGTTTTTTTTTGGATCTATGATCCAAAGTTCCATTCGTTCAAGCCTAGTGGTCATAACCACTGGAAATGAGCAGTGTATAATGTGATAGAAAATGAATGAAGCCACCAAAGGAGGCAATATGGACAATCACAATACATTAGTAAGTGCCTTGTATTCAAAGGGTTCTCCGGGCTTTTTATATTGATGACCTATCAATATCAGATCGGCGAGGGTCTGACATCTGGCAGCGCTGCCGATCAGCGCCTCCTGATCACTGCTGTTATGTTTATGGCTAGCAGGAAGAGAGAAGGGAGACGACACACACGCCTTCCCTTCATACAGCTTATCGCCGGGGGTGCTGGGTGTGGGACCCCCACCGATCTGATATTGTCATATCCTGAGGATAGGTCATCAACATTAAAAGCCTGGACAACCGCTCTATCTTTTTCTACATGATACATATCATTTTCTGAATTGAGACCACCCCTTTATGTAAAACTTTTTTTTTTTTTTTGGTAGATCTTGTCTTTTTCCATCCAGATCTCGCTTTTACCTTTAGCTAACTATAAATGTAAAGAAAATTCATCATGCCGTTACTTGTACTATGTGGGTTTTCTTTTGTATTCTTTTGCCGTTAATGCTTATTTTATTCGATACAGTGCAGTAAGTTAAGGTCACAGTAATTGCCATCAGGAGCTGTCATCATGCCTGCATCTCCCGGTATCCACAAAATATCACAAAGACTTGACCTTTGAGAGCAAGTAAAGAAACCTGTCTGTTTTCTAAAGAGAGATCGCCGTCCGCTGGGAATAAAGCAATTTCTCCGCTACTTGCTAAGTACTTTAATTTAACATGAACCTGATGCAGACTCTTCTGGTTATTTATTTCCCCTGTACAGTAGTGACCTCTAAAACCGGACAGAAAATGTATAATTAGGTAATTCTGAATTTTACTAAAGGGCCTGTAAATAAAAAAATACTTACAACTATAGAAAATGTCCTTTCAGTCTGTATTTCTCGGGTTAATTGGCTTACCCAGTATTTACAGAAAACATCTCCGGCTTCGGTCTCATCCGATGCGTTGGTTAGAGGCTACATACAAGCTGACCTTGGACACGACATAAAATAGTGCATTTTGTTAAACTATCAAAGCACAAAAATATAAACAGCTTTTGAGCGGAAGGTAAGATTAGCGGAGCCCTGAAGTAGCTCGAGTCAATCAATTCCATTAGTCTGCAGATTATCAAGCACAGGATTTACAAGGAGAAAAACATTCTTCTGTGGAAAAGCTTTGCTAGGTAACTATCTACAAACACATCCATCTATCTGTCTATCTATCTATCTATCTATCTATCTATCTATCTACCAACCTACTGTTTTCATACAAATCTAGAATCAGGGGATGCTACAACAGGGTTTGACCCCATGTAGTCTTTAGATGCTACAACATTGCGGGCTCCGGATTTTTTTGAAAAATGCGGACCCCATGGCCCGCAAAAAATACCGTTGCTCTGTTCCGTGGCCCGCAAAAAAAAAAATGTCCTATCCTCAATGTTTATCCGCAAAAATACGGATGCCATACGGACGCGTTTTTTTTGCATCAATTTCCAATTAGTGGTAAAAATTTTGAGTGGGAAGCAGTGTTCCACATTCTCATAATGGCAGAGCAACCCCCACCCTCTATTTCCACTGCAGTCACAGAAGGTTTTATACCTGCATTGTAAGTAATCACTACAGGCCTCATGCCCAGTTTCCCAGTAGTCACATCAGGCACTTCACACACAACCTTCCTCTGTTGTTCCACCCCTATGTCCCTACCTCCCCGACACTCACAGCTGGGTCAGTGACAGGATCCTGCTCAATGACTTCGGCACTTTTGCAAAATTAGTTGCCAGAGCCAATGTTCAAGTTACCAATCAAGTTTTGTCTAGCCCTGATTTCAAATTCATCTCACTATCCATTTACCTATCTAGTGTCCCAGTATCCCAGGGACCCATCTATAGACTTGCTTTAAAGGGCTTTTCTGGCTCTTAGATCCAAACAGAAGAGCCTGCACCAAACTATCATTCCTACACAGATCAGAACATACCAGAGTTTTATGAAAATCCCAGAGACACACTTTAATGTGGAATTCCAGGTTTGTAAAATACATGTCTCCAAAAATGTGCCCAAGCTATAGATCATGGTCTCCTGATCAACTTCCAGGCAGTGTTCAATCTGATGTGACAGCTTACCGGATTGCAGTTTACATTCAATGCACGGGGTTTGTACAGTCTTGTGCTCCAAGGGAAGCTGCTTATAAAATTTCATTACAAGAAGAAAAAAAAAAAACCTCAGATGAACAATTCTTAGTGAGTTAGCAAAGCCTGGGAGGAAATGGAGCTGTGAAAACGGAAAGTTACAAGCTTGTATTTTGGATGACTTACGTCTTACACGGCAGTCACAAAGATTTACGCTATTGTGCCTCTGTTACATGGCGTCAAAGAAGCTGTCAGTCTGGGCGAAATATGGCGGTTTTTCCATGGGTCATAGACTGCCGAGAACACAGTTTATTTTATGAGGTCATGTGGAAGCTAAGAGGCAGCGTTACCACCTTCCAGCTTCTGCTACGAGAATTAAAAGCAGGGACGACTGTCGTGCCTAATTGACTTTAAAACTGGGTCATAGCTCAGTATAGAAAGGCGCTAAATTAAACGACTCCCTATAAAACAGAATGTAATAGCACTCAGGGGGCACAGCGCCTTCATGTGGGGAATTCCACCTCAAGTGTTTCACATTTTATGTACAGATATAGCACGGCAACTGTAATAGTTCTCCATGTTATCGGTTAGAAGGGCCACCATGTAACACTAAAAATTTCTCCTGAAGCAGCTGTGAAATGTGACCTGCTGTAGTTATTGAGGTCTTCTGGGCTAATGCCTTTAATGTATGGCTGGCCCCACACAGTCCTCTCCCTTCCAGCTTTACCTACTCATTGCTACTGCTTGGCGTAAAGTTGACGTCACATGATTTCTACAGAGGTAGACCACTGTACGTCCTGCAAGTGGTGGGGTAATACTTCGCCGGGCTTTCAACTTTTACTTTATGACGGCCACACTTGGCTTTGTCCAATGCATTGGACCTTGCAATAGGTTTTCGGAAATCAGGAGAGAATTGACTAAATTGTGGGAGGGGTTCCACCATATAACAAATGAATCAGTACTCAACCTGACAAATCTTGTCTACCACTTGACCACTGCAGCCAGTTACCGTACTTGCACAGAAGAAGACCGCTGAGGCCAGTGACTGGGTGTGGGGGCATTTTATCCCTACAGCAAAGCCAAGACTATCGGTGACCTATAAAGCATTGAGGGATTTATCAGGTAAGTAATGGTACTTTTGTTATCTTATGAAATTTTCTGCTTTTAACAAAAAAAATTGTCCTAATTTCAGAAAATCTATTTAACCCGAGTGCTGCCAGAACTCAAAAGGATGTAAATATAAAGGAAGGAATTTCACTTTTTTTGCTGGATACACACTCAAAAAAGTTATCAAAAACTGCAAGGGAGGTTTCCCCAAGACACGCTACCCTAATAGTGGTCAGAGCTTCGTTTTTCTGCATCAGAGATCTCAATCCTCGCATAGACCTAGAGGTAAATAATGGTATGTTGGCAGCCTTTATCCTCCACTAGAGGGAGCTAATGTGCTTTCTCCATATCGTATTACTATGCTGTGTCACAGTAATACGGACCAAGTGACTGCATTTTCAAGACAGTGACAACAAGTATGTGTGACAGACATTGCTTGTCATCATCCACGTAGCCTTACAGCCTGAAAATGGCACAGTATTTTCAGACAGAACTGTGTATGTTCATGCTTTGTTAGCAATTATTAAATTTGAGATGTTTCCAGCTAAAATAATTTGTAAGTAGCATATAAGGGGAATAAAAGGATAAAAGTCATGTAAACAGATTGAAATATGTTAAATTAACTCAATGTCACATTAATTTCAGAAAACAGATTGCTGGAAAAATGTCATTTTAGGACATTAAAATGAATTGGTGGTATAAATGCTGAATATCAGGTCAAACAAGGCTGCAATGGATGTCTGCATGTGCTGGAGAGAATCGTGAAGCTCCAGGGCTCCAACATAAACAGGCTTAGGGCCCACTAACCATTGCTGCGGGGGCTCTAGGCTACTTTTGGAACTAGGACCCAGGTGAGCCTACAAAATGTTAATCTTCATAGTCAGCATATTTGGCCCTCAGAGATTAAAGGGGTTGTCTTGGAATACATCATTTCTAGCAGGTGCTTCTCGTCCGTAGTTTGTTTTCTTCCTTCGCCATGCCACAACATTTAAAGGGCTTTTCCAAATTTATGGATGTTTTTAACTGGCCCCAGGAGCATTTTCTATCATACCTACTCTCCCCTGCTCAGGCTCTGTGGCTCTGTTCCGAAAACTTCCAGTCCCTGGATTGTCACTGCCGTGTCATATGACGCTTGGGGACACATCACCGCTGAGTCCAGTCATTGGCTGCAGCAGAGCCCAAGACCCAGTCTGAAAGTTTCAAGGCCTGGGACCAGAAGATCAACACGCTCCTGTGGCTAGTTAAAAACACCCATAAAGCTGGAAACCCCTTTAAAATTTATCTAATGAGAAATGTAATAGTTTGTAAGGCTGAAAAAAGACACTTTCATCCAAAGTAGAGAAGCTAGCAACAAGAGGCTAAGGCCTGCCCTTGGTGCACTGAAGCATCATTTTTTTTTTAATGTTTTAATTTTTTTTTCAGTCTGGAGAAAAAGTACTTCTACTCAAAATGCAAATGACCGGTTAAATGCATCAAGAGCGGGCCTAAGCCTCTCGGTGCACCCTTGCCCCTCTTGCTTCCTCTACCATCCCATCCCTCTACTTCTTGAGGGACAGGGCCAGGCAAGATGACTATGCAGGAGTTTCATTGACCTAAATAACTGAAGGATTCTAACCCAAAGGGTGGACTAGAGATTTATCAAAATGAACATCAAGATGATGTCTGCTGTTAAACAGAAAGGGGCCCACATACAATTGTTGCACAGGGGCTCTTTATTGTCTATGACTGACCTAACAGAGATCCCCCATACACATTAAACCAGTAAGATCAGCTGAATGTGTATGGGGGATCTATTTCAGTTGCCCGATGCCTTAAGTGCGGTTGTCCACTCCTTCCTCAGAACAGGCCATAAATATCTAACTGGTGGGGGAACAGGATGTCAGCTGTTCTGCAGTAGCTCTGCCATTGGAACTACACAACTCCATCCATGGTGTAGTGGACACAGCTGGTTTCTGCAGTACTGCTTCCATTCACGTCAATGGGAGCAGTACCACAGTAACCAGCTCCATCCACTATATTCAGTAATGGACAATGCTGCATAGTCCTGGCGCAGAAGCTACTACCAAACAGCTGATCGACAGGGTGTGGAGTGTTTGATCCCCTGTCGATCAGATAATGATTGCTTACTGTGAGGATAGGGGGGGTGGACAACCCTCAAAGGGCAGCTGTACACAATCAATATTTGTTGGCCAAATGATCATTTGGCCAACAGCTATCTTTCCCGTCTCCCTCATACATATACACATTTGGCTGGGTAGAACATGCATATGTATTCAGTGGGGAGAAAGCCAACGCCAGATACTTCTGGTGGCGACTCATTTCCAGGAAGAACAAAAGGATTGGGTGAAAATATTCATTTCACCCAATCCTTCCCTCCTCCGATCTCCTCACACACTGTCGGCTGAACCTGCTGTTATACACTGACTATACACTAATGTGTATGGGGGCCTTAAGATCTGTCTATAGGATGGAGCACTTCCTTAATCCATTTGCAAAAAAAAGGTTATAAAGAAAGCTCCATTTTCCATCACATCTGGTGTTTCAAAATAAGCCTAATAAATCTGAACAGTAAATGTGGTCTCCTTCTCACCTGCCCCGAATAACACCAGAGGTCGGCATCAGAAGAACATACATTTTGATCTTTTCTTTGTACCGCTCCACTGATGCGCGGCGGTAGCGGAAATCAAAATACAGGGGAAAATAAATGCAGATCCCATATCAAACAATCATCGAGAAAGCTACTGCAAGGTTCTCATTAAACTTCACAAGTCACAACGTCATTCAGGGATTGACATGAGCCATTATTAGGAAGAAACGCTGGCTGACATATTTTACAATGATCAGGTCTAACTTATGATTTAATTGCAATTTACTTTAATTAAAGAACCCACCGCAGCAGGGAAGACATGAAACCCTTCTAAGTCTTTCTTGCTCTCTATGTGAGCTCCGTAATGGAATTTAATTACTAGGTAAACGCTTTATGACAAATTCATTTAATTAACCGCCTATATGTAAGAAACCCTAAACAGTAATGACGGCATCACACAGCCCAGACTGGAGTAAAATGACTGCGAGTACTGAGCCAAGAGCAGGCAAATGAAGATTAACCCATTACCAACTCAGCTTATGTCATGTAAGGCAAACATCGAAACCTAATAAAAACGTCCCCCAAAGACAAGGATGCTCAACCTGCGGCCCTCCAGCTGTCGCAAAACTACAATCCCAGCATGCCCTAATAGCTGTAGGCTGTCCTAGCACACTGGGAGTTGTACTTTTGCAACAGCTGGAGGGCTGAAGCCTGGCATCACTGCCCTAAGAGATCAGCCGGCCCTAATGACCAAGCAACTTTTTGCCCATTTTATTTTATTTCTACAACATAGCCGCATAAGGGGTTGTGTTTTATTATTAATTGGTACCATTTGGGGGTATATACAGTATAATTGGTGCCTTTTTTAATGGAGGGGGGCAGGATGGAGGAAAACAGCAATTTCTGAACTTTAGGTTCTTTTATTTTTATAATATTTTTACAGCACCAAATGAACTGCAGTGGATTTGAGTCAAGACCACCAATGTGGATGAGATTTTAAAGAGGCTCTGTCACTAGTTTTCAGAATATAGCATGTGATATATAGGCAGATAGGGCTCTTCACCCTTTCCCCGCACATACCTTTATATGCCAGAAGGAATCAGCCATTATGCAGGAAAATCCACTTTTAAAAATATGTTAATGAAGCATCGGAGCACTGGGAGGCGTGTTCTAGTCTTCTGAGCACCGCATCTGCGACGCCCTTCTTGCTGTTATCGACTCTCTGGTCTAGCGCTGAAATATCACGCCTGCGCACTCACTCGTTGGCCGGCACGTGCGCAATACGCTTGCAGCGGCAAACTCTGCAAGCCCTTTCTATGTAGTGCACGCGTGTCGGCCAACGAGTGAGTGTTCAGGCGCGAGATTTCGGCGCTAGACCAGAGAGTCTAGCGCTGTCCATCATCCTGCAGGGGGGCGTTTTTTTGAACATCTAGGGCGGCGATAACAGCAAGAAGGGCGTCGCAGATGCGGTGCTCAGAAGACTAGAACACGCCTCCCAGTGCTCCGATGCTTCATTAACATATTTTTAAAAGTGGATTTTCCTGCATAATGGCTGATTCCTTCTGGCATATAAAGGTATGTGCGGGGAAAGGGTGAAGAGCCCTATCTGCCTATATATCTCATGCTATATCCTGAAAACTAGTGACAGAGCCTATTTAAAGGGAATCTGTCATTTCCAAAGCTCCCCCCAAACTAAAATAAGAGTTGTATAGTGTAAGTGACGCCAAGTCCAGTTATGTAATTTTTATCTTCATACTCACTTGCGTTCCGACGCTGTGCTCCGACAATCCAGCAGTAAAATACATTGATAGGACTCCTGTGCTCATGCACGTAATGGAGAGGACTCAAAGAGGAGTCCTCTCAATGTATTTTACTGCTGGTTTGTGGGAGCACAGCGTCAGAATGGAAGTGAGTATGAAGATAAAAGTTACATAATCAGACTCAGCATCACTTACATTATACACCTCTTACTCTAGTTTGAGGCTGTTTTGGAGGTGACAGATTCGCTTTAAGAAATGTCATCCATGTACCTGCAGTGTAAATGGACATGAATTGCGGATTTCCACTGCAGATTTCACTGTTTTCAATGCAAATGGTAAAATCCACTGCAAATCTGCATGTTAATCATGTGGATATCTCTGACGCAAATGACGTTCCACATGGACATATTCAAAATATCCACACCCCATGTCGAGGTGAGAAATTTTTTTCAGTGTGTAGATGAGATTTGTAAGATCTCATCCACTTAGTTTCTACTCTGCACAATGTCCACTAAATATGGCTGCACCCTAAAACTGATGGGAATCCTATTAGGCCCTGCCCAAGAAGGAGGTACTTTCAGGAGTACAAAAGTGGCAGACGTGGTGCCTTCATTGGGTTCTTGGCTGCCATAGGGACCCACTCACAGCCTGCAATCACAAGGGTACACAGGGGTTTACAGAGGGAGCTATCTTAGATGCCGTGGCCACTATTCACTGCAGTATCTAAGGGATCATTAGTCATCGTTAGACAGCTGATCTCCTGTTCTACTTGGCATCAAACGCCTGTGCAGAGCTTAGACTAGGCTACTGTAAAAAATTGGTAGGGAACACCACTATTAAGATTTTCCTAGCAACACTGCATTTTGTCATGATAAAGTCACTACCGGTCCAAAAAAGTAATAATCACGTCTTATGTGGCTATTGATTCCCCTGTAACATTGATGTATGCCCCTGTATGAATATATTGATTTACCATCTAGTCCTTCTAAGCAATCACAGCTTTCCTTTTATTTTCAATAATCTTCAATAATCTCAGAGGTATCATCTTCTTCCATAATACACTAGCATTCCTCTCCAGTACTACTATGACCAGATAGGGATTAAGCTTTTGTGGATTATGAAATAGGTTTAAAACGCTGTCATGTAATGTTATACAATTTCTGATACAAAATGCTATTATAAATACGAGTATAAATGCGAGTAAAAAAAAAAAAAAAAGCTAAAAAGGGTGCAAATTACGCTGGAGATCAGCATTTTTTGATTGGTGTGCATTACTTTAGATTTTTTTTTGTTTTAAATGGGTTGACAATATGGTGATGAGTGACTATTTGCTGGGGGTCCCATTGATCATGGAGAACATGTGCCATATTCGGACAGATGATCCTGCTAATACTCCATTCAAAGTTTTTAGGATTGGTGAAGCCACCAGCCGAGTATAGTGGCGATTAGAGATGAGCGAACGTGCTCGTTACGAGCACTGTAGCGCTCGGCTCCCCTGCGAACGAATGCCCGCAGGCATTGCGGATCCGTCCTCAGCTGCATGTAAGTCAATGGGGACGGATCAAATGGTATGACACTCGTACCAAACGGATCCGTCCTCCTCACCCGACTGAAATTCAGTGGGGACGGATCCGTTTGGTATGAGTGTCATACCATTTGATCCGTCCCCATTGACTTACATGCAGCTGAGGACGGATCCGCAATGCCTGCGGGCATTCGTTCGCAGGGGAGCCGAGCGCTACAGTGCTCGTAATGAGCACGTTCGCTCATCTCTAGTGGCGATCAACTCAAAGAGCTTGTCACGCAGCTCATAGGTGTGAAAGAAAGTTAGTGGTTAATTAATTGTGCTAATTGTACTTAATTTGTCAAGTATTCTCCATTTTTAAGTTTTACGGTTAAATGTCTTGGGCTAATGTAACATCTATGAAGAGCATGAATTTTAAGTTGAATTAAGAAATCAGTTTTGTAAGATTTAAAGAATTTAGACACGGCAAATAGGGAACTACTCGCACACTGAGACATTATGAAATATAGACAGGGACTTTTTGCAGTATTCTGAGTCATGTCTGTATGTGTACAGGTTTTTTTTACCATTATGCTTCTGATTGGTTGCTTTAATAAGTACTTGTGATTGAACATATTAAAATTGATGGCTAAAGGGTGTGTTTAGACCCACAATGTACAGCTAATAAAATTGACTCAAAGGGCATAGAATCCTTTAACCAGCAAAGTGTCTGGATAAGAACTGCAGCTATCGATTATTTCAGTAATCAAGTATTCTATTGATTAATCCAACGGTTAATCGAGTAATCTAATAAGAAAAAACTAATTAAAAGAATGTTTTCCTTTATAGAAACTCATCGCCCCCCACCCCCGTGCTATCAGTCCTCAGCGCCATCAATCTCCCCCCCATGCCAGCACCTCCCCCCAATCACCCCCCATGGGGGTCACACCCGATGCCATCACCCCCAATGACATCAGTCCTCTGTGCCATCCCCCCCTATGACATCGGTCCTCTGTGCCATCACCCCCCCCATGACAACAGTCCTCTGTTGCCATCACCCCCCCATGACAACAGTCCTCTGTGCCATCACCCCCCCATGACAACAGTCCTCTGTGCCATCACCCCCCCATGACAACAGTCCTCTGTGCCATCACCCCCCATGACAACAGTCCTCTGTGCCATCACCCCTCCATGACAACAGTCCTCCATGCCCTCTGCTCCTAGCCATCAGTCCCCAGCGCCAGTTTAATACTTACCTCTCTTATAGGGGCGTCACCGACACTCCACAGCTCTTGGCCCTCTTCTTCTCCGCGAACTGCACTATGTCCAGACGATGTGTCAGGATCCAGTGCGGTGCGAGCTGGTGGGTGACCGTGGAGCGTAAGTAACAGCAAGCTCTCCACTCACACTCCATGGTCACATGACACAAACGAATCCTTGATGCAAAAAATTTGCATTATGGATTTCTTTTTGTGTCCAGTTACTCTATTTAACTGAGTAATCGTTGCAGCCCTAGTCTGGGTTTTTGATTCTTAGATCAACCGCATCCCCTGGCACATGGGGAGAACTTATTAACCAATTTGAATCCCACAGACAAGTGAGGTGTAGTCCCCTAGTTTGGGGCAACATAGGTGATATATCCCATATGTTCTATCCGGGTCCATGAGACATGATCATATTCCAGCCATTTCATATACAATAATTTTTTTGATGGTTATACTATTGCACACATCATACACCTTGTGAAGTCCAACCTAATTTGACAGACCTGTAAAGATGGAAGCAGTAACCGGAATAGATAGGATGATAAAAAAAAGATTGCAACAGTTAATTACTCCATGACATTTATAATGTAGATTGACAAATCCCACCATCAGCAAGTAATCCATCTAATTTACAGTGTATGAGAGACGCACGCAAGCTTAGCCATGGGATGGTGCATCTCCCAGCAGCAGCTGAGTGTCACATCTTATTTAGCGGCTCCGATGTATATTTTGTAGCTATGCTTACGCCAGATAGGAAAACCGCTGCAAGTGACACAGTTCGGATCTATTAACGCTTTCCCAATATTAAACTCATTAAAAACTATTCATTTTCACATTTGCCCTAATTAAACGGTTCGCTAACAGCCTTGACGTCTGCCTACACAAACACCCCACAGATCGAGAAGTGCCTTCTGCAAACAGAGCACAAGAATGGCGCGATTGCCGCGTATGGTACAAGCCTCTCAGCAGTGCGTTACTTAAAGCCCCCAAAAATGGTTTTCTTGGAAACGGTTCTAATTAACGCAGAGAAGATGAAGTCAGAAAGTAATGATTAGTAAACTTCAGCTTGTGTGTGTAATTGCGGTGGTGTTCGATATACAGCTGGATCCTTCAGAGCGGGGACTGTAATTCCCGCGTGCACTTATTTGACTGAAGAAGATGATTGACGATAGAAAATTAGCACGCAGGTTAAAGACGCCATTATGGCACAGGCGGGAGCAGAAAATGACTTGCCCTAGGGGGCTCGTGTAGCTCCCTGGGGGAAGTGAAGAAATGTTTAGTGCATCTGAAAGCTGAAGTCAATCGTTTTATCAATGCTAGATCTATGATGGACATGCTATGGTAGCCTGAAGAAGCATCTTCTCTATGGCCAGTGACAATGAAGCGGACAGCAGGGAAGCCAGGATGTACAAAACATTAGAAGGTAGATTAAATTCTAGCTATATCCAGGAGTCAGCAGGGTCTTTAGAAACCGTAAGCTAATAAGCTTGTTTATTTTTGTAAGCCGCCCCCATCCCAAGTAGTAGTAAGCTGTGGCTACTTTCACACTTGCGCTAGCAGGAACCGGCAGGCGAACAGCCTATCATTACTGCCCCATTCACTATAATGGGGACGGGACGGAGGTCCGGCCGCAGCACGGCAGACATGCTGAGAGGCAGCCGGACAAAAAATGCTACATGCTGTAGTTTTTGTCCGGCCCCTCTCGGCATGTTTGCTGTGCTGCGGCCGGACCACCGGCCTGTCCTCATTTTAGTGAATGGGGCCGGAGCAGACTCCATTGCCGGAACAGCCTGCCGGACCCTGCTAGCGCAAGTGTGAAAGTAGCCTATGTAAATACTCAGATCCTAAATTCTCCCCTCAAACCCTTCTCAAAGAGGTCACGACTTTATATCAGTTAATGCAGTGTGGCGTGATATCACCATGGATGAAACAACAGCAGCTGGCATGGATTTTATCAAAGTCATGTGATGACAACGTATGGCTAGAGACAGATATAAGACCTGAGATTTCAGAGGGAGAAGAATGAAAACTATACGCCCGTGTTTCTCCAAGTTCCTAATCTAAATACCCCATTATTCAAAATCTAAGGACTAGGGCCAGGACCATACGGGGTGCTGCCTAAAAAAAAGCACACCAAGTACCCCATGGAGACAGGGAATGTATTGCATGGGGTTCTTGTACCGCAAGTTGAGAACCTAAGCTCTATATTAAAGAAGCAATTATCCATTGTTTTACTTCCAGCCATTACAGACCTATAATTTTTATTTTTTTTCAATTTACATAGCGGTATGACGGCATGTTTTTTGTGCGACAAGTTGTGCTTTTACAATCATATATAATGTAGTGGGAAGCTGGAAGCAAAAACTTTAAATTGGGTGGAATAGGAAGAAATAAATCAATTGTTTTATGGGTTTCATTTTTCTTTTGTTTTAATCCTTTAAAAAAAATAAGTAGTACATTTTTTTCTTTGAATTGTCATATTCTGACCCCAATAACTTTTTAATATCAACACCTATAGAGCTGTGTGAGAGCTCATTTTGCGTGGAAGAATCTGTATTTTTCATTGATACACTGGAGAGAGTCTGACTTTTTGATCACTTTCTAGTAAATTTTTTTGGGAGGTGAAATGACCAAGAAACGGCTATTTTTCACCCCTTTTCACCTGTTAGGGCACTGGTTGTGGAACCACCATGCTAACCATCCAGTTTGACTCTCAGCTAGACCTAAGGTTGTTATCCTGGTGGTCCCCTTTATTCACCCTTTAACCCTGATAGAGGGATCTGGACTTTGCTGTGGGGGAGCCACCAGGCCGCTACCTTTTGAAAGAGTCCTGGTGTGGTTGGCTGTTTACTCATGGGGTCATATGGGGTCATAGCTCATAGTTTGGGTATTTTGGGACCTGGCAATACTAATGATGTTTATTACAGTGGTCCCTCAAGATACAATGGCATCAGGATACAATATTTTCAACATACAATGGCCTTCTTTGACCCATCATAAGTTGAAACCAGACTTAACATACAATGCCTCAGACTCAGATCAAACCAATCAGGGTCACTTCTCTGGTAAATATCTGTATTAGTTGCTAGTTATCAGCTATTCCTGACTGTTATATGTAAGGGCTTGCTTTATCTGTCTTAGTTATCTGCTTATTTTTCTTAAATCTTCCTCTTCTGTTATCATGGATGACATTTTGGGGCTTTGGAACAGATTACTCAACTTACAATGGTTTCAACATACAATGGTCGTCCTGGAACCAATTAATATTGTATCTTGAGGGACCACTGTATTTTTATTATTTTTTTTTGTAACTTTGTCCATTTTATATTTTTATATCGCCCTTGGACCACAAAGCACTGGATCGGCACTCCAAACATGTCTGTTTTAGTTTTAAACATCTGTATTTTTCATCTTGAAACTATGTGTTCTGCTATTCCTGTTATTCCTCCTTGAAATGTATGAATAAATTGACAACTGGGTGTTACCATTTTTCTACAGAAACAACGCACACAGTAAGGTCCCCTTCTCTTAGGTCAGTCCTCAACTACCCTGGAGCTGGAATAGGTTGGTGGAGGAATACCATAAAGAAAGAATAAGGAAGATGCTACTGAGAAGTTTGAAGATCAAAATACAGGTCATCACATTGTGAAGAAATATCTCCAGCTTGACTTCACTTAACGAGAAGTTAGAATTGTTCTGATATCTTGGTAGCTAATAATTTTAAGAAATAAAAAGAACAAAGTTGCAGCATGTCTCTAAATGTGTTCAGTACAATCAGAGCTGTCAGAGATCTATCAGGAACATGTATTTCTGGCCCAAAATAGAACAAGTTCTTTACATTTGGAAAAAAAAATTATCATTACTGAGAGAACACCAACAATTTTGCCAGTACAATGGGACAGCGTTAAAGGGACACCTATTTCATGCTGCCTGATCTGAGCGCAGCAAAAACTGTTGCCAACTACCATGAGCAAAAATGCTGGCTTACTTTTTGAACTGACCCAGTTGTTTTGCTAAAACCAGTATGAAGCAGCCTCAACTTCAGCTGAGCCCTGGAGTCCGCTCAATGCACTGCAAGAGCCTGAACATTGGGACTCCTGAGCTCATACACTATATAGAGCTGACTTCAAGGCTCGCCTCGTCCTGGAGTTACTCGATGCTGATTTTAGCGAAACGACTGAGTCAATTCAAGGAAGCAACTCATCATTTTGCTCAGGGTAGCTGTCATCAGTTTATGCTGCCCTCAGAAAGAGAAAGGTAAAACTGGAGGCAGATTCCCTATACAGAGGTTGCCAAGATATCTTAAAATTTGTCTATAAGCAGGAAATTTGAAGAGGATTTGAAGGATCCGTCATCCATCAAATTCTTTTTTTTAAAATATCTGTTTATTGGTATTGTCAAATCGAAACAGTAATAACAGATACAACAAAGTGTAATAAACTGACGATGACAATTCAGAAAAGCTTGGATAAGAAGCACAGTACCTACTAAGGGAACAGGAAAATATCATTAGACTACAAAAATCCGATTCTTTATTTACAACATTCCCACGAAATGCCCATAACAGAAACAAAAGTCACTGCTTACGCATTTCAGGCATGTCCGGCTCTTAGCCATAGCATACAGGTGAGAAAAGTGAAGAGGTTTAAAAAGGATATTAGCACCAATGAAAAGACATATGGCACGGCTATGGCAGCCTCCATGTGGAGAGTACTTCACGGCCATTCATGCCGCAGTGGTATCAAACAGATTTGAACCAAATTGTTCATCCGTTGTTTATTACTAATGGCCAAGTGATCACAAAACTGAGTGACCATAAACATGGAATAAACAATATGGTTCTAAATCTAAAGCAGGGCACACCCCGCCTGCAGCATGATCACCGTACTCTAGTCAAGTGATAGGTATGATCACATATGCCCTATTCACATATGAGCTATTGCCACAACAATAAAAAGAAAAAAAACTATGCAAAAATAAACCAAAACACACCAGAAGGCAGTCCAGAGACTGAAATGAAGTGGTAATAAAAACAATGTAAAATACAATACATTACATATATTAAAAGGGGTTGTTCCGGGTTCAAGAGGAAGAACCCGAACATACCTGCAATATTCACCCATGGCAGCCCGCTGAGAGGGCATCGGGAATCCTATGCCCGATCCCTCCTTTGCCCTGCGCTAATTAGCGGCAGGGCCAAAGGAATTTTCGCCGGGTTCCGGTGAACGTACCGGTCCCCTGCCGGGCAGAAGGCTTCCGGCCCGGCAGTGAGTCGGTGAACGTCATCGGCGCTGATGGACAGGCTTCAGCGCTGCCCCTAGCCAGTAAAACGGCTAGGGCAGCGCTAAAGCCGGCCCAGTTAAGGCCGGTGACGTCACCCCGGAACTCACGCCGGGCGGAAGTACCCGCCCGGCAGCGAGTATTTACAAAACAAGAAGAACCATTGCCCTGCGCGATCTAGCGCGGCAAGGGGGGGGCATCGGAGCATGAGATTGCTCCGATGTCCTGCTTCAGGCAGGCTGCCTGGGGTGAAATTGCAGGTATGTCCGGAGTTCTTCTCTGAACCGGAAACCCCTTTAATCCAAATTAAATAATGCAATACAAATCAGGGACACAAGTCTTTAATAAAACACCAATAGCTTCCATACTGGATATCTTGACTAACAACTTAGTAATGTACACACTGCCAAATGTTTTTTTTTTTAGATTCAGGATGATGACTACAGAGATATGATGTTGTGTCTGAGCAGGAAATGTTATAAAATAGGGTATGCTCAGTGCAGTTAGTGTGGGCCCTGCCATTTCATGTCCCTGATGTCCAGAAAGGGTCATGTTCCTTTTCTCTTTAAGCGACTGCTGAGGACAGTGATTGGCTGCAGCAGTCATGTGATGAGGAACAGGAAGTCATTACTTCCAGATGGCAGGGAAAGCAACTGGAGGGGACCAGACCAGTTCTGGGACATTTAAAAGGTTAGCATACTGCAGCTTATTAATCAGAATGTTTCTAATGTTAAGCCTTCTCTGTCACCCCTTTAATGCACCCAGACAAACATGCCCACAAATATTAATAGATATTGTCTGTGAATATGTGTGCACCAAGAGCAGAAAAGCTTAGGCAGAAAATAGTCTTTGCTATTAAGATTCAATCTTTCCTCACACTATGGTCACCAGCATCACACTGGGATTCCTTGGGCCCACCACAGGAAATTATTCCAAGGGTCCACCCTTCAGAACCTGTGCATGTCCACTTGTACCTTAATTAAAATCTTTGCTATTGTACACACATGACATACGGTATCATCAATAAGATCTAGTATATCATCTAGTGAGGATCAGTCAATGAGAAATATACCCTAGGGACAACTGATTGGGGCTGTCTTCTGCTGGACCTCTAGGACCCATCATTCTGTCAGAGCCTATGTCCACCCGAGAATCCTTTGGTGGGGACATATCTCCACTGTAGCATGGGACAATTAAACATGTCAAGCATCGTTTCTAATGTGAACTTTATTACATACCGTTCTTTTCCTCTTATCCTGTTCAGTTGGAGGCTCTTCATCCCCGTTCACCTGAATGTCTTGGGGTTCATTTTGTGAAATTAACAGACAACTGTAATCAAAATAACAATAATGAGATGTTCTTCCAGGCTGCTCACAATAAAAGACATATAAAATGTATTCATACAAACAGATTCCTGCCAGACGGTAAAATTGATGAATGTCACTCTTGGCACCCATTAGTTTTGGCTTGGTCCACTAATGGTCTGCTGTGTACTATATACAGTACCTCTTCAGGATTATACAAAAAAGGTAATGTTTTTGTTGATTTTTTTATTTTCTGCCTCTGTCCTAAATGAAAATGAATCAGGATAAGAGGACTGCTAAATGTGGAGACCAAAACCTTAGTCCATCACGGACTGTTTTTCCAACTGTCCAAATCTTCATCCTAAAGCCCGGGGTGCACCACCAATGAGGCAAAGTGAGGTGATCACCTCAGGCAGCACCAGTAGGAGCAAGAGGTGGCAGCGGAAGGGCCATGGGCAATGAGTGCTTTTATTGTGGCAAAGGGGTTAGGCTAAGAAATTGGCATGGGGGGGGTCTAGCCATTTTAGTTTTCGATTCAGGCAGCAGAAAGTCTAGGTGCACCCCTGCTAAGGCCCCATGAACACAACTGCATGTATTTTGTGGATACAGGCCGTGTGCCCCACTGTCAAAATGCCTATTCTCAGCCACAAAATACACAATAGGACATCTATTTTTTTTGCTGGACGGACATGTGACACACAGATGCCGACAGCACACAGCTTTTTTGCAGGCCCATTGAAATAAATGGTTCCTCCTCCAATTTGCAAAAAAAATGCGGATCGGTTGCAGAAAAAAAAACATGCTTGCGTGCATGAGGCCTTAAAGGGGTTATCCAAGCCTGGAAATGCCCCCCTTTCCCATACGCCGGGTCCCTCACATTGATTCTACTTACCTGGCTCCCCGCACCGTTCCTGATCCCCGCTGCTTCACCCGGGGGTGGACGAAAACATCTGGTGTCGGGGTGAGTGGGGGCGGTGACGGGGATGAGCCTCCTTAGCATCACCCGCAATACTATGGAGGCTCGTCCCCGTCATCGCCTGCCACTGGCTGCCTCCACCCGACACTGGATGTTTTCATCCACGCATGAGGAGAAGCAGCGGGCAGCCATGCGGGGACAGGAGCGGCGGGGGGGGCAGGGAGCCAGGTAAGTATATTCAGTGTGAGGCGCCTGGTATGGGGGGGGGGGGGCATTTCCAGGCTTGGATAACCCCTTTAAGTGGATCTATAATCATACTATGCCTGCATGTTCACTGCACTATTAGCCCAAACAGTACAACAAATGTTTGTTTCTTTTGGTGAATAGAGCCTACGAGTCTTCACCAGTGACAGATGATGGGGAAAATAAGGATCAGGCACGTTCCATTTCAAAATGCCCAATGTTTTTTTGTTGCAGGAGATAAACCACTGACAGAGGAGTCTCCGTCAAACATAAACACGTATAGGAAGGTGGTTAGGAAAAGCAGTCAGCAGAACAAGCATCCGGTCTATAGCAATTGATAGCGTATAGCCTCCTATAGGTATGAGTCTACTGTATTCAGAAGGACAGCACGCTCCGGCATCTCACCAGGCATCGATGGTTGCCATGTCTGTATACAGATACTCTCGCCTCTCTCCCGAAAAGTGGTTTTTATTTTGACTGTTAGCCACTGATTGGAAGGTTTGATGTATAGCACCATGTATCCCCTGTAGCTGCTGGGAGCGTATGATCGGCTGCAGGTTCACATGGTATTCATCACGTAGAGAATTCCAATGAATCTGGGGGCATCGCTGCCCCATGACAAATCTTTAAAATGAAAATAGGAGGGCTACATCTAATAAATCCAGAGGAAGAGGGGATGAGAAGTAAGGCCTGGCACCTGATATTACATCCATTGTCAATCTGGTGAATTGAATAACATCTCACTAATCAGCTTTCTGTATAATTGGCTAGTAAAGAAGAATGCTGTAAAGCCGGCTCTATAAATCTACAGCGAAACGTGACATCAGCGCAGGACGCCATAGCGAAGTCTTCAGGGAAAACATATACCGCAAAGTCAGCTGCATGGAAAAATCTTCTAATATACTGACAGAGGAAGAAGCAGGTATACCGCTGCAATTTTCACACTTCATATCATTTTATTAGTAGTGTCATGGTTGGGAGCCCCTCTCTGGGCTTTCCTTTTAACCCATAAATGGCCAGATACTTTTTAGAGACTTTGTGCACATGGTGGTTTTAAAGCATTATCGGTGACACATATGGCTGTTTTTCATATCAACTGGAAGTGGTATAAATTTAGCATTTGGGACTATTAGGGTTATGTGTATTTTAGCAGAAATTTGAGATGGATCTCTGGATTTCTGCTGCGGATTTGCAGTTTACACAGTGGTAGTTCGAAGATTACCCCAATTTTAATTCAATGGGACTGACTTTTCCATGCAGAACGCATCCTTCTTACTCCTATGTGGATGCTGACACCCTTAGAGGTAAACTGCACAAATATTAATGGTGGTGAATTGTGTGGTTTTTTTTTTAAATAGTTATTGTACATTCAATATGGCTCTGTGAAAGTCATTAAAGGGGTTATCCAGCAAATAATGATCTACAACTTCAGGAATGCTCATTATTATCAGATCAGCTGTTGTCCGAGTCCCCCCATCCCCCCCCTCCCGATCATCTGTTTCTTGGGAGCGCAGCCGGCTCCTGGCAGCTCTCCCCAGTACAGCGCCGTACATAGTATAGTGGCTGTGAGTGGTATTGCAGCTCAGTCCCATTCAATTCTATAAGGCTGAGCTGAAACTAGGCCATATGACCCATGTATAGGGATGTCACATGACCTAGGAAGAGGTTGCAGTGCTCTTCTAACAGCTGATCGGCGGAGATCCCAGTCCTGATGATAGGTCATCAATATAATTTACTGGATAATCCCATTAAAAACAGTCTTAAAGGGCTTTCCAGGTAAAATCCACTGAAACAGAAGACTCATACTTACAGTGGGGAAAAAAAAGTATTTAGTCAGCCACCAATTGTGCAAGTTCTCCCACTTAAAAAGATGAGAGAGGCCTGTAATTGGCATCATAAGTAGACCTCAACTATGAGAGACAAAATGAGAAAACAAATCTAGAAAATCACATTGTCGGATTTTTAAAGAATTTATTTGCAAATTATGATGGAAAATAAGTATTTGGTCAATAACAATAGTTCATCTCAATACTTTGTTATATATCCTTTGTTGGCAATGACAGAGGTCAAACGTTTTCTGTAAGTCTTCACAAGGTTGGCACACACTGTTGCTGGTATGTTTGCCCATTTCTCCATGCAGATCTCCTCTAAAGCAGTGATGTTTTGGGGCTGTCGCTGGGCAACACGGACTTTCAACTCCCTCCAAAGGTTTTCTATGGGGTTGAGATCTGGAGACTGGCTAGGCCACTCTAGGACCTTGAAATGCTTCTTACGAAGCCACTCCTTCATTGCCCTGGCGGTGTGCTTGGGATCATTGTCATGCTAAAAGACCTAGCCACGTTTCATCTTCAATACCCTTGCTGATGAAAGGAGGTTTGCACTCAAAATCTCACGATACATGGCCCCATTCATTCTTTCATGTACACGGATCAGTCGTCCTGGTCCCTTTGCACAGAAACAGCCCCAAAGCATGATGTTGCCACCCCCATGCTTCACAGTAGGTATGGTGTTCTTTGGATGCAACTCAGCATTCACTCTCCTCCAAACACCACGAGTTGTGTTTCTACCAAACAGTTCTACTTTGGTTTCATCTGACCATATGACATTCTCCCAATACTCTTCTGGAACATCCAAATGCTCTCTAGCAAACTTCATATGGGCCCGGATATGTCCTGGCTTAAGCAGGGGGACACGTCTGGCACTGCAGGATCTGAGTCCCTGGCAGCAAAGTGTGTTACTGACGGTAGTCTTTGTTACGTTGGTCCCAGCTTTCTGCAGGTCATTCACTAGGTCCCCCCATGTGGTTCTGGGATTTTTGCTCACAGTTCTTGTGATCATTTTGACCACACGGGGTGAGATCTTGCGTGGAGCCCCTAATCGAGGGAGATTATCAGTGGTCTTGTATGTCTTCCATTTTCTAATTATTGATCCCACAGTTGATTTCTTCACACCAAGCTGTTTGCCTAGTGCAGATTCAGTCTTCCCAGCCTGGTGCAGGTCTACAATTTTGTTTCTGGTGTCCTTTGACAGCTCTTTGGTCTTCACCATAGTGGAGTTTGGAGTCTGACTGTTTGAGCTGGGGACAGGTGTCTTTTATACTGATAACAAGTTCAAACAGGTGCCATTACTACAGGTAATGAGTGGAGGACAGAGGAGCCTCTTAAAGAAGAAGTTACAGGTCTGTGAGAGCCAGAAATCTTGCTTGTTTGTAGGTGACCAAATACTTATTTTCCACCATAATTTGCAAATAAATTCTTTAAAAATCAGACAATGGAATTTTCTGGATTTGTTTTCTCATTTTGTCTCTCATAGTTGAGGTCTACCTATGATGTCAATTACAGGCCTCTCTCATCTTTTTAAGTGGGAGAACTTGCTCAATTGGTGGCTGACTAAATACTTTTTTTCCCTACTGTAGCTGCTCCGTGCTGCCCCCATCTTCCGGCCCGGGCACTGTTTACATCCCGCTGGCATGGTCACATGCACCGATCCAGCCAACAACTGGCTTCAATGGTGATGTAGCCACAAGCAGCATATCACTGCTTAAACCAACCATTGGTTGGAGAGGTGCAAGTCTATAGACAATTGGTGTGCCACCCTATGGTGCTCTGTAAGGCTTTGTAGTCTAATACATAGTCAGATGGAAAATACAGCCTTTTCCCTGTTAAATTCAAGAGGAATCTGATAGAAAACAACCTCTCTATGAAATTGTAGGTATATAGCAGTACAGTAAGGTTCCATACACATATATGTGGGTGTCCTACTATTCAGTGTTCTTATGAACTTGTAGTATAGTCATGTGAATGAGGTCATAGAGTGAAGGACATTTTCTTCGTTTGGTGTCCATCTTCACACCACCTCGAGGTCTGGTCTCTGAATCCTGGAGACTGTAAGTGGCATCGAAAGCTTGCAATTCGCCAACCAAATGATTTGCAGATGGCGAGACTGCCCTGGAAGACTGGCACACACATGAATGGCCATTCTTACAATTATTTTTTTCTAGTCAGTGCACTTCTGACATTACACAATAGTTTGTTATTGCCGTAACCACTCAATACCAGCCTACCACGTATATAGCGCTGCACTTCACAGTATATAGATACAGTGGCAGAAAAGTGTGAAATACTCATAGTTATACCATTACCAGAAATGCTGGAATGAAAAAAATTACTGAAGAGAAAAAAAACCACTTCAGAAACAGCGCCACCCTTGTCCATTGGCTATGCCTGGTATTGTAGTTCAGCTCTATTAACCTGTAACTTGTCACAGTTTTTTTTTTTTAGAAAAAAAACAAACTCTTTTATAATCTCAGGCAATCACTAATTCTTGCGCTTCCACGACGCCCGTGCAGAGAACTTCGCATTCGTTTCTATGTCCCAGGCTAATACTCCGTCTGTAGTAAAGTCTAGTTTCTCTGTATTCAATTTTCCACATGTTTCTTCCAACCTAATTAGCTTTATTTTATACTCTGCTATCACGGCTGAACAAATCACCTTTCCATGTAGTCCTTGGCTTCCTTTCAGTGCAAAACTATAGAGGCAAAAGTTTGCAAAAATCCATTTAATTTTCGTGGAAAACTTAATACCCAGAATGCACCTGAATTTGTATGCATTAAGCAGAGAACTGCCTGCAGCCAAACAGCTGTGTGACATATGATAGAGGAAGACGTACATCAGGCAGGCAAATAACATTGCTATCTCCCTGAACTGCATCTTCCTAGACTTTATCATTAGATTACATATGGTAAACTGAATAGGTGCATATTACGTGTCGCACATTGTTCGCCAATTATCAGGAAAACTGAACAGAGGGGTTACATCAGAATGATAATGAAGAGCAAGGAGCTTGGAGAGGAAAACACGGCAGGAAAGCTCATTAAAAGCTGTTTTACCCCATGACTAATGTAAAAATGTGATCATATAGTACATGACAATCTCTTTCTAACAAAGGTAGAACCAGCCCTGTACCTCACATGGATCCAGAGATCTCCTCATACATTGCTCTGCTAGATTTACATCAAGGGGCGTGTTTTTTTTCTGCTGCCGCTCTTTCCCTATCACAACTAAGGAGGCAGTTGGAGGATGAAACTGAGCATGTGCGGCCATCTCAGTGAGCAGGACAGAAATAGGAGAAAAAAAAAAGACTAAAATTACTCTTACCGGTAATTGTTTTTTCCAGTAGCCTACACAATGGCACAGATAGGAGGATATCCCTGCCCAGGGACAGGAAACAACCACGGAGAAATTGTTTAAAATGGCCCCTCCTCCTCACCTCTCCAGTTGATACCACAGGAAAGATGCTTACAGGAGACAAAAAATGGTTAACACAGGCAAATGCATCCTATTTAACACCTCATAGGACTGGAATAGAAAGAAAAATAAGACTTTGACTAGTCTAATAGAAAGAAACTTCCAAGTAAGGAACGAGATAAGAATATATGTACATATGTAAACACTAAAAACACTGTCTATATTATTTTCTTTTTTTTTTATATATAGGGTGGGAAAAATAGGTGCCGTTGTGGAGGCTACTGGAAAAAACAATTACCGATAAGAGTAATTTTAGTCTTTTCCAAGTCGCCTCGCCAACGGCACGGATAGGAGGATATACCAGAGAACTACTTAGGGGGGGACTGAAGCAGATAAGACCTTTCTACTGAAGGATAAATCTGACTGTCCTACATCTAATTTGTAGTGCTTAAAAAAGGTTAGAGGGCTCTTCCAGGTAGCAGCCCTACATGTCTGGTCTACCGAAGCTGAGGCCCTCTCTGCCCAGGATGTGGATACAGCCCTAGTAGAGTGGGCCTTTAAGCCAACAGGAGGACACAACCCCTTCTCCTTATAACACAGGGAAATAGCTGTTTTTATCCACCTAGCTATAGAGGTCTTACTAGCTCTAGCCCCCTTATTCTTACCCTGAATCTGAATCAGAAGGCTGTCTGAAGACCTGAAGGGACTGGTAGCCTCAAGGTAAGTCAATAAACACCTTCTAACATCCAGATGACTAAATTCCTCTTCCTTTTTAGATGTAGGGTTCTGGCAAAAGGAAGGCAGGGTGACTACTTGCTGGCGATGAAAGGAGGTGGCTACTTTCGGCAAGAAGACAGGATTGTGTTTTAGAATAATTCGATTATCTAGAATCTCCATATATGGGGCCTTGCAGGAGAATGCTTGTTTTTCACCAACTCTTCTGGCTGTGGTGATTGCAAGTAAGAAGGCAGTTTTAAAAGTCAACAACCTGATTGGAATTGTATCTATATGCTCAAATGGAACTCCTGTCAGGACTGAAAGGACCAAGGATAGGTCCCAAGGAGGCACTGTTGAGTGGATGAATGGTCTTAACCTTTCTGAAGCTCGTAAGAATCTTTTTACGAAGGAGTCTTCTGCCAGCTTTCGATCTAGAAAAACACTAAGTGCCGAAATCTGAACCTTTAGCGTGCTGGTTTTTAGCCCTTTATCTAAACCTTTCTGTAGGGAGTCCAGAACATCTGAGATACTGGCTGTAGAGGAAGAACTTCCCTTTGAATTTAAGAATTGCAGAAAAGCTTTCCACATTCTGGTGTAGATCTTTGAAGTGACCTTCTTCCTACTAGATAAGAGGGTGGAAATCACTTGATCCGAAAACCTCTTCTTTTTTTAGGATTAGCCTTTCACACACCAAGCCGTCAATTTGAGGAACAAGAGGTTCTTGTGAAACACTGGACCCTGGGAAAGAAGATCCGGACTGAAAGGAAGTCTGAAGTAATTCCCCGCGGACAATTCCCAGGACCAACATTATCTCTCTGAAGGAGCTGGAAAACTTCTGGGACACCTGCTGGAACTGCAGTGGAAAACTGTCCAATTTTTCTGGAGGAAGAAAGGAAAATATTTTACCGAGTCTAGCAGAATTCCTAGAAAACATTTCCTTTGTTCGGGGAGGAGATCTGATTTTTCTTGGTTTATCTTCCATCCCAGGCGGTGAAATTCTGACATTACAAACTTCAGATCTTCCAACAGCTTCTCTGGTGACGGAACTATTATAAGAAAGTTGTCCAGACATGGAATAATCAAGATTGCTTGTACAGTCATGGCCAAAAGTTTTGAGAATGATACAAATATTAATTTTTACAAAGTCTACTGCTTCAGTTTTTATAATGGCAATTTGCATATACTCCAGAATGTTATAAAGAGTGATCAGCTTAACAGCAATTACTTGCAAAGTCAATATTTGCCTAGAAAATGAACTTTATCCCCCAAAACACATTTCAACATCATTGCAGCCCTGCCTTAAAAGGACCAGCTAACATCGTTTCAGTGATTGCTCCATTAACACAGGTGTGGGTGTTGATGAGGACAGGGCTGGAGATCAATCTGTCATGATTAAGTAAGAAAGACACCACTGGACACTTTAAAAGGAGGCTGGTGCTTGGCATCATTGTTTCTCTTTTGTTAACCATGGTTATCTCTAAAGAAACACGTGCAGTCATCATTGCACTGCACAAAAATGGCCTAACAGGGAAGAGTATGGCAGCTAGAAAGATTGCACCTCAATCAACAATCTATCGCATCATCAAGAACTTCAAGGAGAGAGGTTCCATTGTTGCCAAAAAGGCTCCAGGGCGTCCAAGAAAGACCAGCAAGCGCCAGGACCGTCTCTTAAAAGTGTTACAGCTGCGGGATCGGGCTACCAGCAGTGCAGAGCTTGCTCAGGAATGGCAGCAGGCAGGTGTGAGTGCATCTGCACGCACTGTGAGGCGGAGACTCTTGGAGCAAGGCCTGGTCTCAAGGAGGGCAGCAAAGAAGCCACTTCTCTCCAGAAAAAACATCAGGGACAGACTGATATTCTGCAAAAGGTACAGGGAGTGGACTGCTGAGGACTGGGGTAAAGTCATTTTCTCTGATGAATGCCCTTTTCGATTGTTTGGGACATCTGGAAAACAGCTTATTCGGAGAAGACGAGGTGAGCGCTACCACCAGTCTTGTCTCATGCCAACTGTAAAGCATCCTGAAACCATTCATGTGTGGGGTTGCTTCTCAGCCAAGGGAATCAGCTCTCTCACAGTCTTGCCTAAAAACACAGCCATGAATAAAGAATGGTACCAGAATGTCCTCCGAGAGCAACTTCTCCCAACCGTCCAAGAGGAGTTTGGCGATCAACAATGCCTTTTCCAGCATGATGGAGCACCTTGCCATAAAGCAAAGGTGATAACTAAATGGCTCAGGGAACAAAACATAGAGATTTTGGGTCCATGGCCTGGAAACTCCCCAGATCTTAATCCCATTGAGAACTTGTGGTCAATCATCAAGAGACGGGTGGACAAACAAAAACCTACAAATTCTGACAAAATGCAAGCATTGATTGTGCAAGAATGGACTGCTATCAGTCAGGATTTGGTCCAGAAGTTGATTGAGAGCATGCCAGGGAGAATTGCAGAGGTCCTGAAGAAGAAGGGTCAACACTGCAAATATTGACTTGCTGCATTAACTCATTCTAACTGTCAATATAAGCTTTTGTTACTCATAACATGATTGCAATTATATTTCTGTATGTGATAAAAACATCTGACAAACACACATAAAAACCAGAGGGCAGCAGATCATGTGAAAATATAATATTTGTGTCATTCTCAAAACTTTTGGCCATGACTGTAGATGGAAATGGGCCACTACCTCCAGCATTATCTTTGTAAAGACCCTTGGTGCTGCACATAGACCAAACGGAAGGGCTCTGAATTGTAGATGATGGATGGTGCCCCTTAGTGTCACTGCAATCCTGAGGAATTTTTGAGAATCTTGGTGGATGGTAATATGATAGTATGCATCCTCTAGGTTCAGGGTCACCCTGTGGGAATCCTGCATTACTAATTTGGTGGCTGACTTTACTGTCTCCATCTTGAACCTTTTGTATTTTAGGAACATATTTAAGCTTTTTAGATTGATGATGGTACGATAAGACCCATTTGTTTTTTTACCCAAAAAATTGGAGAATAAAATCCCTGACCCTCCTGAGAGGGAGGAACCGGAATCAAAACTCTCTTCTGAATAAGGAGATCTATTTCCTTTTCCATAATAGATTGTTTTTCGTGTTGAAAAAGTTTTGTTTTGCAAAAAACGTTTTGGGAAAACTCTGGAACTCTAGGCGATATCCTAGCAGGATTGTATCCAACACCCAGGCCGACTTTGATATCTTCTTCCACTCTGGACGAAACTGGGACAACCTTCCTCCCACTGGAAGGCTGGTGTCATTGGGCTGAAGGTTTAGTAGAAGGGTTTCTGTAGAGGAAGATGTTCTTTCCCCTGCCTCTGAAGGTTTGCGATCTGGAGGAAGACTGAAAGGACTGGTCTCTTTTCCCTGAGACTGGACGAAATCCCCTCTGATTCCTGGCGCTTCGCCTCTGGTTAAAGAACCTTGAATCCACAGGGAACTTCTTTCTTTCTGAAGTAGATGTCTCCCATGACCGCTTAAGGAGGAACTCCGATTTTTTATCTAAAGGGTCTTTGAGAAGACCAGCGTCCTCAAAGGGTAAAGCCGCTCTCTATGACATGCCGGCGACTGGGGCATCCACTTTTGGTATCTTGTCCCATAGGGCTGCATCCTCTTCAGAGAACGGGTACTTTCTCTTAAAGGATTCTGTAACTGGGGCTCTCTTCTCAGGATCCTTCCTAATGAGTTTAACCAGGTTCTCATGAACCGGGAAAAACCCTCTCTTTCTTTCACCAAGGCCCTGGAACATTTTATCCGAAACTGACAAGGATTCCTTAGGATCTTGCAGCCCCATAGTAGCTCTGACAGCCCTCAGAATCTCATCCGTATCATCCAGAGGGCATAGAGGCTGCCCAGAAGTGTCTTCTATCTCTGACCCCTCAGATCTGTATCACTTCGGTCGTCCAAGACCGGGCTAGGTCCTGCTATAGCGAGATCGGCTGGAGGAGATAACTCAGAAGGGACAGATGCAGACGCTAATGGTCTTATGGTTTTACTTAAAGCTGAATTTTTCATCTTTTATCATGTTCTTAAGATTGGCGATGAAGGAAGGGGACTCTTCAGAGACAACCTGCTGAATACATTTTGTACATAGTGGCTTCTTATAAGAAGATGATAACGACTTTCTGCAAACGCCACATCTTTTGGTTGGAGCTTTCTGCAACTCCTAATAAAACACAATATAATATAATAATAATATACCCTAAGGTAAGGAAACTTTCACTCACACATCTCCCAGAGGAGGGACCGACCTCGGCAGGGGCTTCCTGAGGTTCCGCGGATCTCTTAGGCTCAGATTCAGACATGGTAGAGAAGCAAGTCACCAGACACTGGAGAATGCTCACATATCAGAGTGTTTCCATGAGAACACACAATCTGATTTGAATCTGGCGCCAAATTAAGCTGTTTCCGGGTTTGTGACGTCATCACGCCGCACCCGGAAGTCTTCGTGGAACGCAACCGCCCCGATGCGTTCCACAACCCGCTTCCGCTGTACGCGGAGTAGAACCACCGCATCTCCCCCCGAAGAGGACCTCTGCGCCGCCCAGGACTGACTTCCAAGGTAGGACTTACAGCCAGGAGACAGGGGAAGCCGAGGCCTCAGATACCTGCTCCCTGCACAGGCCCTCCGGACGAACCGGGATCTCTCCAGGCCTGTGCGAGGTAAGCTCCCCCACGCCGGGTAGGAGCTTCTCCGTACATCCAAGGGACAGGAAACAACTGGAGAGGTGAGGAGGAGGGGCCCTTTTAAACAATTTCTCCGTGGTTGTTTCCTGTCCCTGGGCAGGGATATGCTCCTATCCGTGCCGTTGGGGAGGCGACTTGGAAAATACAAACAACAGGTGGTGCTATACAGATACATTTTTTTTTAATAACTTGGTGGCTATGCAAAATTTTTCAAAACTGTAGAATAGCTGCATCTTCTCCAATTTCACTGAATTTAGGAGAAATCAGTGCCATCAGTGGCGTAGCTATCAGAGAAGCCACCGCTTTGGGACCTGAGCTAAGAAGGGGCCTGGGAGCAGTAGCAGGGGTGTAGCCAGCAGTGCCATATTTCTAATAATTTAAAAAAAAAGAATAAGTCTTTTTTTTAGTTCCCCTCTTTCCCGGCAGGTGGGGGTGCAACACTGTGGCCTGTACAGAAATGAGGAGAGGGGGGAGAGAAGGATTTTCCATCCTCTCATCTGCGCTGCTGTAATCTGATTAGTGGAGCAGCAGTGGGTGGAAGCTGCTGCTCTACCAATCGTTGAAGTGAACCATGGATGTACCCACCAGCTGGCCTGCACACTTATCCACCAGCCCACATGACTGACGGCCCGCCCACATGGCAAGTATCGCCGCCTCACAACTCCTCTCTCTGTGAAAGACAGCCAAGACGAAGCAGTGCTGTGTATCGCACACCCACTGCTGCCTGTCTACCAGCCAATGCAAAACTCCTGTCTCAGACTCACAGCCAGCCTGAATAACACTTGTGAGTCTGCCCCCTACCCTGTATTCTACAAAAATTCGCTGTGGGACCCAGTTGATTCTAGCTACATCCCCGAGTGCCAGGTGTGATCACATTTATACTGCCTGGTCCTGTTAACCACTTCCCGTCCGCCCATTGACTATAAACGTCCAGGAAGTGGTTATCTATCTCTGAATGGACGTTTCTGAACGTCCATTCAGAGATAGCAGCTGCACGCTAATCGTGCAGCTGAACAGTGGGGTACCTGCTGTCAGTGACAGGCGTGTATCCCAAAGAGAAGGTAGGGACCGTTCACAGGGGTCCCTGCTTTCTAGATCGCTGTATAAACAGCGCTCAACGAGCGCTGTGTATACAGATCAAAAAGCGCTATTGCGCTTCCTGTTCCGGCCCGGCGGTCACGTGATCGCCGGGGCCGGGAGAGTGCAGGAGCTGCCGGGTCTCTCATAGACCCAATCAGCCTTGCACTGAGGCTGTACAGCATAGTATTATGCTGTACAGCCTCTCTGGGGATGTATTTCCCCTGTAACTGGGGCTAATATGTCAGCCCCAGTTACAGGAGAAATCAAGTGTAAAAAAAAATAAAATAAACAAGTGAAGTTAAATGTCCCCCTGAGTATTATAAAAAAATAAATAAATCACATATATATATAAAAAAATAATTTCCCCCCAAATATTTCATTAAAAAAAGTTACAAATAATAAGACCTCATGCAGCTCAGTCCACAAAAAAATTAAAAAGTTGTCACTCTTACAAACCATGACAAAAAATTCCATGTTAGAAAATGCAGATGCTGCTCCTCCCCTTCTGAGCCCTGGCGTATCCCCAAATAACAGTTTACGACCACATGTGGGGTGTTTCTGCAAACTGCAGAATCGGGGTAATAAATATTGAGTTTTGTTTTGTTGTTAACCCTTGATGTATTACAGGAAAAAAATGATTAAGATGGAAAATCTGCAAAAAAAGTGAAGTTTTGAAATTTCACATCTATTTTGCTTTAATTCCTGTGGAATACTTAAAGGGTTAACAACATTTCTAAAGCCAGTTTTGAATAGTTTGAGGGGTGTTGTTTCTAAAATGGGGTCATTTATGGGTGGTTTCTATTATGTAAGCCCACAAACTGACTTCAGAACTGAACTGGTCCTTAAAAAAGTTGATTTTGCAAATTTGCAAAAATTGCGTCTAAAATTCTAAACCTTCTACTGTCCTAAAAAAATGACACTACCAAAATGATGCCAACATAAAGTAGACATATGGGGAATGTAAATTAAAAAGGATTTTATGGGGCATCACTATCTGTCTTAAAAGCAGATAGATTGAAATTTAGAAAACAGTGATTTTTTTCAAATTTTCGTTAACTTTTGGATTTTTTTATAAATAAAATTGAAACTTATGAACTCAAATTTACCATTAACTTGAAGTACAATGTGTCACGAGAAAACAATCTCAAAATCGCTTGGATAAGTAAAAGCGTTCCAAAGTTATTACCACATGAAGTGACACATGTCAGATTTGCAAAATTAGGCCTGGTCAGGAAGGGGGGAAATGGCCCAGATCTGAAGTGGTTAAAGTGAAGAGGGTGTGGCATTTACAGAGAGAACTGAGCCTCTAGATGTAACGGTAACACCCGTGTTGCTCCTAGAGGCTCATTTGCATAATTTAAAACATCATTATTCTCAGCAATGCAGGCACATATGAACATGGGACCAACACAGATACCTTCAGCTGCCAAATGCCCATGTAACAGGTTAGCCAGTACAAAGTTGCTCACAGATGCCCTTTAATTGAAAAAAGTTTATTTTCGATTAAAGAAGAACGCCCGCAAAATTTTTTATACTATGACCTGTTAGAAAGGTGCATGATGTAATCTATAGTGAATGCAATCTTCTTATCAGAGACTGTATTTGTGAGTTATCCCTTCTCTTCTAATTGTAGCTGTGTCATGTGACCAACTCCCTGACCTCCAACTGACTCAGGACAGGAAGCCAGTTACTGCTCTATTCATTCCTATGAGACTATGAGAGAGAGTGAGGCTCCCATAGGAATGCATTGAGAAATAGACTTCCTGTCCACACATAAGATGCTGCGTGAGTTAGTGAGTCTAATTGCTGGTCACATGACACAGATGAGAAGCATCAGGGAGATATAACTCACAAATACAAGAAAATAAGAAAAGAAAATGACATTCACTACAGATTACATCATGTACATTTCTAGCAGGGCATGGAATAAAAATTTTTGCGGGAGTTTTTCTTTAAGCGAAACCATAGGCATTAGCATTTCATCTACTGGGTCCTACTGCCAGCAAGGGGTGATCTCCAATACCATTGATTTCAATGGCAGACATCGCTACATGAGTAAGAGATACAGAACTCTCTGAGTTATTACAAAGGGACACAGAGCTTAACAGTGTCACGACCAACTCCTTGGTGGCAGGCTGCAAGTCAAAACTAACGTCCATGAGCCATGACATCTTCTGACATGTCCCACAGACATGTCATAAGATGTTTAAAGATGACTCTTCACTTGAAAACTTACATTGGGGATACATGTGCTTTATCTGTCAGTTCCCCACTTATATTATTATTCACTTTAAGGAACAAGATTTTAGCAATTTTTTATTTCTATTTGCGCACGATTTCTTTTGTATCTGTTAAAATCCTATAATCCTAATTCCTTGCCTTTAGTGGATTTAGATTTCTGCATTTTCGGTTTCCATTTCTATTGAGATGCAGAAAAGCTGTAATATTCCAATGTGTAAAAGATTTAAACAGTATGGAAGCTCTAGAGAAAATGTGCAACTCTCAGCAACAATGTATATCTACGGAAGGGTAAATGGAAAGCAGACAAATCCTAAAATACTGTCATTTACTGTCACGCGCTGGTGTGGGGGTGTGTGTGTGTGGGGGGGGGGGGCGGAAACCAAACCGAGCGTAGGAGGGAAAGGAGATTAGGCCTTGAAACTAAGGAAGGAAGATGGACACCTCCTACAGGAAACCCTGGCTCAATTCCTGTCTATTTACCAGTATGAACAGGCCTCAAAGTTAGGCAAGTTCATACACAGGAGCCTAAACACCAAACTGACCCTATAGGACCCTGGAACTAATGACAGGAATGAGTCTAACTGTTCCTTCAAAAGGAAGGATGAACAGGAGTCTCCCTTAGGCCTAATAACAAAACAACAGGCAAAAGCAACAAAACACACAGAAGGGAAAAGGACACTTATCTATCAATGAAGAAATGGAGGCTCCAGGATCTCATCTGAAAACCAAACTGCTGCACACCACAACAACAACTGAAGCTATAAACCGCAAGGAATAGTGGGAGAAGAAGCAAAAAATAGGGGATGGACAATTACCACACCAGGAACACCTGAGGGAAAAGGGTGTGGTAAATACCAACAACAAAAAGGCAAAAGATGTCAGATTATACCACGTGTTGCCAATCTGACAGACCTCCTGTTACCTGTCACAGGAATGTCCGTGACATTTACATTCTGAAAATGCTACCCTGGTAAAAGTACTTTACAGGAAATTAATTTAACTATTCAGCAGAATGTATTAATAAAATGAACTTTGCCTGTATTAACCCTTACAATCCCAGCGCCGTACATGTACGGCGCTGGGGCGATGCGGGCACATGGCGCTCGCTCACAAGTGCGGCAGGCGTCATGGCCGGCAAGCCTCTGCTGTTTCTAACAGCAGAGACTTGCCGCTACGTACTTGATCGGCGGCGTCTTGCTGGGCGTTTAGATGCCGTGATCACATGTGATCACGGCCTCTAGTTGCGTCGGAACCCGGAAGCGTTCGCTTTCGGGTGGTGTACAGACACCCCGTGTGGCCAATCGGGGTGTCTGTACACCATATGAAAACTGTAATCCTCGCTGGTGAGGATTACAGTTTTCAAAGTGCAATTCTTATTCTGGCCACTAGATGGCAGGCCAGGATAAGAGATGAGCAATTCTTGGATTTATCTGAGTCTAGAAAATCCCTGATTGCTCATAAAGAAAAAAAAAAGCCACAATATATTAGCTCATATTTGACCTTTCAAATAGTAAAAAAAAAAAATGTTAAAAAATATATAAAAAATAAAAAAGATATAAAAATTCAAATCACCCCCCTTTCCGTATAATTAAAAAATAAATACCTAAATAACAATAAATATAGACATCATGGGTATCACCATGACCGAAAACGCCCGTACTTTTAAAATATAAAAAAAAAATTCCAATACGGCGAATTGTGTGGGGGAAAAAAGCGTCCAAATGGCGATTTGCCGTTTTTTGTAGCTTTTTTTTTCTAAAAAAAATTAAATAAAAAGTGATCAAAAAGTCATACACACCCCAAAATAGTATCAATAAAAACTTCAGATCGCCCCGCAAAAAATGAGCCCCCATACAGCTCTGTACACATAAATACCAAAAAGTTATAGGAGTCAAGATATGACAAGGAAAAAAAAAAGGGCAACTTTCTAATTATTTTATCACTATCAAAACGCAGGAAAAACTATACATATTAGGTATTGCCGGATTCGTACTGACCAGTAGAATGAAAGTAACGGGTCAGTTTTAATGCACATCGAACGCTGTAAATAAGAAACCCGTAGAACTGTAGAGGAATAGCGTTTTTTTTTGCAATTTCACCTGATTTGGAATTTTTTTCCCGCTTCCCACTACACCATATGCAATATTAAATGGTGGCGTTGGAAAGTACAACTTGTCCCGCAAAAAACAAGCCCTCATACAGCTATGTGAACAAAAAAATAAAAGCGTTATGGCTGTTTGAAGGCAGGGAGCGCAAAACGAAAATGCATAACCGAAAAACCTCTGGGAGTGAAAGGGTTAAAGGGGTTGTGCAGTGCAAAGGTATTGATGATGTCATAGCTCCAGATGATAGGTCATCAATATCTTTGCACTGCACAACCCCTTTAAATCATCTATCATTTAATGCATAGAAACATAATAAATCTAGACTTTGATGTGTTTTCCAAGCTTCTAAAAATACAGAAAAGTGCCTATATACGTCTGAATACTCTCCACCGTACATAGCTAAGTAGTAGTCATTTCTCAGTTTAGTTACCTTGACCACCTCTGCGTCGTTCAGGTGTTTTTATGCTGCCAGAGCTTGCTGTGGGCATGATTATTAATGTAACAGGGATAGGACATCAATATTTAAATATCCTTAGAAGTTCCTTTTAAAAACTGTCTCTTTTCTTATGCTTACTCTGTAATCTCTCTTAACTGTACTGCATCTTTCACCTGCACTGCACGAGGTCTTGAAGCTCTACTCTCTTAACAGTGTACAGGGTCAAGCCTCTTTTCTAAGGCCCTGTTCACACTACAGCCAAAAAAGGGAAAAGGTATGCTGATGCATTCTGAACCAGTAGTCTGTACTTTGTTTCTTTTTTTTTTTTTAGCTGGACTTTAATACTGGCTGCATTCTCTTCACTGTACATCACCTGCCTCTATAATCTTCCCTATACTCTATGCCTAACTCTCTTCCCTGCACTGTATAGCCCGGCACTCTTCTTTTCCCTGTACTCTATAGTCTGGCTTGTCATTCTATAGCCTGGCCGTCTTCTCTTCCTTGTACCCTATATCTTGGTTTTCTTCTCTGCCATATAAACTGAAGACATATTACTTTTTATTTTCTTGTACTCTATTGCTTGGTTCTCCTCTCTTATTCAGCTCTCTTTTCTTCCCCATACTTGATAGTCTGGACTTATTGTCTCCCATGTCCTCTACAGCATGCCTCTTTTCTCTGCATTGTGCTCTATAGCCTCTCTCTTCTCCTATAGAATATTGCCTGGCTCTATTTTCTTCCCTGCACTCTATTGCCTGGCTCTATTCTCTTTCCCATGCTCTCCTGCCTCACTCTAATCTCTTCCATTCACTCTATAGCCTGGCTCTCTTCCCCATACTCTATAGCCTAGCTCTATTCTCTTCCATGCACTTTATAGTCTAGCTCTATTCTCCTCCATGTACGCCATAACCTAGCTCTCCTCCAGTACTCTATTGCCTGGCTCTCCTCTCGTCCTTGTGCTGTACAACCTGGCTCTATTCTTTTCTCTGTGCTCTACAGCCTGGCTCTCTTCTACTTTATAGCCCGTCTCTCTTATCTTCCTTGTACTATATACAGCAGCTTGTATCTCCTATGTTCACTACAGTCTACAGTCTCACTTCTCACTTCTTTATAGCTGGCTGTTTCCCCCACACTCTATAGCAGTCTCTCTTCTCTTCCCCATACTTTATAGCATGGCTCTCTTTTTCCCCTATACTCTTCTCTTACCTTTACTCTATAGCCATCTCTCTTCTCTTCCCTGTACTCTATAGCTGTCTCTCTTCTCTTCTACATACTCTATAGCTGTCTCTCTTCTATTCCCCATACTCTTTAGCGGTCTCTCTTCCCTGTACTCTATAGTCTAGCTCTCCTCTTCAACATACTCTATAGCAGTCTCTCTCCTCTTTACCATACTCTATAGCCTGGCTCTATTCTTTTTCATGTACTCTATAGCTGTCATCTATTCCCCATACTGTATAGCTGTCTCTCTTCTCTTCCTCATACTCTATAGCTGCCTCTCTTTTATTCCCCATACTGTATAGCTGTCTGTCTTCTCTTCCTCGTACTCTATAGCTGTCCCTCTAACCTCCTGCACTCCAGCTGTGGTAAAAATACAACTCCCAAGATGTACACTTGCTTGGCTGTTCTCAGAACTCCACAGAAATGAATGGAGCATGCTGGGAGTCGTAGTTTCACCACAGCTGGAGTGCCAGAGGTTAGCCATCACTGTCCTAGCTCTATTCCTTTTCATGTACTCTATAGCCTGGCTCTTTTTACTTCTCTGTGCTCTATAGTTTCACACCCTATATATTACCTCTAAATTGTACCTCAGCACTTCCCTCTTACAGTACTTATACTTTGAAATCTAAGCTCTCCATAGCCCCCGAATGGCATATAAATCTGCAATGTTATTCAGTTATAATTCTCCCTCTTTCCATTTGGTTTTTCAATGCTCTACTCATAAATGTGTCACGTTAGTCTTGCCATTTCTACTAATATACTAATGAACCAGGAATCACAGGATGAACAGTGCTAAAAATCTCTCTGTTACAATGCACAACATTGTAGCAGGAGATAAAAATGAATTTAAATTGTAAAATGAATATTTTTTAATGATTCATTATTGCTGGTGGCGAGGGCAGCCTTTATATAAAAGTATATTACATTATATTGCATGTTGCATTTTTTGTGTGAGGGACAATGACAATTTTTGTAAGGCAAATACAGATAAAAATAATGCAAATAATAATGCCAACCATAATAAAAATGTCTTCTGTTTTTTGCTGCAGACTGAACACTATGGGACGAATAACAGCGTTTGTAATAAACATTCTCAAACCATGTAAAGCACATTGTGATATTAATGATTTAAAAATGAGACTGACATAAAAGGCATATTTATGATACGGTTATTGTGTGTTTTCATGCTCATTTTTTATTTTAAAGATGATCCACTGTTCGTCAAGTCCCTCACTTCTGCTGAAGAAAGCTCAGAATCATTATGAATGAAGCATTCCTTAAAGTCATTACAGCTCCTCGCAGGAAATTCTTCATGATAAAGTGATGGCTATTTTTACATCCTTGAAAAACATAGATTGATATTCCTGCCCATTCAGTGTGCAAGGGACTGCATTACTAAAACCACAGCAATATTCCAGACATGGCCACGTAGGCTCACATCAAAGTGTTGTGCGTCATGTTTTATCGTTATAGATGGTGTAGTTTCTGAACATTTCTCATATGAAGAAGTCATTTTTTGTACCCGCAACAAGAGCAATGACCTATTGTGCAGAAAATGTGGCAGTCAACTATTCCTATTATAGGGGAGTCGGGAGCGTATCCCTCTTCTCATCCGGGCAAAGTCAAATATCTAGTATTAAGAACACAGTGTGGCCTTAATTCAATTTAGATAATGTTCACCTTTTCCACAAAGCCATGTTAATAATGTGGATAATTAAATCCTCTGAAATATCCCATGAATACTGTAAAAAATGAAATTCAGACATCATATAGTACATGACAATCACTTTTTAACAAAGCCAGAACCAGCCCTGTACCTCACATGGATCCAGAGATCTCCTCATTCATTGCTCTGCTAGATTTATATCCGCTCAAAGGGAGTGTCTTTTCTGCTGCAGCTAAGGGGGCGTGTCTCAGCTCTCCCTATCACAGCTCAGGAGCCAGTTGAAGGATAAAACTGAGCATGTGCGGCCTTCTCAGTGAGCAGGTCAAAGAAATAAAAAAAACAACAGCAGGTGGCGCTATACAGATACATTTTACTGAATAACTCAGTAGCTATGCTACATTTTGAATTACATGCAGTTACAAAAGTATTCAGATCCAGATGCTGGTTTGAAAACTGTAGAATATTTTTAGCAGGACAACTCCTTTAATGGCTCTTTACACTGCCCGATGTTCAGACAGATTATCGCTAACGAGGGTTTGTATGGACACTCATTAGCTAGAATCTGCCTATGTAAAGGTGCTGTTGATTATCCGATGAATTAGTGAAATGCACACCTTTGTCAGCAGTAGATCATTGCATCTAAACATTATATATACTATTTCACCACTGAGGAAGGAACAGTCCGTTCTGAAACACGTCTGGTGGAAGTCTTCCGAAGTATCGAAGGTGTACACTGACATCTAAAAGCATTGCAACGCAGAGAGTGTTCGATTCCTTCTTGGCGTCCCGATGCCTCTCTAGAACGCATGTGCGAGTCAAGAGCACACAAAGCCGGCGTACAACAGAGAGCGAGCCTGGTCGGTAAGGGAGGAGAACTGTCTGCTATGGCGGGATCTGTGAGTAATAAGTCTCCTAGTTATTACTAGGATTATCTGCGGACCTGGCCAAGGTGTATGAGAACACCTATCATATGCGCATAACTCACAGCAGTTGACAATGTAGCTTACTACAAAGCAACATTGTAAGCCGTTTATCAACAAGTGAACGCCGGACACAGATCGTTAATTGCGAGTTTGCTAAATCAAGAGAACGCTTGATATAGAATATTATTGACACTAAACTGAGATAAAATCGGCAACTATAAATTTATTGCAATAGATGCACACCAAAGTGATGAACTTAAATAAATGGAAACCGTTTTTCATTACATGAACTTTATATATATATATATATATATATATATATATAAATTTTAATGCGAGAGATCTGCATTTAAAGGGACCGTGATCATATGATTATTATTGGGTGTATGAAGTTTGAGGGGTTTGATTGTATTTTATTGTTATGTCTGTATGATAAATTAGTAAAAACATATTCAAATTTCTGTGAACCAGCCATTTATTTGATTTATGGTTGGATATTATCACTGATTGGTGAGCATCCTTGACTTTTATTATTTATAAAAATGTTCCTGTTATACATAATGTCTTATCACAAAGTACTTGATTCTATCTGCTTTCGCTTTGAATTGCTGTACCTGGAGGATTATCATGTACAGAGGCTCCATCTAAACTTAGGTAAAGATATACATGTAAAACTAAAATATCAGCTTTGTTCTTAGCGCTACGGAGACATAAAACCGTACACAATGTACACGTATCTGACTCTGTACAAGAGAATTAGAGGATTCATTTCTGGGGTAAATATTCATTGAACAAATTATTTTTTCATAAATAAATTCTACAAAATTAAATTAGATCAGATCCAATTGTAAATAATAAAACGCTTTGTGTGCAAAAAAACAAAACAAAACAAAAAAAAACTAAAACTTTAGACTACAGTGGTCAAATAGGTGAAAACCTGCTCAGGGCATCAAGAGCATGAAGGGGTTAATATAGCTTTATAATGCTCAATTTTTTTAGATACAGATCTCAGAATTCCTATATGTCCAAAATATTAGAATATCCTGAAAAAAAAATCCCACTGCTAGAATTTAAGTTTTTTTGTTCACCTAAAATGTTAGGATGTCAGAATATGGTGACACAAAGCAATTAAAAAAAAAATTAAGTATTAAAACGTAAGCACAACATACACTTGGTATCACTGTAATCATACTGACCTGCAGAATAAAATTAACATTTGATTTTATAGTACTCTGAATGTTGTATAAATGCTAAATAAAAAAAAAAACAACAAACCAAGGTACAACTGCACAATACATTGCATGAACCCTTAAAGGGAATCTGTCATCAACTTTATGCTGCCCTCACTGAGGGCAGTATAAAATAGTGACAGAAATGCTGATTTCAGCGGTGTGTCACTCATGAGCGAAAAGTAAGAGGTTGCTGAGAACCAACATCATAATGATTGCAGTACAGGGAAGAAAAAGAGTCAAATCTACCCTAGAAGAGTCATGGTTATTCCTAATCTCTTGCTCTCCCGCCCATCTGCTGATGATTGGCAGTTCTCTCCTAGAAAGAAAGGGAGAAAACTAGGTAGAAGCCTGTCAGTCATCAGCAGGAAGGCAGGAAGTGCAGGATTTCATGAATAACCATGACTCTTCTCTTGAAGAGTTGACTCTTTTCCAGGCCCAGTCTGCAATGTTTGTGACGTTCATTCTTGGCAACCACTTATATTTAACTTATAAATGACAGACCGCTGAAATCAACTCACCTGTCTCTACTTTATTCTGACGTTAGTATGGGCTGCATAAAGGTGATGACGGGTTCCCTTTAAACGGTGCCATTAAAGGGCATCTGTCAGCAGATTTGTACCTATGACACTGGCTGACCTGTTACATGTGCACTTGGCAGCTGAAGACATCTGTATTGGTCCCATGTTCATATGTGCCCACACGGCGGAGAAAAATTATGTTTCAATATATACAAATGAGCCTCTAGGTGCAATGGGGGCGTTGTCGTTACATCTAGAAGCTCTGCTCTCTCTGCAACTGCCGAGCCCTCTGCACTTTGATTGACAGGGACATGTGTCAGGATGTTTTCATTGCCTGGCCCTGTCAATCAAAGTGCAGAGGACGTGGCAGTTGCAGAGAGAGCAGAGCCTCTAGGTGTAACAGCAACACCCCTGTTGCTCCTAGTGGCTCATTTGCATATATTAAAACATCAATTTTCTCAGCAATGCGGGCACATATGAACCTGGGACCAACACAGATGTCTTCAGCTTCCAAGCGCATGTGTAACAGGTCAGCCAGTGTCAGGTACAAATCTACTGACAGATGCCCTTTAAAAAAACAACTTGTGCCGCAAAAAACAAGGTCCCATACTGCTATGTCAACACACAAATAAAATACAAAGACACCTCCAAAATTTTGATATTGATGGCCTACCCTCAGAATAGGTCATCAATATATGTACACTGGGGGGTCCAAAACCCACGATCCTCCACCAATCAGCTGTTCCCTTGTATCTCCGGAAGTCAGTGCTGCAACTACACAGATCCGTTCATTGTGTAGTGGATGGAGCTGGTTACTGCAGTGCTGCTCTTCCTACTGAAGTGAGTGGAAACAGAGCTCACTACACAATGGACGGAGCTGTGTAGTTCAGGCTTCGGAGCTACTCTGAAATAGCTAATCAGCAGGGTTTGGGGTGCCAGACTTCCACAGATCAGATATTAATGGCCTATACTGAAGATAGACCATCAATATATAAATCCAGAAACCCCCTTAAGAGGTTAAATAGATGTCTATATATTAAAGGGGTTGCCCCACAAAAAAATATTCAGCAGTTTTAAAACCAGCACCTGGATCTGAATACGTTTGTAATTGCATGTAATTAAAAAATTTTCATAGCCACAGAGTTATTCAATAAAATGGATCTGTATAGCGCCACCTGCTGTTTGTTTCTTTGACCTGCTCACTGAGAAGGTTGCACATGCTCAGTTTCATCCTTCAGCTGCCTCCTAAGCTGTGATAGGGAGAGCTGAGACACGCCCCCTGAGCTGCAGCAGAAAAGACACTCCCTTTGAGCGGATATAAATCTAGCAGAGCAATGAATGAGGAGATCTCTGGATCCATGTGAGGTACAGGGCTGGTTCTGGCTTTGATAGAAAGAGGCTGTCATGTACTGTATAATGTGCGATTTTCATTTTTTACATTAGTCATGGGATAACCCCTTTAAGAAATTAATCAACACATTAGTTTGAACCTGTTTAGATGATAAAAAAATGAACAATATGGAATATTTCCTGCCATCAGTGTCTATTAGTGTAATCTACTCACTCCCAGCTAAACCTCAAAAGATCAGGAGTTCAGCTTTCCAGGCTGGTGCACATGTTTTATACATGAACTACATTCTTATACAGGAATCTATTCTATCATCTCACACATCATCGACCACAAAAAAACAGTCGCCAAAATGCTTCTTACACATTCCTGCACACATCAGAAGCGGTCTGAGATGTGGAGGTTGTGTAACATGACATGCCAGAATGAGGGATCCCAGTTTCTCTAAATATTCTTCACAGAATGATATGATATACAATTTTCCTAATATACTTTCAGCATCAGTTGCTTACGGTTTTTAAGATCTCTGCTTGCTGCCATTCAACAGAAATCTTCCTTGATTACTTCCAGTGGGACCTGTCCTGGTCACACGGTGGACACGTTAGTGGACTGCTCATCAGAAGACACAGCTTGGACAATTTGGGTGTTCATCCCATGACCAGGCAGGAAAATACTGCACATAACTATATAACCGGATTTCCTACAAATACACATAGCAGCAGCAATGGCTGTAACTGTAGGGCTAAGGCTACATGATGACTATGGCCACGAGACTCATGGTCAATGTCCTAAGTGTAGTGTTGCCTGCAGACCACCATGATATGCACAGTTGGGTGCATGCAAGTGCCACATTGCCATCTTCAGCCTGCGTCAAAGTGGCTGTACAGCCCTAGACTAGAGGGTGCAGCGGCTGCAGTCACATATGGGCGCGAAAACAGGTCCCTCTGCTCCATACGAGACCAAACCAGTACTACTGAAAATATGTAATAATTTGGTGAACTAAGGGTAGGTTCACACCTCCGTTTAACTGATTTGGCAGAGAATAGACTGCTGGGGCTCACCGGATCCGGGTTAGACGGAAACCGCTGTTCACCGCCAGACCTTATTGACAATAATATGATTCGGGCGCTTTCTGGCATGAGTTCCAGGTTTTGGCGGGAAAAAAACTGCGGCGTGCACCAGTTTTTGTCCAGCTGAAACCCTGCACTCATGCCAGAAAGGTGCCGAATCCCATTATACTCAATAGGGTCCAGCAGTGAATGTTAGCATCCAGCTAGGCCGCAACCAGTGAGCTCCGGGAGGCTGTTTTCTGCTGGATCAGTTAAATGTAGGTGTGAACCTATCCATTAGTTAAAGTTTTTGAATTTTAGCCCTAAGGATTAAAGTATTTCAGACACTGAAGGCATACTGCCAGAATATGCCATCAAAGTCAGATCTTGGACCAACCCTCCAGAACGGCCCACCCAAAGTGAAGGGAGAGAAGCCGAGAATGCACGGCCACCCTTTGTTCACTGCTGGGAGTCCCAGCAGTCCCATAGTGGTGAATGGAGAGGTGGCTGTGCACATGCGGTGCACACTCCTTTAGAGGCTATGGAAGTTCCGAAAATAGCCAAGCGCGCTCAATTATTTTCAGAAATCCCACAGCGGTGAACAGAGGATGGACACGTATGCTTGGCTGCTCTCCCTTCACTTTGGGGGTTGGTTTTGCGATAGTAGGGGGTCTCAGAGGTGGGACCCACACTTGACATTGATGGCATACCCAGCAATATGTCATCAATGTCTGAGATAGGACTACCCCTTTAAGGGTAAATGCACACAATCAGGATTGCAAGTGGTTTTTCCGCGTGGATGTGCGTGTGTAAAATCCGCACCGTAGGTCAAGTACATTGTATTCTATGAGAATTACCCCAAGGAGTGTTACGTGCCTTTATTCTGAAAGCTGCATATCACTAACACTTACTCCTTGTATGAATTTGTTTCTGGATCTTCCGTCATTACATCATGGAGACTTTCCACGCAGATATTGATGATTCCACAGAACTTGTCCTGAATAACACTGAAAGGAAAGAAAAGTATCTACATAAATTATGTTATAAGTTATAAAAAAAATCAACAAAGTACCGGTATATTTTATTATGTACATGCCTCAATCATAAAAGGATATGAATTTGTACTAGGAAAACTAGAATACAGTATATTATACCCGGAACTAACAATGTTGTTCTATCCTGGACATTTACAGAGACTGAAAAGGACTAAACAGCAGAAGAAAGGATAAAACTAGAAGAAGCTACAGAGATTACTCCATAACATAAAAAATCAATCAGATCTAAAGGTCGCCCTGAGCTATATGTAGGGCTGCATGTAGACATATGAGGAGATGACCGCAGCACTGAGGTTTGGGGGGATAAATGTCAATGAAAGACAGAGAACCATGTATTATGAAGGATACAGGGAAAGTGATGATAGCAGCCAGGTAGACAGGGCTATTTATGACATATCACTAGGATATTCCATAAGATGGCAAATATGTGTGGGTACCACCTCGGGGAACTGTGCCTACTCTTCCTATTACCACTGTGGGTAGCGGAGCCAGAGCTTGGCTATTTTCGTATGTCCCAGAGGTGTGACCCGCACCTATCTGACATTATGGTATATCCTAGAGATATGCCATAAATGTCCCAGAAGGTGATCCTCCATTGAGGGTAAAGCTAAACATGGCAACACGTACAGTACAGACCAAAAGTTTGGACACACCTTCTCATTTAAAGAGTTTTCTGTATTTTCATGACTATAAAAATTGTAGATTCAAACTGAAGGCATCAAAACTATGAAAATAAAACATGTGGAATTATATACTTAACAAAAAAGTGTAAAAAAAAATGTAAATATGTCTTATATTCTAGGTTCTTCAAAGTAGCCACCTTTTGCTTTGATTACTGCTTTGCACACTCTTGGCAATCTCTTGATGGGCTTCAAGAGGTAGTCACCTGAAATGGTATTCCAACAGTCTTGAAGGAGTTCCAAGAGATGCTTAGCACTTGTTGGCCCTTTTGCCTTCACTCTGCGGTCCAGCTCACCCCAAACCATCTCGATTGGGTTCAGGTCTGGTGACTGTGGAGGCCAGGTCATCTGGAGTAGCACCCCATCATTCTCCTTCTTGGTCAAATAGCCCTGACACAGCCTGGAGGTGTGTTTGGGGTCATTGTCCTGTTGATAAATAAATGATGGTCCAACTAAACACAAACCGGATGTAGAGTCCATCCATTCACCTTTTCTGCGTCGCACAAAGACACGGTGGTTGGAACAAAAGATCTCAAATTTGAACTCATTCAGACCAAAGCACAGATTTCCACTGGTCTAATGTCCATTCCTTGTGTTCTTTAGCCCAAACAAGTCTCTTCTGCTTGTTGCCTGTCCTTAGCAGTGGTTTCCTAGCAGCTATTTTACCATGAAGGCCTGCTGCACACAGTCTCCTCTTAACAGTTGTTGTAGAGATGTGTCTGCTGCTAGAACTCTGTGCGGCATTGACCTGGTCTCTAATCTGAGCTGCTGTTAACCTGCGATTTCTGAGGCTGGTGACTCGGATGAACTTATCCTCCGCAGCAGAGGTGACTCTTGGTCTTCCTTTCCTGGGACGGTCCTCATGTAAGCCAGTTTCTTTGTAGCGCTTGATGGTTTTTACAACTGCACTTGGGGACACTTTCAAAGTTTTCCCAATTTTTCGGACTGACTGACCTTCATTTCTTTCACCTTCAAGGAATGATGGCCACAAGGAATGATACACACTGTGTATCCACCTGACTTCTGCCCAACACAACTCATGGTCCCAACCCCATTTATAAGGCAAGAAATCCAACTTATTAAACCTGACAGGGCACACCTGTGAAGTGAAAACCATTTCAGGTGACTACCTCTTGAAGCTCATCAAGAGAATGCCAAGAGTGTACAAAGCAGTAATCAAAGCAAAAGGTGACTACTTTGAATAATCTAGAATATAAGACATATTTTTAGTTGTTTCACACTTTTTTGTTAAGTATATAATTCCACATGTGTTAATTCATAGTTTTGATGCCTTCAGTGTGAATCTACAATTTTCATAGTCATGAAAATACAGAAAACTCTTTGAATGAGAAGGTGTGTCCAAACTTTTGGTCTGTACTGTATGCCAGTGAAAACTTTCGCGTCACACGGCTTCTTAAAGGCTATGGACACCTTTGGAGGCAATTTTTGTTTATGATTGCATTTGACTCATTTTGGGCTAAAAAACATATTTTCAATTGGTCTTTATTAAAAATATTGAGCCATTCTGTTACAAAGGGTTAACTGTTTTTCTAAGGTTTCATTCACATGACCGTATTTTGTTTCTGTGTCCGTTCCGTTTTTTTTGCGGACCGTATGCAGAACCATTCATTTCAATGGGTCCGCAAAAAAAAAAACGAAGGTACTCCGTGTGCATTCCGTTTCCGTATGTCCATATTTCCGTTCCGCAAACATGATAGAACATGTCCTATTCTTGTCTGTTTTGCTGACAAGGATAGGCATTGTTACAATGGATCCGCAAAAAAAAAAACGGAAAAACAGATGCCATACGGAACGTCATCCGTTTTTTTTGCGGATCCGCAATTTGCGGAGTGCAGAACACATACGGTCGTGTGAATGAAGCCTAACTGTGTGACTGGTACTTTCACTTTGTGGCGGTCATTTAATGAAAAAAAAAAAAAAAAAAAAAAAAAATTTAATGACCCTTATCTTTAAGCTACTAAGAGATCACAAAAACTAATACTTACGCTACATTCTTATCAGTAAGATAAGGATTGAGCTTTAATGAGCGTTTATAATGTCAGAGAGTAGGGATAAGGAGTCCGTCTGCTCCTCAGATGATGAAAAAGACAGAAAATCCACAGGCATCTACTAGAGCATCTCAGCTATGTATACAAAAAAACGTTCCAAAGACCAATTGAAAAAATGATTTTTAGCTCAAAATAAGCACAATGCAATAATAAAAAATTTGCCCCCAAAGGTGTACATAGCCTTTAAGTTTTCAAATTGTATGTTATGGGGATGCTTCATTTTTGCTGGGAGACGGCTTTTTCACCCGCAATGCCATGTGGTTGATTGTAATAGCCGTATCAGTTGGGCTCTGCTACAATTTAAACTTGCAGTCTGGGGTTTGTTTTCTTCCTCCCCGGCATGAGCATGCTCACCTAATCCTCTACAGCCAATCACTGGCTTCATCAGCGACATGTCCACAAAAGAAGCCATTGGCTGAAGAGTCAGGTGACCATGCCCACGCTGGAGAGAAAGAAAACAAGCCCCGGACCAGAAGATGGAAACATGGGAGCCAGTGCAGAGGATCGGCAGGGAGCTTGTAAGTATTATTTTTAGTAAAGGAGGCAGACTGTTGGTAGAAATTATGTATTTCCGGATAACCCTTTAAAAGAGTACCTGTCTGTCTAAGTTTCTGCTTCCATTCCACATGTAATAACAATTCTGGAGCATCTATTCTTATGAATCTATGATGTGCCATCCCTCTGTTATTCCTGCTAGAAGTTATGGATTAATTTGCAGAAGCTTGCAGTAAAGGTACAGATGGGTGTTACCAGTTGGGGGAGGGGGGTGTCCATGCACAGTCTGACACTGGCAGTACTGATTGGACAGCCAGGCACACCAGATACTGTTAACACCCTGCAGTACCTTTACTGCAGACTGCTAGCAATTTTTTTTTTTCAAAAAATTTTTTTTTAAAACTTTTGGCAGGAATAATACAGGAATGGCACAGCACAGAATTATAAGAATAAATGCTCCAGAATTGCTATCACATGGGGAAACACACGTCAGGAGAGGTGACAGGTCCTCTTTAATGTAAAGATACATGGTAAATTAAAGGCTGTGAACCTGAACAAATTATTTTATTGCACTGGCTGTATTATCAGATACAGAACTTTTTTGCAATTTTTTAATATTACAAATGTTGCTCTATTAGTTTTCTGAAGTATAGACATATTCTCTGCTCCGTCCTGTTTGGTGTGAAATCCATTGGGGGGGGGGGGAGCTGATGGCTCAGTCTGTGGCCTCTCTCTGTTCTTCTCAACACAAATCTAACTTGACAACTCGACAACCAAATAACTTAAAGAACTCCTCCCGCAAAAAATGTTATTCCATGTCCTGCTAGAAATGTACATGATGTAATCTGTAGTGAATGTCATTTTCTTACCAGTAGCTGAATTTTTGAGTTATATCATCCAGAAGTTTCTTATCTGTGTCATGTGACTAGGAATTAGACCCACCAACTCACACAGCATCGTATGTGTGGACAGGAAGTCTAATTTTCTATGCATTCCTATCTGAGCCTCACTTTCAGTCTCATAGGAATGAATAGAGAAGTGACTGGCTTCCTGTCCTGGGTCAGTTGGAGGTCAGGGAGTTGGTCACATGACCCAGCTACAATAAGAAGAGAGGGGATAACTCTCAATTTCAGCCTCTGATAAGAAAATGACAATCACTACAGATTATATCATGCACCTTTCTAACAGGTCAGAGAATAAATATTTTTGTGGGAGTTCTTCTTTAACTCAAAAGCGCAGCCAGCTTTATAATTGTTCTGGAGGGCAGAATGAGGGGCTACAGTCTAAGGCTACTTTCACATGTGCGTTTTTCTTGGAACCGGCAGGAGATCAGCAAAAATGCTTCTGTTATGATAATACAACCGGCTGCATCCGTTCTGAACAGATCCGGTTGTATTATGTCTAAAATGAACAGGACAGATCTGGCACTAAAACTATTGTAAGTCAATGTAGAAAAATAGCACTGCACACTCATTTGGTTTTCAATGCAATTAAATAATTTTATTTTTCACATCCTCCACATATAAGTATGGTTATGGAAGGGTAAGTGCCTTGAAAGAGTAAGTGACTTTCGTTTTCTGACGTTTCAGTCACCTCAGACCTTGGTCACAAAGTCACAGAATGAAGTAAGGCAGAAGATAAGAGGAATCGCCCCGTGGACAGCGTAGAGGCACTGCGTGGAATGGCGATGAGCACATGTCACTTGTAAGTCAATGGGCGCCGAAAAAACAGATCCGGCACCATTGACCCTCTTGATCAGTATCTGATCGCAACCAAACGGGACGGAATGTATTCTGTTCCATTCAGTTCAGTTTTGTCCTCATTGAGAATGAATGGGGGCAAAACTGAAATGTTTTCCTCCGTATTGAGGTCCTATGACAGATCTCAATACTGGTGTGAAGAATGTGGAGTTATGATTTCATTCCTGCCATTTGCTCAAGGAGTGGGCAGAGGAAATCAAACTCAAACTCAACAGGGGGGCCCCGCTTCAAAGTGCGGCTACGTGTTTACAGTTCACACCCCACTCAGCCAGCACGGTGGCTAACTCATCCTACAGGTAACCCTGCCCCCCCCATCCCGGTGGGGGTCTCAGCTAATTACCCAGATCACTCAAATCCATCAGACATCAGTGGCTGCACTTGGAAGCGGGGTCAGACATCATGGACCCGGGAGTTCATAAGGGATTATGAATTGTCTGTCCATCACAGGAAAAAATGTGTTACATATCTGCAACCCTGGGACCAAGGTGGACATGCCCGGAAGGTGAGACACAGAGATCTCCCAGTAGGAACTAAATAACAGTGCCATGTTTGGTCTCCACTTGTAGCCAGAACCTAGCCAGATACGTTGTTGCCAGAACCATCTCCTTGTGATCTTCCGGTGAGGAGCTATAATCCATAAAGTGTTTTTGGATTCTGAGATGCCTCACCAGACAAAGGGGAAATGGGGTCCTCCCAGGGGGAGGCCTACAGGTGAAACGGCCCATGCAGGCCAGAATATTTCTCTGAAAGGGGGTCACGTTATGGGCATTCTAACTATTGGGCGTACTACAAGGGGACATTATAACTAATGGCAGCACTATAAGGGGCATTATACATACTGGGGTACTATAGAGGGGCATTATAACAACTAGGGGCATTTCAGTGGGCAAATTAACAACTAGTGGCACTACAGGGGGCCATTATAACTACTGGGGTATTACTGGGGGCTTTTATTATAATTTCTTGGAGGCACTATAGGGGGCATTATATCTACTGAGGGTACTAGAGGGGGCACTATAGGAGGCATTATAACTACTGGGAGCTCTAAAAGGAGTATTATACCTACTGGTGGCTCTGTGGGGGGTCTTATTACTACTGAGGGCACTTTGGGGAATTTTATTACTATTGGGAGTACTTTGGGACATTATTACTACTGTGAGTTCTGAGGGGCTCATCTGTAGGGGGCACTATTACTAATGAGGGAACTCTGGTAGAGAATTATTACTATTGGTGGGGCTTTTGGGAGCACTTCGGGGAATATCTGTATGGTACTATTATTTCTACAGTGTAATATTGGGAACACTGTAAAGCATGTAGGGCACGGTACTGGGGGTAGCAGCAGGATAACACCGTTAAGGCACCAGGTGGAGGAGGAGGATGATCAAAAAGTGCTGAATCTAAGATATCTGTGTGGCAAACTCTGCAGAAACGTGAGGCAGTTGAAAAGTGTCTTCATGTGTGGTCTGGGCTGAATGGAGGCCAGATGAGGAAAGACAATGTGTACATCAGAGCAGTGTTGGACTCGCCCACTAGAGAACCAAAGGATCCTCCGGTGGGCCCAGGCTCTGATACCATAGTGGGTACCAAAGGTCCACAGAAAAGAAAACACTTGGAGCTGCCTTTGGATACAAAAAATGCTACTAGGGTTTATTTTTTTTAATCAAAACCTATTAGACTTTATTGATGGGATTGGGCCACAAGAATTATTTTCTCTGATGGCCCAAGGAACCCAAGTCTGAACCTGCAGAGGAGGCGTCACTGGATGTATGAGGTATGTGATGCTGTATTCTCCTGTCCAAGGCAGGTGGTTGAGGCTTGGGTCCGAAATCTTTTGAGACCCTAGCAACGCAACTGCTACATTTAGGCTTCAAAAGACAAAATGCTTAAAGGGAACCTGTCACCTCAAAAATGCATATAAAACCACCTGCATTTCCTCATAGTGGTCCCCAGTCTGTTAATAATCATAGGTTTGATCCTGTAGTCTGATGCTCCAAAGGTTCAAAAAACGATGTTGTAAGCGCCATCAGCGCTATCTTGCTGGTCACCCTGAAGTCAAGGGAGCAGCGGCCTCCTTGCTTCAAGTCAAGGTAGGCACGTCCTCTAACTGCCCCCGCTTTTGTGAGATTGACAGCCTGCATTGTGGCCGGGATCACATAAATCTCGAGCATGCACAGTGTGCTGCTGAAACCCGGCTAACAGCAGCAGGAGATGGGATTGCGCGTTACCAAGGAGCGCACCGCGCATGCGCGAGACCTAGGCAATCCGCACTGCAGGCTGTTAATCTCACAAAAGAGGGGGCGGTTAGGGGGCGTGCCTACCTTGACTTGAAGCAAGGAGGTCTCTGCCCCCTTGACTTCAGGCTGACCAGCAAGATAGCGCTGATGGCGCTTACAACATCGTTTTTTAAATCTATGGAGCATCAGACTACAGGATCAAACCTATGATTATTAACAGACTGGTGACCACTATGAGGTAATGCAGGTGGATTTATATGCGTTTTTGAGGTGACAGGTTCCCTTTAATAAAAATAATTGCAATTTTTTTATCCCACATTGCAGCTAATGCTAAATAAATGTATAATTCACTAGGAAGGTGTCCATGGCTTATAAAGCATGTTATACAATGTATACATGCTCATGAATGTTTTCAGAGCAGCAGATTGTGCTCCAGAGCTGAAACTTGTACAGTATGTACAGGTAGTTACAGACATTGTAAACAATTTTGGAGCCCAAGAGCAAAAAAACATAAATTATATATATATCACTCCTACCCATTTTAATATCCACTTACATTTACTGGAAGCAATGCAAATGCTTTTCCTTAGTTTTCTGTTCAAGGGGTTTCCCAGGTTTTAACATGGCTGCTCTATCAGGATAATCATCAAAGAATATTGACTGTCTGATCCATGCTAAGAAGCAGCTAGCACAATTTCTAGTGCAGCTCTGAATTCCGTATAAGACCTGACCTTTGATTTTGAGGAGATCTGCCACCATCCTTTGGAGTATGCCAGTAGTCTCCAACCTGTTCCGCTCCTGCTGTTGTAAAACTACAACTTTCAGGATGCCTAGAAAACCTGTGACCACTGGTGTCTGTTAATACGTTGGAAGTTTTATTTTCACAAGTAGGAGAGAGTCATACATTGGAGACAGCCCAATTATCAACTAAACTTCCTACAGTGGGGAAGAAAAGAGGATTCGACACGTTGGATATTATAACCTGCTCGATCCTTCACTTTGGTGTCAAATGACTCTGGTTGCCATGTTTCTTCATATTGGAGTTCAGCCAACATTATTCCAGGTCAATAAGAGATATGTAAAGTATGTTTGATAAAAGAGTCCCCTAAAAATAAGCTGAGCATAGGTTGTTGGACTCCCATCAGTATAAGAGCATATTACCTACAGCACCTCCGCAGGATAAATGAAGAATTACACTGCACCTGAAATCAATGGTCTGTATGTGTACTGCCCAGACAGGATGGGTTCTCCAGAGTGTGAGAAGCTCTTTGTAGCTGCTCTCAACATTGCTAATAGATGAGGTCCTGAACGTAAGGCTCTACTAACTCAGAATATCGCACCTGATAACGAGTCTTCTAAACCACACAATCTGCAAACAGATCTATTGTGGAATGTATTACTGTTGTACGTCAGTGGCACATATATAGTCTAATGGCTGGCCAACTCTACCTTTTCATTAGGGAGGAGGTACCAGACAGGGATGTCCCCTCTCCCCTCTTTTGCTTACTCTGGCCATTGAGCCATTTGAGGTGTTAATCCCAGGATCTATTTAGATTATTGATTTTAAATATGATTCAATTGAGGAGCAAATTGCACTCTAGGCTGATGATATGCTTGTTTTTTTTAGGGGATTTGGAAACGTTTTTTTTTAATGTGTTAGGCCTGTTTCATACTTGCGTTGTGGTTTTCTGATTTTGATATCCTCTGCAGAGGATCAGTTTTGTCCTCATTTATTGTCAATGAAGACAAAACTGATCAGAATGCATTCTGTTCCGTTTTGCTGCGTTTTTTTGACAGGAAACAAAACTGGTGCAGGTTGAGATTTGGTGTCCAAATCCTGCAAATCACTAAAAATCAATGTACGTCAATGGTGCTGGATCCGGTTTTGTTGATCTCTGAAAGTGACTTACAATGACTTTCATACCGGATCTAATTTTCAGTTTAGATTTAATACAACCGGATCCAGCCGAAAAGTATGCATCTGGATGTATTAAATGGCATGGATCCGTTTAATTCCAGTTTTGAGATCCTCTGCCGGATCTCAAAACCGGAATTCACAACACAAGTGTGAAACGGGCCTTAAGGAACCGATAACTTACTATGGCAAATACTCGGGACGCTCAGTATTAACTGGGATAAATCTGCCTTACTACTGTTAGATGCTTTTCTGCAACATGTGGTCTTGCCCTGCACTCAGATCCCAAATGATTTTGCGTTTACAGTAAGTATGTGAGGGTCCAGGTCTCAACCCGTCCACAGGACTATATTGCATTAAAGTAGAACTCCCTCAAAAAAATGTCATTCCATGTCCTGCTAGAAATGTACATGATGTAATCTGTAGTGAATGTCATTTTCTTACCAATGGCTGTCTTTGAGAGTTATAACTCCCTGATGCTTCTCATCTGTGTCATGTGACCAGCAATCAGACTCACCAACTCACACAGCATTTTATGTGTGGACAGGAAGTCTATTTCTCTATGCATTCCTATGGGAGCCTCACTTTCAGTCTCATAGGAATGAAAAGAGAAGTGACTGGCTTCCTGTCCTGGGTCAGTTGGAGGTCAGGGAGTTGGTCACATGACCCAGCTACAATTAGAAGAGAGGGGATAACTCATAAATACAGTCTTTGATAAGAAGATTGCAGTCCCTATAGATTACATCATGCACCTTTCTAACAGGTCAGAGAATAAAAAATTTTGCGGGAGTTCTTCTTTAAAGGGAACCTGTCATCTCCGAAACACCCCCTGAACTAGAGTAAGCGGTGTATAGTGTAAGTGATGCTGAATCCGAATATGTAATTTTTATCTTCGTACTCGCTTCCATTCTGACTCTGTGCTCCCACAAACCGGCAGTAAAATGCACTCACTGGACTCCAGTGCTCACTCATATAATGGAGAGGACTCAAAGAAGAGTCCAGTGAGTGCATTCTACTGCAAGTTTGTGGGAGCACAGTGTCAGAATGGAAGTGAGTATGAAGATAAAGCTTACATATTCGGATTCAGCATCACTTACACTATACAACACTTACTCTAGTTCAGGGGGTGTTTCGGAGATGACAGGTTCCCTTTAACCTTAATTCCCGTCTTTCAGTGTAGTCATTAAAAAAAGTACAATGCTCGGTGTAAATTACTCCAACCTGTGACTGGCCGAGTAAACTTAGTAAAAATGGTTTTGATACCACATTTCCTGTACATATTGTATAATTCCCCCAGGTGGATTCCAATTATGTATTTTTATTAAATACAAGGCCCTTTTAAGATCCTTAATCTGGAGAAAACTGTACACTTGAATACATTTGGAAGCCGTACAAAGAAATAATGCTAATGGAGGTTTGGCTCTAATCCATGGCTCTACTTTTTGGTTGCACACATTCAACAGTTTAGAGGGTGGGAGCAGGGGGAAGATAGGGTCACTGCAGAAAATATGATTAAGTATATGACCAAGGGCAGATCACCCTCATATATTTTGGAAATTGGCACGCAGAATAGACTGTCCTACGTTGCTCCCACTCAATCTCATGGCAAAAGTTTGGAGTAAGACTAAGAGGTTAGAGGGGGAGGAGGGCTATAATCGATTCACTCCATTCTGGCGTAATGCTAGTCTACCTGACCTTGCTAAACAATTCAGAGGAGAGTTTGACCTACCTCGTCGGCCCATTTTTCAATATTTGCAGCGCAGGCATGCTGTGACTATGATATTGGAGTCTTGTCTCCTCTACAGACAAAAGAGGCTTCATTTACATGGTTTACTCTCAACCATGTAAATGGTTCCTACCATAAAAAATGTCCTCTGCATATTAAAGGTAAATGGGAGAACGATGTTGGTCCCCTCACAGATGAGCAGTGGTCTGAGATCCTGGCACTCATGCCTTTCTGAGGCCCATAAGTTGTAGCAGATGTTCCTCATACATAGGGTATATATTACACAAAATCGGTTTGCACCCATATGATAGCCGTCTACCCCCATTATTGTACAGTCATGGCCAAAAGTTTTGGGAATGATACAAATATTAATTTTTACAAAATCTACTGCTTCAGTTTTTATAATGGCAATTTGCATATACTCCAGAATGTTATAAAGAGTGATCAGCTTAACAGCAATTACTTGTAAAGTCAATATTTGCCTAGAAAATGAACTTTATCCCCCAAAACACATTTCAACATCATTGCAGCCCTGCCTTAAAAGGACCACCTAACATCGTTTCAGTGATTGCTCCATTAACACAGGTGTGGGTGTTGATGAGGACAGGGCTGGAGATCAATCTGTCATGATTAAGTAAGAATGACACCACTGGACACTTTAAAAGGAGGCTGGTGCTTGGCATCATTGTTTCTCTTCTGTTAACCATGGTTATCTCTAAAGAAACACGTGCAGTCATCATTGCACTGCACAAAAATGGCCTAACAGGGAAGAGTATCGCAGCTAGAAAGATTGCACCTCAGTCAACAATCTATCGCATCATCAAGAACTTCAAGGAAAGAAGTTCCATTGTTGCCAAAAAGGCTCCAGGGCGCCCAAGAAAGACCAGCAAGAGCCAGGACCGTCTCTTAAAAGTGTTTCAGCTGCGGGATCGGGCTACCAGCATTGTAGAGCTTGCTCAGGAATGGCAGCAGGCAGGTGTGAGTGCATCTGCACGCACTGTGAGGCGGAGACTCTTGGAGCAAGGCCTGGTCTCAAGGAGGGCAGCAAAAAAGCCACTTCTCTCCAGAAAAAAACATCAGGGACAGACTGATATTCTGCAAAAGGTACAGAGAGTGGACTGCTGAGGACTGGGGTAAAGTCATTTTCTCTGATGAATCCCCTTTTCGATTGTTTGGGATATCTGGAAAACAGCTTATTCGGAGAAGACGAGGTGAGCGCTACCACCAGTCTTGTCTCATGCCAACTGTAAAGCATCCTGAAACCATTCATGTGTGGGGTTGCTTCTCAGCCAAGGGAATCGGCTCTCTCACAGTCTTGCCTAAAAACACAGCCATGAATAAAGAATGGTACCAGAATGTCCTCCGAGAGCAACTTCTCCCAACCGTCCAAGAGCAGTTTGGCGATCAACAATGCCTTTTCCAGCATGATGGAGCACCTTGCCATAAAGCAAAGGTGATAACTAAATGGCTCAGGGAACAAAACATAGAGATTTTGGGTCCATGGCCTGGAAACTCCCCAGATCTTAATCCCATTGAGAACTTGTGGTCAATCATCAATAGACGGGTGGACAAACAAAAACCTACAAATTCTGACAAAATGCAAGCATTGATTGTGCAAGAATGGACTGCTATCAGTCAGGATTTGGTCCAGAAGTTGATTGAGACCATGCCAGGGAGAATTGCAGAGGTCCTGAAGAAGAAGGGTCAACACTGCAAATATTCACTTGCTGCATTAACTCATTCTAACTGTCAATATAAGCTTTTGTTACTCATAATATGATTGCAATTATATTTCTGTATGTGATAAAAACATCTGACAAACACACATAAAAACCAGAGGGCAGCAGATCATGTGAAAATATAATATTTGTGTCATTCTCAAAACTTTTGGCCATGACTGTAGAATTTATCAATAGTGAGACGAAGACCATTATCAACGACAAGAATGGGGGTGCATCACAAGAGAAACACCATACCGAAATTTGAAAGGTATGGGGTCCATGGTTGGGTATTCCAGGACTTCCTTCCAGGGGTGCACCACCAATGAGGCCAGGTGAGGCAGCAGCAGGTAGTTGCAAAAGAGGGCAGTGGAAGAGCCATGGGCAATGAGCGCTTTCATTGTGGCAAAGTGGTTAGGTTAAGAAATTGGCATGGGGTGGGGGGGTGTCATTTCAGTTTTCGCCTCAGGCAGCAGAATGGCTAGGTGCACCTCTGCCCCCTTCCATATACCTACCTAAGGCTCAGATGAATATCTTGGGTAGACACTACATGTTATGGGATTGGGGTACGTTGCTCATTGTTAATGATCGGAGGGTATGTGCTGTATTTTTATCATTTGCTCTACCTCGGCTGCTAACTAAGAAAAAAATGAGCCCAAAGTCCAAAAAAATGGGCAAGAGTGAAGGTGAAAAAGAACTGAAAATACATCCCAGCCTCTACTACAGTATATAATAGTATTTCTTCCTTGCTGCTCCCTTCCTTGGGCTCCAAGCTACATCATTAATTACTCAGCGGGTTATAACAGAAAGCGTATAAATAATAGAGTACAAAGGGCACAGGTCACCACCTCGAGACCTCATTACATCCCACTTGCCATGTTTCATAAAAATTCATAGTCACACTTTCCACAAGCAACTGAAATTAACACAATAAATTATAAGTGTCTGAAAATATACGAACAATTACAATAGTGTGAAGAAAAAAAAAGTATAGGTGGGCAGATTAAATGGGAATTCCAGCCGGAAGCATTTACCTCCTATCCATACATGCTACGTCGGTAGGGTCTGACTGCCACCACTCGGCAGTTGCATAGGTTTCATAGACTTTGAATGGAGCATATGGGCGCATGCTTAAAGGAGTATTCCTGTTACAACAAGTTATTCCTGTATCCACAAGATTGGGAATAATTATCAGGCGTCTTCCTGGATGGAGGGGTGGTCAGAAATGTGCTCCGACGTTCCATTCATTTCTATGGGAGTGCTGGAGATAGCCTAGCGCTGTACTTGGTTATGTCAGGAGCTCTCATAGAAATGAATGGAGCGGTAGAGTGCTTTCCCGACCAGCCACGCCATACATTTCAGGGGGCTCTATGGGGTGGCTGGGAAGAATGGAGGACAGCAGATGTTCAGTGGAGGCTCCCACTGACCTAGTATTTATTCACTTATCCTCATTGGGTAGGCAATAAATGTATCTGGCTGGAATACCATCCTGATGCATTCATATAAGGTCTCCCAGAAATAGCGCCACTTAGGGGCTGTGTTTGGTAAATACCAGAATGTAATACCAGACACAGACCATGAACAAATGTGATTTTTCTGGAAAAGAAGAGACCAGCATCATAAATGTATGGCTTCTGGAAGCTTGTACCTGGTGAACATTTCAGTATAAGACCTCTCTGTCATTCCTCCTTTATGCCTCCTGTAAAAGTATAAATAAACTGACTACTGGGTATAACTGGGTGTTTTTACTTAGTTGTTACTAAGAGAGATATGTCAGGACAGAAGACAGCTTCTCCTCCTTCTTATGTAATGCAACAGAGAAACAAATTATGACAAGCTGCACCAGATGTTGTGCCATGATGCTGTACATTTGGAGCCATAGGGACCACATATACCATCACATAGGCCTTGTTGTGCCACTGTCTTATAGGGGCAGGGTCTCATCACACTGCACTTACTCTGCTCTGGCATCCAGAGATAGATCAGTGATATGGAACTGCTGTCCTATAACTCACACTGCTAAATCTCAGTGTATTCCTATAAGAAGCAGCTTCACACTGCTCTCCCTTGTTTCCTGCTGGTGATGAGTTTCTCCCCGTCAGGTCTTATAAGCATGAGGCGGAGGAGAGCAGTGTGAAGCTCCATGTCATAGCATACACTGGAGATTTTACACAGCACAGGCAGATTGTATAGCCCGGCAGTGTCAGTCAGGGGAGTTTTATAACTGCAGCTAATCATTGTGGGGACTCAGCTATTCTATCACTGCACTCCTAGTCCCTTAAGTAGATCAGAAATGGTATCTTCAGCAGAACTCTATACAAAGAGAGCAGATCTTGGCTGCCAGGAAGGATTTGTAATCCTGAAGGAAGCTGGATCTTGAAACTAGCTAGGAGACCTTGACGTTTTTGCTGCATTTGCCAGATTTCAAAGAGGTTGTCTGGGTTCAGAGCTGAACCCGGACATACTCACAGTTTCACCCTGGCAGCCTGCCCGACAAGAGCATCGAAGCATGTCATGCTCCGATGCACTCTCTTGCCCTGTGCTAGATCGCGCAGGGCAAGGGCTTTCTTATTTACAAACAACACACTGCTGGGGCGGTGTGATGTCACCGGCTCTCATGGGCCGGCATTAGCGCTGCCCTAGCCGTTTTACAGGTTAGGACAGGCTAAAGCCCGCCAGGAGCGGACTCGGAACTTAAAGTGGCCCTGGAAAAAATACTAAAAGTTGCCCCGTTTTGTAGTTGGGTCCAAATTGATGGTAGGCAGGGCCAACAATACCATGTTGTGGCACATTATACCTCCCCAACAGAGCCAAATACCACAGTCCACCACAATATACTGTCAGCAGCACAAAATACATCCCCAAAAACTTCCACTGGGAGGCCGTGAGGAGGGTCAATGTGGCCCCCTGGGCATCGGCCCACCGGGAAATTTCCCTGTAAGGTCTATGGCCAATCCGCCCTTGAAGCCCGCCCATCAGTGCCAGTGACATCACCGGGCTCACTGCTGGGCGGAAGCCTCTGCCTAGCAGAGCCCGATTTGTCACCGGAACTGCACAAAATGCCTTTGCCCTGTGCTGAATCGTGCATGAAAAGCTCTGATGCTTTTGTCAGACAGGCTGCCCGGGTGAAATTTAATGTATGCCCAATAAAAGGCATTTTTAAGCAGCAACAAACTCCTGCACAGTGGATCAGATTTCTCTCCTTAAATGAAGAGAACCCAGTGAAACTGCATTACTGTAAATTAGTTGAACTGGGAAGTAAATATAGGTGAACACTAGGAGAGCATCGTCTGCTGGAAGAACACCGATTTAGCCGAAAGTAACCTTGGAGGGAGAGATACAAGGAAAGAAGCACGAGCCGACTGAGGATAGTTTTAATAAAAGTAGATACTAATTGCAAGAAAAGTGATAAGAAAAATACAAGTGAGACGCTTGACTTTCAACTCTGGGATTAACTACACAAAATATGACTTGGGATACTTTCACACTTGTGTTTTTGCTGGATCCGGCAGGGTTCAGCAAAAACGCTTCCGTTACGGATAATACAACCATCTGCATCTGTTATGAATGGATCCGGTTGTATTATCTTTAACATCGCCAAGACGGATCAGTCATGAACTCTTTTTGGAGCACTCTGTTCTGTTCAGTTACGATTTGTCCCAATTGACACTGAATGGGGACAAAACTGAAGCGTTTTTCTCCAGTATTCAGACCATATGATGGATCTCAATACCGTGAAAATATTAACGCTAGTGTGAAAGTAGCCTTAGCATTGTATATCCAAGAAATTTGCTGGAGCGCGTCTTTAAAACCCCTATAAGTCAATACTGTAACATTGTAAATCACAAATACTTTCTATCAAAGCCAAATATTTAAAGGGGTTCTCCGAGTTATATATGTTGATGACCTATCCTCAGGATAGGTCATCAATATCAGATCGGCGGGTTCCGACACCTGGCACCCCCGCTGATCAGCTGTTTGCAGAGGAGGCGGGCGCCCTATCAGTGCTGCCTCCTCTTCACTGGTTACAAGCTGGCCGACACGGGGGTAGTGGTGAGCAGGTGTAATTACACCTAACTGCCCCATTCATTTCTATGGGAAGAATTGCTTCCATAGACTTGTATGGGAGCGATTCTTTCGGTAGAAATTAATGGGGCGGTGAGGTGTAATTACACCTACTCACCACTACCGCCGTGTCGGCCAGCTTGTAAACAGTGAAGAGGAGGCAGCGCTGATACGGCGCGCGCGCCTCCTTTTCAAACAGCTGATCGGTGGGGTTACCAGGTGGCGGACCCCCGCCAATCTGATATTGATGACCTATCCTGAGGATAGGTCATCAACATATATAACTCGGAGAACCCCTTTAAACTAAAAAGCTCCTGTGAGTCATTATGTCCCAGAATTCATAAACTATTATTTCATGCTCAAGAGCAACAAGTTTGGGGCTAACAAGTTTTCATTTTTCAGTCCTCCTAGGGGTTTTTGTTCAGGACAGCAGGAAGCACATCATGAAATTATGTTGATAAAAAGCTAAAACACACAAAGAAGAAAGAAGTGTAATACAACGGAGATAATGATAAAGCACGTCTTAAGAGAGACAAAAGAGTTTGATTTAATTGTACAGAGTCATGTAAATAACACACAGGAGACAGATGGAGGCGTATACAACTGCTGCGCGGTACTGGGAGATACCCCATAATGTGGGGAAGGAACAGAGACCGAACCCTACAGCGGGAAAACCTAGATTGTGCCATAATTGTATTTTATCATCAATTACATGCAAACTAAAGTGTTCACAAGCTTTCTAACCAACACTGGACACACAGTCTCACTAGGTTTGGCTATAGTGGCCCTTCAGGAATCAGCTGCATTATTGGAAAGAAAACCAATTTTAGCCTCCCGACGCTATGTAGACAAGTATTCTGGGATTTTACATTAAAGGGAATCTGTCACCAGCGACCCCCTGTCTAACTGTTTGCCTAAACACATAGCTGAGGTTCACCTGATTAAAACCCTGTTTTTCTTTTGTAGATCCGAGGCCTTTGGTGCAATGAGGGCGTCACCATTGCTCTCGTTGCACTCAGGCTCCAACCATTTCTGTGGCCAGCCCCTCCCTGAGTGCTTTGATTGACAGGAGTGGGAAAGCAGCTGGCCACAGCAATAGGTGGAGCCTGCACACAACAAGAGCAATGGTGATGGCCTAGTTGCACTAAAGGCCTAATTTGCGTTGCATTCCTCATGTAATAACAATTCTGGAGCCTCTATTCTTATGGCTCTATGTTGTGTCATTCCTTTATTATTTCTACTAGAAGTTATGAATGAATTGCTAGTAGTCTGCAGTAAGAGTACAGAGGGGAGGTAACCAGTTGGGGGTGTGTACCTGCACAGTCTGACAATAGCAGCACTGATTGGATAGAGTGAGTCTGTGCAGGTACACACCCCCAACCGGTCACCTCCCCTCTGTACCCTTACTGCAGACTGCTAGCAACTCATCCATAACTTCTAGTAGAAATAATAAAGGAACAGTACAACATGGAGTAACATAGTAACATAGTTTATAAGACCGAAACAGTTCGGCCTGTTTTCCTATAGGTTGATCCAGAGGAAGGCGAAAAAACCCTGTGAGGTAGAAGCCAATTTTCCCCACTATAGGGGAAAAAAAAATTCCTTCCCGACTCCAATCAGGCATCAGAATAACTCCCTGGATCAACAACCCCTCTCTAGTAACTATAACCTATAATATTATTACCCTCCAAAAATACATCCAGGCCTCTCTTGAACTCTTTTAGTGAACTTACCATCACCACCTCCTCAGGCAGAGAGTTCCATAGTCTCACTGCTCTTACCGTAAAGAATCCTCTTCTATGTTTGTGTACAAACCTTCTTTCCTCCAGACGCAGAGGATGGCCCCTCGTCACAGTCACAGTCCTGGGGATAAATAGATCATGGGAGAGATCTCTGTACTGACCCCTGATATATTTATACATAGTTATTAGATCTCCCCTCAGTCGTCTTTTTTCTAAAGTGAATAACCCTAATTTTGATAATCTTTCTGGGTACTGTAGTCCACCCATTCCAGTTATTACTTTAGTTGCCCTCCTCTGAACCCTCACCAGCTCTGCTATGTCTGCCTTGTTCACAGGAGCCCAGAACTGTACACAGTACTCCATGTGTGGTCTGACTAGTGATTTGTAAAGTGGCAGGACTATGTTCTCATCACGGCATATATGCCTCTTTTGATGCAACCCATTATCTTATTGGCCTTGGCAGCAGCTGTCTGACACTGGTTTCTGCAGCTTAGTTTGCTGTTCACTAAAATTCCTAGGTTCTTTTCAATGTCAGAGTTACCCAATGCTTTATCATTTAGTATGTACTGGTGACTTGCATTATTCCTTCCCATATTCATAACCTTACATTTGTCAGTGTTAAACCTCATCTGCCACTTCTCTGCCCAAGCCTCCAGTCTATCCAGATCCATCTGTAGCAGTGTACTGTCCTCTTCTGTGTTAATTACTTTACACAGTTCATAATAAGAATAATAATAGATGCTCCAGAATTGTTATTACATGGGAAATGCATGAAGTAATTAAAACAGGCATGTCAGGAGTGGTGAAAGGTCCTCTTTAAGCGCACAGGGTTGAGCTACAATACCAGGCGCAGCGGTATGGTTGCTGTGTCACATACTTGTACAAGGAAAGGGCCTTGTTGTCCTTTCGTTCTTCTGATCTTCTGAAGATGCCTCACAATCACACACTGATGGTTTATCCTAGGAGTAGGTCACTATTATAAAGTCTAGCAAAACCTCTTTCCATCATCATAAAAATGAAGGGTGTGGCAAAAGTTAAAAATGAAAACAATCATATGGTCTAACATTTTAAAAATCCAAAAATGGAAATCCAAGTGTTTTCTGAATGCCTCCACAGAAGATGTAAGAACGTGTGAGATTTTGTTTGAAACAGATCATTGGAGCGTGGCAAGTCTGAAAGTCAGGATCTTTGTATATATCATCAGGCTTAGTAAGGATCAATAACCGTGTACATGTCAGGTACCCTAGGGAGCAGATTACTGGACTTCAGCTGTAATCAAAGAGTCGATGGGGCCTTTCCTGTCAGCAAGATATGACTGACAATACTTTACTATTATATCATGTAATGATCGCCACCAGTCTATAGGTGGCACTACAAAGTCAGTTTTCTTCCTTCTGGAGGATGGCTATTTTGCATATTTTTCCCTGGAGGCACTGCTTGTAAGACTCTGTATACCAGCCAGACCTCCGAACACTACTTTCCAAGAGTTAAAAAAGTGATTATAAGCTGAACATTAATGTTCGGTCCTTAGATTATAGTACCCACTCTCTATCTTATGTCATGAAGGATTGTTCCATGTATGACCACCATCACTTCCAAGAAATAAGCGATCGGATCAGCACTAAGTATACCACAACTCATTCACAACTGACATATTTCTGAGAAACTCTTTTAGGGATAAACGTGCAAGGAAATTTTCTTACTTATGATTGTCTCTTAAAATTTCTCCTGAAAACCAATTGCCTAAAACCACAGTGTCTTCTTTAAATTACCAACCACAGCACCCCTTTAGAGGTCAGCAGACATGTCCCTATGACACTGGCTGACCTGTTACATGTGCGCTTGGCAGCTGAAGGCATCTGTGTTGGTTCCATGTTCATATGTGCCCACATTACATAGTAACATAGTAACATAGTTGTAAGGCCGAAAAAAGACATCTGTCCATCCAGTTCTACCTGTTTTCCTATAAGTTGATCCAGAGGAAGGCAAAAAAAAACCCTGTGAGGTAGAAGCCAATTTTCCTCACTTTAGGGGGAAAAATTCCTTCCCGACTCCAATCAGGCAATCAGAATTACTCCCTGGATCAACGACCCCTCTCTAGTAACTATAACCTGTAATATTATTACCTCCAGAAATACATCCAGGCCCTCTCTTGAACTCTCTTAGTGAACTTACCATCACCACCTCCTCAGGCAGAGAGTTCCATAGTCTCACTGCTCTTACCGTAAAGAATCCTCTTCTATGTTTGTGTACAAACCTTCTTTCCTCCAGACGCAGAGGATGTCCCCTCGTCACAGTCACAGCCTCTGGGGATAAATAGATGATGGGAGAGATCTCTGTACTGACCCCTGATATATTTATACATAGTTATTAGATCTCCCCTCAGTCATCTTTTTTCTAAAGTAAATAACCCTAATTTTGATAATCTTTCTGGGTACTGTAGTCCACCCCATTCCAGTATTACTTAGTTGCCCTCCTCTGAACCCTCTCCAGCTCTGCTATGTCTGCCTTGTTCACAGGAGCCCAGAACTGTACACAGTACTCCATGTGTGGTCTGACTAGTGATTTGTAAAGTGGCAGGACTATGTTCTCATCACGGGCATCTATGCCCCTTTTGATGCAACCCATTATCTTATTGGCCTTGGCAGCAGCTGTCTGGCACTGGCTTCTACAGCTTAGTTTGCTGTTCACTAAAATTCCTAGGTCCTTTTCCATGTCAGAGTTACCCAGTGCTTTACCATTTAGTATGTACTGGTGACTTGCATTATTCCTTCCCATATGCATAACCTTACATTTGTCAGTGTTAAACCTCATCTGCCACTTTTCTGACCAAGCCTCCAGTCTATCCAGATCCTGCTGTAGCAGTGTACTGTCCTCTTCTGTGTTAATTACTTTACAAAGTTTAGTGTCATCTGCAAAAATTGATATTTTACTATGCAAACCTTCTACAAGATAATTAATAAATATATTGAAGAGAATAGGACCCAATACTGACCCCTGTGGTACCCCACTAGAATGTTTTAATATATGCAAATGAGCCTCTAGGAGCAATGGGGGTGTTACCATTACACCTAGAGGCTCTGCTCTCTCTGCACTTTGATTGACAGGGCCAGGCAGTGCAAACATGATCAAGCCTGTCTGGCCCTGTCAATCAAAGTGCAGAGGGAGCAGCAGTTGTAGAGAATGCAAAGCCTCTAGGTGTAATGGTAACGCCCCCGTTGCTCCCAGAGGCTCATTTGCATATATTGAAACTTCATTTTTCTCAGCAATGTGGACACATATGAACATGGGACCAACACAGATGCCTTCAGCTGCCAAGTGCACATGTAACAGGTCAGCCAGTGTCATAGATACAAGTCTGCTGACAGATGCCCTTTAAAATATTAACCACAGTACCCACTTTTAAGGTGCCCAGCACAGTGCATTACACCATTGATGGTTCAGTGACGGCAGCAGGAACCTGAGTTTTTTTCAGCTGGTTGCACACTAGCGGGGTACCTACTTGGCTCAGGTTTCCAAACTACTGTGCGTGCCCAACGGTGCTTGCTAGTTCCTGAAGCCATCACTGAACCATTCATGAACAAAGGATGACTCGATGAAGAGCCTAGTCTCCTGCGGGGGTCTTACCTTTTTTTAGGGCGCATTCAGACGACTGCGCCGTGTTTTGCGGTCCGCAAATTATAGAAATGCCTATTGCGGACAAGAATAGGACTTGCTCTATATTTTTGCGGGGCCGCGGAATGGAACAATGGATGCGGACAGCACACAGTGTGAATTGAAATGAATGGGTCCGCACCCGTTCCGCAAAATTGCGGAACGGATGCGGACCCATTCATATGGTTGTGTGAATGAGCCCTTAGGGAGTGTCCCACACATTGCAGAAGCATAGCGATGTGTATTCTAATAATTTAATTTTAGAGGAAACAATATATCCTCTGCAAACAACAAGGCCACTCTATCGACAGATTTTACAATCTAAACATAATTACCGATTTGGAGAGTAAGTAAATTTAAGAATCCAGCCTCACCGCACGTTCTTCTCTACATAGTAGGTGACGCACTTGTCACTGTCTAACTGAGCACTGCCTCAACCGACCGATGAGGCGTTTTTGTACTTGCGTCTGAAGAGTCTCGTAAACCTTTCAAGCAGCGCCCAGCAGGTCTCTGGCTTTTCCCAGATTCACTTCTAAGATAAATGTCAATCTTGTGACAGCTGCCACTTTTACGCATCTCAATTTCTATTAGAATTTCACGTGAAAGTGATTTTCCTGGAAAGACATGCCGCTCAGGCTAAAGCCAAGCAAGTCAAACAGAAATGGGGGATTCTGAATGTTGCTTTTACCGAGAACACGCAAATCTTAACTAGGCTGCATTTACGGAGACGCAGATCTGGTTAGTGAGCACTTTAGATACAATATTAGGGAATTGTATAAGCAGTATTTTATATAACATGCTATTGGAATTTTTACTGTAAGGAGTGGAGGTGGTCTGAGAATAGAGCAGGTGAAGTATGCAGGGCCTAGAGCAGGGATCAGCAACCTATGGCACTCCAGGTGCTGTGAAACTACAACTCCCAGCATGCACATGTACTTGGCTGTTCTTGTAACTCCCATAGAAGTGAAAGGAGGAGTCTGAGAGTTGTAGTTTCAGAACAGCTGGAGTGCCGGAGGATGCTGATCCAAAGGCTAGGGTTATGAAGTAGAGAGCCATAAGGACTCTGTACATCCTCTGTGTAGCATACTTAAAGGCGTATTCCGGTGAAGTAACTTAATTTTTGAAAAACTGCATTAAAGGGGTATTCCCATCTCACAAATGTAGTTTGTATAATTAGATATAGTCATACCAATATTATTACTAATAGAATGTATTTATATAAAATGTACCGTTTAGAAGATTTGCCTATTTTTATATCCATTGTCCACACACATCAGTCAGGCCGTTGCCCCTGGTTACGACCACCGTGGCCATGTAGTAGTGATGGTCAGCTTGCTGTTGTTCAATCCCGCTCTGAGGTAACTGCTGTATTGTGAACGCACATTGCATTAGCATACGCAGACACATCTTAGGGTACTTTCACATCTGCGTTTTGTCAAAAACGCAATGGTCACGATCCGTCCAAAACGCAGGCTTTATAAACAGATCCTGCTCCATAGAGATGAATTGATCTTGGAACAGGATCCGTTTCTCTGCGTTCTGGAAGCGCAGACAAAAATTCTACAACCCTAAGATGTGTCTCCGCATGCTCATGCAATGTGTGTTCACAATACAGCAGTTACCTCAGAGCGGGATTGAACAAGAGCAAGCCGGCCACCACTACTACATGGCCGCGGTGGCCGTAACTAGGGGCAACGGCCTGACTGATGTGTGTGGGACAATGGATATACAAATAGGCAAATCTTCTAAACGGTACATTTTATATAAATACATTCTATTAGTAATAATATTGGTATGGCTATATCTAACTATACAAACTACGTTTGTGAGATGGGAATACCCCTTTAAGGCTTCAAGCTGTGACACACAGAGCATCTTGGCTCCTGATCTTCCCTCACAAAACTACAATCCCCACAATCCCTAGCTTTCCTGCTGTGAGTGTTGATGTCTTCTGATTGGCTGTCTGATATCACAGTCCGGTCACGCCCCCTCTACTCAGTAATCAGCAGCACACTAACATTTAGCTAGAGAACTGATAGCAACACACTGAGCATGCTTGACCTAACAAAGGCTCAGAACTACAGGTCGATGCCATGGTAATTTATGAGGAAATACAGTGGGTAGCAGAGGAAGCAAACTACTTTTATAACTACTGAATGGTAAATATGTGAAATTTACATTATATTAGGTAATTATTGATGATGATGAATTAGTCTAAAACATAAGTTATATTTATGGTAACCGGAATACCCCTTTAAAGGGGATGTCCAGGATTTTACAAGTGATGGCTATCCTCTGGATAGGCCATAAATATCTGATTGGCAGGTGTCCAATACCCTGATTGACTGTTCTGCAGTAGCTCATTGAAGTGAACTGGAGCAGATCTGCAGTAAGGGTACATTCACATGACTGTTAAAAACAGCGAAACATACAACTTTTAATGGTCTAACATATACTTTTTAAGAAACAGCCATTAAAACGGCTCCCCTTTAAACAGCCTAAATGGGACATGTTCTATTTTTTGACAGCTGTTAAAAAAACAGTAATGTGAATAGTCCCACGGACTTCCATTGTTCTGAAAATGGTCGTGTAGTTGTGTAGTTTTGGCATCATAGCTACTGCAGAACTGCTTTGGCAGTGCAATTAGTACCAATTAGCGATGGCTTATCCTGTGGTTAGGCCATCACTTATCTCCTGAAATACCCCATTAAAAATAGGGATTTGTGTAATAAACCTAATTGATTTTTTCTTTGGTAAATTTTAAACCAGTGGCACTTTAAACACTTTGGGGGTCACTTACTAACTGATGTACGCCAGTTTTCTGGGGTATAGCTGTCCGCAAATGAATCTCTAGGAGCAATGGGGGTGTTGATGTTAAATCTACAAGCTCCCGTGTCTTCTCCACTTTGATTGACAGGGTCAGGCCTGATGATGTTTTCACTGCCTGGTCCAGGGAGTGAGGCAGTTGCAGAGAGAGCAGAGCCTCTAGGAGTAATGACGACGCCCCTGTTGCTCCTAGAGGCTCATTTGCATACATTAAAACATAACTTTTCTCAGCAATACGGGCACATATGAACATGGGACCAACACAGAGGTCTTCAGCTGCCAAGTGCACATGTAACAGGTCAGCCAGTGTCATAGGTACAAGTCTGCTGACAGATGCCCTTTAACACTTAGGAAAGCTCCTCCAGTTTTACTTCTCCATCCTCCTACTGGAGTGAGATTGCGACTTTTTAAAAAAAAGTTCGGGTGATCTGGAGTGCAACTTATTAAGATAGCTAACCAGGCCACTTACCCATCCATATTTCAAAACTGGAGCCAGTGGTATAAAAATGCAAAAAGTCACAAAGGCCCTATTTGGAGACAGAAGTCTGGATTGAAGACATAATAAATCACGGCCTATGTGCCTCTGTACAGCTTCCTCTGTCATGTGCTTAAAGAGTAACTAAACTTTTGTATACACTTTTTCTTAACCTGTCCCTAATAACATTTTTTTGTAATATAGTTTATTAACAGAGATGAGCGAACGTGCTGGTAACGAGCACTGTAGCGCTCGGCTCCCCTGCACTCGCATGGGCGCAGGCATCCGCTTCCGTCGGGTGAGGAAGATGGATCCGGATGGCTGCGCCCATGCGAGCGCAGGGGAGCCGAGCGCTACAGTGCTCGTTACGAGCATGTTCGCTCATCTGTATTTATTAATGTTTTTTGTATTTTTATGACACTTTTCCCTCCCTAAAGTGCACGTTTCGCTGTGCTCTTAAAATCTACTTCTCTGTACACCGCTGACTTCTCAGCAGTGTACGGAGTACAGGCTCTACAGTTTATGAATGGGGCCGCAGCTTATGGAGCACGGGAAGGATGGCACATTACCGCTCCTACCCGTGAACCCCCACCCCACCCCGAGGTTTACTAACTTCTGGCATAGAACATGGGTACTCTGTAACCACGTGCTATGCCAGGATTAGCTGAGCGGGCTCCTGCTTCTGCCTGCTCCTCTAAGCTAAGAGTCCTGCATGTCAGCTCTTAGCTTAGTGGAGCAGGCACAGGCAGGAGCTACTCAGCTAATCCTGGCATAGTACATTGTTACAGGGTAGGTACCAATGTGCTATGCCAGTCAGAGGTGTACAGAGAAGCAGATTTTAAGTGCACAGGGAAAGATGTGTTTTAGGTAGGGAAAAGTCTAATAAAGATACAAAATACATTAATAAACTATATAACAAAAACTGTTGTTAGGGCATTAGGGACAGGTTAAGAAAAATTTATACAAAAGTTTAGTTACTCATTAAAGAAGGATCTTTCCTCTCCTGATATATATATATTTTTTTTTTACTAACAATTTACTCCCCACATGTAATAATAATTCTGGCGCATCTATTCTTATGTCTCTATGTTGAGTCATTCCTAATTATTATTCCTACTAGAAGTTATGAATGAATTGCCAGCAATCTGCAATAAAGGTCTGGATGGGTGTCACCAGTTGGGGGGGTGTTTCTGCACAGTCTGAAACTGTCAGCACTGATGAGATAGTATAGGACTGTGCCAATCAGGACACTGCCCTCCTCTTTTATTGCAGACTGCAGGGAATTCATTTCTAAACTTTCATTAGGAATAATCGAGAGATGGCACCAGAATTGTTATTCAAGTAGTTAGTAAAAGAGATGTCAGAAGTCCTCTGTAACGTGCTCAGCATTAGGGTTTTTCTAGTAAAATGAGGCACCGTGACAACCCTGCCTGGTACATACATAATGTAAGGTAGAGCTGGCCAAACAAAGGAGAATTGTGTGTCCAATTAGTCACGGGCTAGAAACGGAAAAATGGAAAGCAGAGCACAGATGTTAACGTCACCTAACAGGATGGTGAATGATTTCATTAGCTCAGCTTTGTGTCTGCGGTGCAATAATGTCGAACTGATTTGAATGCAAATTACCTTTCCTCCAGAAGGAAGAAAACTGTCTGTTTAGTACCATCTATAGGTAGCCAATGTCCCACCCATAATAGAGGCATGAGACAAGACTAGGGTAACCACAGACACCCGCCTGTAGATAGCACTGTTTCAGTTCTGGTTGGCTGGGGGAGAGGCTTTTGAAGCAGCTCTTGGAAGGAACATTGCTGCCTACTGATGGGTGTCTTTGGTTTGGCTGGAATCTCTAGTCAAGGAATTTAGATCCATCCTTCTGGTGGAGAGCTATTTTGCATACTTTTGCACTTCCTGGAAAGGTGGACTTACACGGGGCATAGAGAAGCCGAAGCGTTCCATCAGTCGGCTTTTTGTTAAGTGTAAATGCAGCGATCTCCTCCACAGTATGAGGATGAGCGACGGCTGCTGCTGTTGACAGCACGACCTGCTGCCGGGGAGCGATGATTGAGGTGTCCGTACCTCCGATCATTTCACCTGATGAACGAGGATTTCCGACACCTAGCACACCCACCGATCACCTTTTTACAGAGGAGGCGGCGGAACTCCATGCAAGCATTGCTTCCTCTTCATTACACTGCCCGTCGTCTCGGAAGTTACGACGGTACAGTAATGACACGTACTCGCTCCACTGACTTGAAGGGAGCCAGCATTTGTAATTACACTGCACCACCACTCCACAGGAGATGACGTGTAGTGTAGTGAAGAGGAAGCAGCGGTCGCATGGGGCGCCGCTTCCTCTTCAAACAGATGATCGCTGGGGGAACCAGCAGTCAGACCTTTACCGATCAGATATTGATGACCTATCCTAACAATAGGTCATCAATTTAAATGGCAGGACAATCCCTTTAAGACTCCACACAGCTGCTGGATCTCTGCAAACAGTACTTTCCAGAAAAAAGTCAGGCTAGTTTCACACTAGCGTTTATATATTCCGGTATTGAGCTCCGTCATAGGGGCTCAATACCGGAATAAAACACTTCAGTTTTGTCCCCATTCATTGTCAATGGGGACAAAACTGAACTGAAGACAACGGAATGCTCCTGAAAGCATTCCGTTCAGTCTTCAGACCGGAGAGCAAACCGCAACATGCTGCGGTTTGTTCTCTGGTCCAGGCATCCGCACCTAAACGGATCCGGAATGACCCCCAATGCAAGTCAATGGGGACGGATCCGTTTGGTGTGGACACACTTGTAAACGGATCCGTCCTCCATTGACTTTCAATAGAGGTTATTCCGGATCCGTTTAAAAGCTAATACAACCGGATCCGGAATTACGGATCCACAAGGTTGTATTACTCAGTACGGATCCGGCGGGTCCCTTCACCCGCCGGATCCGTACTAAGGATTTACAACTAGTGTGAAAGATAAACTGCTTTAGATTTCTGCATCACCATGGGATTACACCAATGACCTTTCAATCTTTCTTCCTTTAAACCAGAGGTGCACAACGTGTCAGTGTCCTTCCAAAGGTCTTTTTGTGCACATACTATGTAGCAGAAATATATTAAAAATTTTATTCCATGTCCTGCTAGAAATGTACATGATGTAATCTGTAGTGAATGTCATTTTCTTACCAGTGTCTGAATTTTTGACTTATATCATCCTGAAGTTTCTTATCTGTGTCATGTGACCAGCAATTAGACCCACCAACTCACACATAGACTTATGTGTGGACAGGAAGTCTAATTCTCTATGTATTCCTATGAGACTGAAAGTGAGGCTCCCATAGAAATGAATAGAGCAGTGACTGGCTTGCTGTCCTGGGTCAGTTGGAGGTCAGGGAGTTGGTCACATGACCCAGCTACAATAAGAAGGGATGTTTTTACTCACAGAAACGGTCACTGAAAAGAAAATGACAATCACTACAGATTATATCATGCAACTTTCTAACAGGTCAGAGAATAAAATTTTTTGCAAGAGTTCTTTAAGTTTAAAAAAAAAAAATAAATAATAATAATAAAATACATAAAAGAAAAATCACCCACACCAACCAAAACCATTGTCATTATCGCTCCATCGTAAGCCCTCGCGGGCAGGCCCCTCTCTCCTCCTGCAACTCGTCTTGTTCATGCTTGGTGCAATTGTCTGTATTACGTATGTGCACCGCTTATCATATTTAAGGAATCACTCGTTTGTTGGCTGATTTGCATATTTTATCAGGATGAAAGATGTACAATTATCGTCAGCACATCTCCAATCAGGGATGGGTAACCGATAATCAATATACAGTAACTAAACGAAGGAGGAATGACTGTGGTAGTGATCATTCCTCCCCATTCACTCTGCATTGGCTTATGTAATAGGCCGAAGCAAATGAGCGTCGATCGACATATCAAGGCGTAGAACTCAAGATATCAAGACGTGCTACTAGTTACTAGTTGTATGCATTCTTTGTAATATTTTTATTTAATTGATTTATTATTACAAATATCGTCCTAAATGCGTTGTGCATTCCGTATTTTGCAGAACAGAACAGCTGGCCCCTAAGAGAACAGTCATATCCTTGTCCGTAATGCAGACGATAAAACAACACGTTCTATTTTTTTTTGTGGAACGCACGTATGGAAACAGAATGCACATGGAGTCATTTCCGTTTTTTTGCAGTCCCACTGAAGTGAATGTTTCCCCATACGTGCCGCAAAAAAAACGGAACGGACATGGAAAGAAAATACGTTCATGTGCATGAGTTTATCTAATGGATCCATGCACAGTTGTCAGCATCTAAAATGTCACTTCTGTACTGACACAAGTGCTGGATTTTATGCATGGTTTTTTGTTTTGTTTTTTTAAATTTACAATGGGTCCCTCTGGGCGACAGACTATGTACGCCGCCAATTCAGTGGCATATGTCAGAAATATACATGGGGGAAACATCCTCACATACACTTCCAATGAACACTGAAAAAGAGACCCTTAGGTCCCATTCACACAACTGTATTTTTGCGGATCCGCAATAATACGGGGGCCGCCCGGCATGTGTTCCGCATCGCTTGGAACACACGATGGGCGGCCCCATTCAAAATGCCTATACCTGTTCATGCGTGCGGACAAGTATAGAACATGCTTCATCGGAGCCGCGGCACGGAGCTAGCTCCGTGCGGCGGCTCCCCGCTCCATAGAGGTGAATGGGGCCGCATCTATTCCGCAATATTGCGGAATAGATACGGCCCCATTCACACGGTCGTCAGTAAATCTTCCTGGTCCAGTGGAATCAGTTAGAGAGCAGAATGCTCAAACAAGATGACCTGGGTCTGAGAATCTGATGGAGAGCGCTTCAGTGGTCTTATTAAGTCAATATCAGGAGTTGGCAAGGGGTTCTGTGGTGGGATGTGTATGGGATCTGTTGTCTGGTACCTGCCAGTCTGATAGCAGCTGTAATATTCCAGCACGCTGTCACCCTGGTGTTCTGGAGTCCTAAGTTTCCTTTTGAGCTGAATAATTTTACATACTAAAAAACAAATGACAATACAAGACAGTATGAAAAACGAAAGCAAAATATAGAAAGACTGGTGAAGGTCTTCTGCTGTTGGTTCGCATATGACAACAGGTTTAAGGGACACAGTAACAATGTCTGGGGGTGTGTGGCTCACACCAATACTGGTTAGGTTCACAGGTGGAAAATGAAAGGCTATCTCCTCATACAATGGATCGCTAGTATTCCGACCTGGACTGCTACGTGCAATGTTAATGGACTCCGCAGACGTTGATTGAGCAGAGAATGGTCTATGGGTACTCAGGGAGCTTAGGAGAGGTTTGTAAGTGATGCTTTTCATGTGGCTGTGCATCGTTTCTGTACTTGTTGATAATACACGAGACAATGTTGGTGATACATTTGTTGTATTGTCTACACAATTTCTAAATTCGGTCAATTTCACGTTGCCAAGTGGCCGGTTCTGGAGCTGTGGTGGACTGTGACAATGCAAACTGAATCTAGAAGATGAAGAAAGGAGGAAGCTTCTCAGTGGCAACAAATTGCATCCACAGTGCCACGGATTATAACTCGCCTGGAGATGACTTAGCGAGACAAGAGGTTGAAGCACTCGAGGCTGCAGGGAAGTCAAGTTATTAAATGCAAGGTTGAGAACTTTTAGTGAAGGCCCCATTTCTTCAAAGGTGTCATCTGATATAGCTGCTATGCCATTCCTGTCCAACTGTAGGTAAACTAAATGATTGAGGCTAGTAAAAGTCTTAGAATCAAGGGTATGTATCTCATTCCGGCTCAAGATCAACTGTTTGAGATTACTCAGGCCATTAAAAGACTTCTCGCTGATTGCCTGAAGATTTGCATTCTCTAAAAACAAGTACTGCAAAGAGTTAAGTCCTAAGAATGCAAAATTGTGTATAGATCCAATCTGGTTATTTGACAAGGAAAGTCTTTTGAGACCTTTGAGTAATCCCAGAGCATTGGATGGGACTTGCATTAAACGGTTACCTTCAAGGTATAGATTTTCGAGGTTTTCTAGATGACGCCATGCGGAGTCAGATATCCGCGAAATGTTGTTGTTGGCTAAGTTTAGAGTATGAAGGTTAAACATTCCAAAAAAGAGATCGCTGCCAAGGATGCCAATTATGTTCTTCTGGAGGTATAAATTTCGGACAGATTTCAGGTGGCCAAACAACCCTTGAGGAAGGAGATCAATCTGATTTTGTTGAAGATACAAATAATGAAGGTTGTGAAGTCCGTCAAATATCGATGTATCTAAACGTTGGATGTAATTATCATTTAGATACAGTGAGTACAGTTTGTTCAAGGAGGAAAATGCTTTGGGATGTATGTATGAAATTTTTGAATTGTCCAAAAAAAGCACAGCTAGATGCTTCAGATCTGTCAGCTCATTAGGGCTTATAATTGTTATATTATTGCCACTTAAATATATGAGCGTGGTTGTTTTTGGAAAGCTCCTCGGTATAGTGGTTAGACCCAAGCTTTGGCAATTGACCTGCTTTTCCAAACAGATGTGGCAAATGGTGGGGCAGCAAAGGATCCTTTCCTGCAGAAGCAACATAAAGACACACAGGCAAATGTGGAGTGGGGTAAGAAATCCCTCACATCTGTGCACGTCCCCTTGTTTGCTGCTCATAATTGCTCTGGCAAGCAAAATGAAAACAAACAGTCAGAAATTAGGAATACATTTGGCTGAACAAGGTCCGTAATTTACTAAAACAAAACAAAGTTTCATGCTCTGCTGCTTTAGAAAATGAATATTCTGCCACCGCTTGATAAGTTATATTGCTTGTTATCCGACTCTAGTGTTTAATGAAATACTGGCAGAGGACGTGTCTTGGATATGCTGGAGTATTAATAGAAAAAAACATGCTAAATGATCCATTCCAATATGGTGTACATAAGGTACGAGGAGCTCCACGTTCTGAAAGTGCCTTCATGAAAAGGCAAAGAGCATATTACTATGTAAAATAGCTAATGTAGGGAAAGCAGCAACAATGTAGTCATAACATTTACATAGAGAATACTTCTCCTGTCTATGTGATGGGATACTACAAATTGTGTTCAATAACAAGCTCCGCTGCAATGAATGAAGGAAGGGAAAGAACGAAAAAAAGAAAGAAAAGAAGAAAAAAGAAAAGGAAGGAAGAAAGAAAAAGAAAAAAAAGAAAAGAAAGAAAGAAAGAAAGAAAGAAAGAAAGAAAGAAAGAAAGAAAGAAAGGACATCCAGTCAGAATAGACACATAGATGAAATGAAAAGAAGAACAGAAGGGAAAGAAAGAAAGAAAGAGAAAGAGAAAGAAAGGAAAGAGAAAGAAGGAAAGAGAAAGGAAAGAAAGAGAAAGAAGGAAAGAGAAAAGAAAGAGAAAGAAAAGAGAAAGAAAGGAAAAAGAAAGAAAGAAAGAAGAGAAAGAAAGAAAGAAAGAAAGAAAGAAAGAAAGAAAGAAAGAAAGAAAGAAAGAAAGAAAGAAGAAAGAGAAAAAAGAAAAGGAAGAAAGAAAGAGAGGGAGGGAATGAATGAAGGAAGGAAGTGAAAGAAAAAATGAAAGGGAAGGAATGAAGGGAAAGAGAAAGAAAGAAAACAAGAAAGGAAGAAAAGGAAGGAATGAAGGAAGGGAAAGAGAAAGAAAAAGAAAGAGAGAGAGGGAGGGAATGAATGAATGAAGGAAGGGAAAGAAAAAATGAAAGGGAAGGAATGAAGGGAAAGAGAAAGAAAGAAAACAAGAAAGGAGGAAAAGGAAGGAATGTAGGAAGGGAAAGAGAGAAAGAAAGAAAGAAAGAAAGAAAGAAAGAAAGAAAGAAAGAAAGAAAGAAAGAAAGAAAGAAAGAAAGAAAGAAAGAAAGAAAGAAAGAAAAAGCAAAGACATCCAGTTAGAATAGACACATAGATGAAATGATTTATCAAGAGCAGAAATTTTAAAGTCATTTTTTTGCATAATACACTCCTCAACATTGAAACGGAAACACCAAGGACAAACCGTAAGGTTGTACAAATCAAAGAAGTATCAGGCGTCACCAAGATCTGCAGATGATCACGTTTTCAAGCACCTAGCTCCAATCTGTGTTATGTGGGAGGGGGATAAAAGCCAGGTTGAATGGAAAGTTTTTTAACCTCATGAAATCTCAAAAATCGTATCAAATTGTGTGTGATAATTGGGAGACGCCTCCAGGTCGTCAATATGCCAGTTATTGTCACTTGCCGCAAATGGAGAGGGACAAAATCTTTGAACTGAGAGTCCTTGGTTCATCACTCCTGCAGATTGGTACCTGCCTAGGTTGAGATGTCAGCACTGTTCAATAGGGCTGAAACGATTCATCGAGTACATCGATGAATTCGACACAGAAAAATCCTCGATGCAAATTTTCTGCATCGAGGATTCGTTTGTGTCACGTGACCGCAGAGCGGGAGTAAAATTACTTCCGCTCTGTGGTCTCCGCCGGCCGCAGCAGTTAACAGATAAGACTTACATCTCCTGTAGAAGCGCCTCCGTACACGGCCCGGCTCTTTCATGGTCCCGCGCTGCACTTTGACCCGACGTCACACTGCGTCATGACGCAGTGTGTACGTCAGAAAGACTGTGCAGCGCGGGACCATGAAAGAGCCGGGCCGTGTACGGAGGCGCTTCTACAGGAGATGTAAGTAGTATTACATGTTAACTGCTGCAGGAGGGAACTGAACCGGGGTGGGAGAGGGGTGGCAAGCTGTGGCACTGAGCGGGGGGGGGGCAAAGCTTGTGGCACTGAGGGGGGGGGGGCAAAGCTGGTGGCACTGAGGGGGGGGGGCAAAGCTGGTGGCACTGAGGGGGAGGGGCAAAGCTGGTGGCACTGGGGGGGCAAAGCTGGTGGCACTGAGGGGGGGGGGCAAAGCTGGTGGCACTGAGGGGGGGGCAAAGCTGGTGGCACTGAGGGGGGGCAAAGCTGGTGGACTGGGGGGGCAACTGGGACTGGGGGGGGGCAAAGCTGGTGGCACTGGGGGGGGCAAAGCTGGTGGCACTGGGAGGGGGCAAAGCTGGTGGCACTGGGAGGGGGCAAAGCTGGTGGCACTGAGGGGGGGGGCAAATCTGGTGGCACTGGGAGGGGGGCAAAGCTGGTGGCACTGAGGGGGGGGCAAAGCTGGAGGCACTGAGGGGGGGCAAAGCTGGAGGCACTGAGGGGGGGGGCAAAGCTGGAGGGGCACTGAGAGGGGGGGGCAAGCTGGAGGGCACTGGGGGGGCAAGCTGGAGGCACTGAGGGTCAGGCTGGAGCCACCTGGGGGCAGGCTGGAGATACTGGGGGCAAGCTGGAGGCCCTGGGAGGCACCTGGTGGCACTGGGGGCGCAAGCTGGAGGCCCTAGGAGGCAAATTGGTGGCACTGGGGGCGCAAGCTGGAGGCACTGGGAGGCGCACTGGGGAGCAAGCTGGAGGCCCTGGGGGGCAAACTGGAAGCACCTGGTGGCCCTGGGAGGCAAGATGGTGGAAACTGGGGGGCACTTGATGGCACTGGAGGGCAAGCTGGTGGTATCTTATGGCAATGGGGGGGCACCTGAAGGCACTTGGAGCAAGCTGGTGGCACTGGGAGGCAAGCAGGAGGCACCTGGTGGCACTGGGGGGCAAACTGGAGGCAAAGGGGCCTGATGGCACAGGGGAGCTGATGGCATTGGGGGTAACTAATGACATATAGGACTGATGGCACGGGCGGGGGGGAGGTCTGCTGACTTAGAAAGGTATACGTTCTTTTAATTAGCTATTTCTTATTAGAGTACTCGATTAATCGTTGGATTAATCGGTAGATTACTTGATTACTAAAATAATCGTTTACTGCAGCCCTACTGTTCAATGTTGTGTAGTGGTGGGAAGAACGACAACAAAGTGGAATGTCGGGAAAAGATGCATAGAGGTGAACCTCTGCACGGATGGATCATCTGATTAGAAGAAGAATGGTGCATAGAGGTTAATTCTATACTGCAAGTGAAACTGGACATTACATCCCAAGCCCAGGGCGGCAAACAGTGTCTACACGAACCATCAGAAGGCGTTTACATGACACTGGGCTACGAGCCAGATCTTCAGCTACAGGTGTTCAAATGACCTCAAGCCACCACTCTCAAAAGATATCAGGGTGCAATGCCAAACAGCAACAAAGGCTGGAATGGAGGTCTATCCTCTTCAGCGATGAGTTCTATTTTTGTCTTGGACACAATGATAGCCAAAGATTGGTCCGGACAGCATGTGGGCAACGCCATAGAAAGGTATTCACAAGGGAACATCACTCTGCTTCTACTCCTTAGGGTTATGGTGTAGGGTGTCATAATGTACAGTAGTCAGACCCCTCTAGTCGTAAAGACTGGTGGAAACAATGGTACAGCCGTTTCTCCAAAGTGTCCCAGGAGCCATTTTTTAACAGGATAATGCCAGGCTACATGTTATTCTTGCTACTGTGAGCAGTCGGCGTGGCCTAAACATGCTATCATGGCCTGCAGTGTCTCACGACTTGTCTCCCATCTGGCTGGCAAGGGAGCTGCCAGCACCAGATCTTGATGATTTATGTGTCCAAGTGCATCCAGTGTGGCAGAAAATTCCTCAGACAACCATTCATAACCCCATTGATACCACGCCTAGATGTGTAAGTGCATGTATTTCTGCACGTGGCACTCATACTCAATAACGAATAAATTGAGATGTTTTTAATATTTTGTTTCCATTTTTTATCATTTGCATATCATTAACATGTCTATCAATACTGGCATTTCCATAATTCCACGAGTTTTCCTTCTTGGTGTTGCAATTTCAATTTTGAGGAGTGTATGTTGCCCACTGATTAATTTGGCACACATGTTTAAAGATACTAACCAAGTTTTTAAGCAATTACCCCCCCCCCCCCAAACCAATGCGGTGAATTTCAAACACTTTTTTAAATACCATAAATCTAGCATATACCTACCAAAATTTGCAACTTTTTGATATGGATTCCTCCTTTGTGTCTGTTTATCTATCTAGTATCTATCTATCTATCTATCTATCTATCTATCTAGTATCTATCTATCTCGTATCTATCTATTTATCACGTATCTATCTATCTATCCATCTATCTATCTAGTTAGTATCTATCTATCTAGTATCTATCTATTTATCACGTATCTATCTATCTATCCATCTATCTATCTAGTTAGTATCTATCTATCTAGTATCTATCTATTTATCACGTATCTATCTGTCTAGTATCTATCTATCACGTATCTATCTATCTATATAGCTATCTCATGCTCTATCTATCTATCTATCTATCTATCTATCTATCTATCTATCTATCTATCTATCTTTTCATTTTGTAACCATGCATCACTCATGTTGCTCCATATATATATATATATATATATATATATATATATATATATATATAAAGTACACTACAATGTGTCTTGCTGAAAATTAATAACTAGAGCATAAAAAATAACATTTACAACCTATGAACATATATTTAAAAAAAAGGGAGTCCACAACATTAAAATAGAAGAGCTACGTTTAGTGAAAAGATAAGTGTAGCTCTCCTAAGCAGCACACAATGACACAGGAAAACGTATTACAAATTCAGGAGGACAGCTACAGATTCCTTTCCATACTAAATACACAAAAATACAGCAACAAAATTCATTTTCTTACCCCAAAAATGATGTTCATTTTAGAAATAATCTTGCAGTTTCATGTTTTAGGAAGGCATAATACTAATCAGAGTGTGTCACTCGTGATTTTTTTTTTTTTAAGAATGAACAGGAAATGCTTTCCTCCCTATTGGTTCGCACAGGCCTGACAGGATACGGGGTTGCTATGGATTCAGGAAACCGTACGCAGGAAGTCATTCCATCCCTGCAAGTGAACTATTGTCCAAAAAAAACCCTGTAACTTAAGTCTAATATATGAGTAACATATCTCTAACATCATTGTCAAATATAGTTGTCACTTATAGGCGGTGAAGTATATTGTTAGGTATAGGAGGAGTATAACCATATGCAGGAATATGGAGATATAAGCATGAAAAGAGGTAACTTCCAAGGAAGAGAACAATCTTGTCAGTGCCACCTCTTTGAAGTGGCCCTCTGTGAGTCAAAATCCAACTTTCCAACAAACCTTGGGATTTGACCAGGGAATGTAGCCAATTGGCAAGATGGTTCTCTTCCTTGGGAGATACCACTTTGCAGGTTCATTTCCCATGGAGCATTGCCAATAAGTCTCCATACCATGGAGAACTACCAGTAAGTCTCCATAGGTCTCTTTAAAGAGGTTGAGCGCCCTGCCTAAGACGGACTCAAGGCATCGGACCCAGCCAGCCAGAATCCTAGTGCATACTAATGATGGGCAAGCAGCCTGAAACAGCTGTCTACAGATGTGGATATTTGGCTTGGCTACATTCCCTGCTGAACTCCTAAGGCTTGTTGCAACGTTGAATTTTGACTCATAGAGGGTCATTTCCAAGAGGTGGTGCTGGCGAGAAGGTTCTATTTGCATATTAATTTCGCATGGAGAACTGCCAATAAGTGTCTTTACCATGGAGTACTTCAAGTAAGTCTCCATATAAAACTGATCTCTTTAAGGAGATTTAGCACCCTGCCTAACACGTAAGCAGAAAGGATAACCAAAGGGCCATAATTAACCCCTTCAAAACCCTATGATTTTCCGTTTTTGAGTTTCGCTTTTTATTCACAAAGCCATAACTTTTTTATTTTTCGTTTCACACAGCCATATAAGGGCTTGTTTTTTGTGTGTTACAGCCAGGGCAATGTAAAAATTACTGCAGTTAGGGGTCCAAAGCCCAAAAAGGCACTGTACCTCACGTGTTAGCTCTCACTTGCAAGTGGTCCTCTTATGGTACTTACACATGGGCCCTTACAATGTGGCTCTGGGGTCATGTGTGTGTACTCTAACATCCGGCCTGACATAGTGTGGAGAGACACAACTGTACCATGGGCTTTTGTGTTGCTGAGGCTACTGTCTAATGCCCAGTGTGCAGCTGTGTCTCTCTAGGTCTTATGTCTGTTCTAGCAGGAGAGTAGATCTGCACAAATCTTTTAATTAGTAAAATAGAAACCATTTACTTCATATGAGAAAAACTGCACAAGTTCCAACAAGTCTTCGGTGTCCCCATTATACAATGACCTACCAAATATCTAGTATCATCTCCAAAGATGCCTGGGCCACTCTGTGTGTGTGTGTGTGTGTGTGTGTGTGTGTGTGTGTGTGTGCGTGTGTGTGTGTGATGGATTCCTCAACCATCCATCTACAGTATATGGGTCCATATACCATGAATGACCTTTGTGACCCTGTGGACACATACAAAAGTATGTCAATATGTTGTGGGTTCTATAATTTTTTCTACATTAAACAGATCCATAAACGCAAACATGCAGCCCTACAATCTCTTTAGATTGTTTCTTAACTCTAAATCAATCTCTACAAAGGCAAACATCGACTGAAGTGGTGTCTAAACCATAGCATATAGTCTAGGTTGGTGGAAACATCCTCTGAAGTGATTAAATATTTATCACCATATCTGAGGAATAAACCTGGGTTTGGCAGATGTGAAGAAAACACTTGAAGGCTTACTACAAACTATAAGAGATTAGCTGGAGAGGTAATCATCCCAGATTGAACCTTTTCTTTCCAGTCAAGGGGATTTTGTGTCAACAACTGGGGAAGATTCTCTCAATGTTCAGCATGATGATGTACAAGATTCATAAAAAATGGATCTTTGAGATTAAAGTGACCAACTGGTTCAAGAAAAAAAAATCAAATTAACTAGGGAAGGAACAGAACACTTAAAGGCTATGTACACCTTTGGAGGTATTTTTTTTATTACTGCATTTAACTTATTTTTGGCTAAAAATCATATTTTCAATTGGCCTTTATTAAAAATATTAAGCCATTCTGTCACAAAGGGTTAACTGTTTTTCAAACTGTGTGACTGGTACTTTCACTTTGTGCCGGTTATCTAATAAACCTTATGTCTAAAGTACTAAGAGGTCATAAACACTTATTTAAGCCACATTCCTATCAGTAAGATAAAGACTGAGCTTTGATGAGTGTTTATAATGTCAGAGAGCAGAGATAAGAAGTCTGTCTGCTCTCCAGGTGATGGAAAAGACAAAAAATCCACAGGCAGCTAGTAGAGCATGTCAGCTCAAAATAAATACAATGCAATAACAAAAAAGTTGCCCACAAAGGTGTACATAGTCTTTAACTAGTGATCTCCTTTGCATCTATTTGGCTGCAGATCCGTCAATTCCTGGATTCCTTTTCTGTCATCCAAGATGGCCACATCGTTTCTCAGACTGTTGGTTGTATAATGTGCATTATAGCCCATGTAGCCCAAGACATATTTTGCCGCCCTTGGACTGGCCATCACTGTTCACATGCACAGTGCTGGCCAATCCAAGAGCAGGGCTACAAAAATATCAAGTGTCTTGCTCAGCTAATGTGCACTCCCCTTCCTGTTTTCAGGTAAAATCTGCCCCTAGTAACAGACATAGAAGACGGTTCACAAGAAATAGGGGGGTGTCAGAGGTAGCTGAGATCCTGATAAAAGAATTGCTTCTACACTGCTTCTGAAGATTATAGGAGCCTCCCGTGTGCCTGTAAGTGTGATTTCCTCCTCTTTATCTGTTCTGTGAGCTCCAGAGAAGGAAAAAAAAAAAGAAGTACAGTGATGGCTAATTACACAGAAGGTATAAACCCCTTGCTTCTCAGAGATATGCATCTAGCTGTGCCGCTGAAACAGGGAATAATACGGCCCAAAGAGACATCATGGACAAAAAAAAACACAGAGTCATTTCCAAAATATCTTGGAAATCCTTCACAGAAAAAAAGGAAGCTGTTATAGCACCAAAGGAGGGATTTTTCAAAGTTCAGAGTCACTGTACTTTCACACATTTTTTTTCATTTTATATAGAATAGTGGAACTAGGAAATCACTTCATTTAAAAAATATCCCTGCATCCATCTGAAAAAGTCATGGCTACTAGGGGTCTCACTTCCACCTAATTTTCAGTCCAATGCCTGTTGTCAGGCAAAATCCACCCCTAGTAACAGAGACACAGAAGAGGGTTCACAAGAAATGGGGAGTGGGCATATCAGAGCTAGTTGAGATTCTGATAAAATAACTTCTTCTATACCACTTCTGAAGATTATAGGAGCCTCCTGTGTGTCTGTAAGTGTGACTTCCTCTTCTTTATCTGTTCTGTAAGCTCTAGAGGTGAAAAAAAACGTAGTATGAAGTACAGTGCTGGCAGACTACAAAGAAGGGATGTGCCCCTTGCTTCTCAGAGATATGCATCTCGTTGGGCAGCTGAAACAGGGAATAATATTAGGGAAGCCCAAAAAAGACCTGCTCCTTCACAGTTATAATCGTGCAAAGAAGCACAACCATTATTCAAACTTCTTTTGAAAACTCAGATATGCTTTAAGTCCTATGATTTTAGGATGAAATCAAACATTTGAATACAGAATGGACATGAGAATCACGTCTCATATTCTGCAGTGTAGTAGTGCAAACACAGACGGTACATTCATACCGTGTACATAAAAAAGTCTGCTGGTTATAGAACCATCCGACACTTCTGAAAAAAGAAGCATCTGTTCTGCTATAAAGCTGTTCAATTTATGTTGAAGGGTAAAATCATTGTTTATGAGATGTGCACAGTGTGGCCCACCAAAGAAACAGAGGATTCTCCAATGTGCCCAGGTTCTGACACAATAACTGGTCCAAAAAGTCTAGGAGTAGACAACCCCATTTCAAGCCAATCACTTGTAACCATGGGCTATTTGTTGAATTATATATTATCCATTTGACCTCACTGAGGATGTGTGTCCACAATGGCTACATATTTTACAATTCAATTAAAAGTGGACCTGTACCAGGAGGCCCTCTGTCACGGCCATCAAGCAGACGAGAGATGAAATGCAAGCAATCTCTATTATTATAGACAGATTTACATTTAGCCTGGGACAAAAAGTTTAAAGAGCATTTATGGTTTGGAGCTCCTTCACAAAGATTTAGTGAACTGCTTAAGTACAAAATCAGTTATATAAGTTATTACTGACATCACTCTTATTGACTTCAAGCTCTACTGCATCTAGTTTTATGGAGCTTCCCCTTTAATGGTACTTTAAATATTAATTTGCTATGCTTTTCTTTTTGTGCTTGTTTGACGAAGACAGCATTGTGCTGATTTGCTTCGAGATATTGTTGTATGAAATACATTCTCAAGAACATCATAAGTATTTATTGACTGCGTCCCACAGAGAATCAATCAGCAAATTACAGAGCGAGATGTATTTCTCGATGTGAACATTATGCCTGAATTTAAGAATACATTCTTGCCAAAACTTAAGAGAAAGAGCCTTCTGTAACAAAAGCTCATCAAATATTTGTCTCAGCTACAGTACAGATGGCAGAAGGAGGACATAAAATAAAGCAAATTATGTTTTTCACAGCGGCGGCTCAATTTATGCTGGTGTCTGGCAATATGGGTTAACGTAAAGATGAATAACTATAACCGCCAAGTAAGAGGAACTCCATGGGTTTTTCACAGTTCTTAGGAAAGGATTCTTTATTCTGTCTGCTGGGATTTAAAGGGATTGTCCAGATGATCAGAGACAATGGCGGCATATTGCTAGAATATGCCCCCCATTGTCTGATAGGTGCGGGTCCCACCTACAACGAAAACGGAGCTGGGAAATAAATGGGGCCTTCAATGGGGCCTCCGAGTACTGACTCGGCTATTTCCTTCTGCCCCATAGAAATTAAAGGGAGCAGGGGCTGCGTGTGCATGGTGTGCTCCCATTTACTTCTATGGGAGCAGCACTTGGTGGTGGACGGACCCCGGGAAATCCGGGGTCCTCCAGCCACAGCTCTCCCTGCTCCGTTCTCCTTGTAGGTGCAGGTCCCAAAGGTGGGACCCGCACCTATCCTAGCGATATGCCCCCATTGTATGTGATGGGAATACCCCTTTAAATACTTTTTTCAGTCAAAAATATGGGAATGCAACAAGGTTATTAGACTGGCCATGTCAATGATTCCTCAGTGGAACTTAGGCGATACTGAAGCTTCTGTTAGCTATAGGGGTTGTCTCATATCAACTCCTGTTAGGATATATGGGTAACAGAGAGTGGGACCCTATGGCAGTGACCAGCTAATTGTCTTTTAAAATATGATTTGTCTTGATCCCTTTAAATTATATTTCTCTCTAAAATACAAGAAAAGTTGTGTGGAAATCAAAATGGCCAAAAATACAGCTTGCACCAAGGCCGTCAAGGAACTTTCCCATACTCCAGAAAGGCAAATGTTTTCTAAGAGTGTGTTTTGTTGAAACTGCTGCATAACCATAGCTTTTTTGGGCCACAATATGGGTAAAACCACACAATGAGCATATGAAAATAAACCAGAATTGTATTTGGTTATCACCGTGTGTTCTGGTGAATACTTGATGTTACACAGAATCAACATTGTGTTGATTGGTCTCTATATGCCTGTACATATTGTATGCGTTCAGGTGACCAATGATAGGATAAGGTAAACATGCCCAAAGCCCCGACTCCAACTCCGACTCCTCAATTTCCCCCGACTCCCCCATACATGGTGCATGTTTAAGTGATAACTTTAAACAAACTTTGCATAAATCAATAGAACAGATATGTTCGGTTTGTAATATGTTCAACTAGATATCTTTACTCTGAACTTTCAGTATCAGGCTTCTCTGGGTACAGATCACTAAGAGCTTGATGTATGAACCCTGTCTAGGTCTAAGACTTTCTTTGTTGCCCATAGCAACCAATCAGCACTCCCCTTTCATTTCTCCCGAGCACTATATGAAATAACAGGGGAGCTCTGATTCGTTTCTGTGGACAACAAAGAAACTTCTTCACCTAGACAGTTTTCATACATAATGCCCTAGGTGTTTTGCATCAGCAGATTATAGAAGCCATGAGAGCAGCTAACCTCTCCAAACATGAGCTCAGAGGAAAAGCAAACTAAAACATAAAGCATACAGAGAGAGCATGTACTGGACAAGTGATTTATGCACAGTTTATTGAAAATTTAGATATGCTAAGAAGTACTTGCCTTCAAGGGGTTTCTCAGCACATTGATTCACTGGCTGAAAGGCAGTTTGCACTTACTATGTCTCCTCAGGCCGTGGGGGGTCTCCAGCAGTTATTAGCATATATTAACTTACTCTGACAGAGCAGGAGGTTGTGATCTCTAACACAATTACAGGTAAAGCTATCCTTCTCAGTCCTCAACACATTTTGTTTACTGAGGTCACTCATGCTCTCAGTCAATCAGATAACAGTCTTTCTGGTCTGCAGGTTACCATAGAAACCTGTGTACAGTGAGAGACCTGCTGAACTGTCTATAGTTCATGACTACAGTAAAATCTACCGACCACTGTATTTAGAAAATGTCTTCTTTTAACTGTCCCTTTATGTTGAAAGCTAATTTTTGTAACTAGTTAGAAAACCTCTTTAATACTGTTTTCTCTAGCAGATCTGAGATGAGTACAGCCATTCCTTCCCAGTGCCTTTTTCCTCTGATCTGTAGCAGAGGAGTTTCACTTCTGAGTATCTACATGAAGGGCAGCACACATTCATCTCAACTGAAAGCCTAGATCCTTAGTTCAGGAATAGAACAGATAGGACATTTCATCATGTTCCCAAATTCCTATGAAAATATATTCAGCACATAATGAACTAAATGCACCAATTTATTATATATTTTAGGAGTCGGAGTCGGTCCATTTTATACCGACTCCAACTCCGACTCCACCAAAATGGTCACCAACTCCACAGCCTTGGATGTATTGTGATATTATTAATACAAGTGCTTTTATGACACACTCCAGAAGAACATTTGTGAGGCCTGGCTCCAAAGCTTCGTTGTAGTTCATTCCAAAGATGTTGGATGGGGTTGACGTCAAGGCTCTATGCAGCCAGTCAAATTCTTCCACACCAAACCATCCCTTTATGGATCCAAATGATTCCTGACAGACCCAAATAATAAGTTCATTAAAAAGGTGCTGGATGAGGTTGAGGTCAAGGCTCTATGCGGCCAGTCAAGTTCTTCCACACCAAACTCACCAAACCATGCCTTTATGGATCCAAATGATTCCTGACAGACCCAACTGACTCATAATTAATCCATCAGACTTCTGATTTATTTTTCTTAAAAGGTAAGAACACAGCTTCTTATAAAGCTATTCTCGCCATCCAAAAGTATCATGATGGAACAGAACGCAACCCCAATGTGACCTGAGCCTAAAAATCTTTTATCTGGTTCTGGCAGCAAAAAGCATAGCCATTCAAACAAGCGAATAGCCAATCATTTCTTTAGTATTCTAAAGCCCCTCTATCAGAAGCTCCTGAAAACACATTGGTCTGGCACAGCTGCACTTAGTAGCCTGCAATTGCTGCATCAATATTCATTTTTCCAAGCCACCTGTATCTTTTCTAGACCCGCCAGCTTCTCCTAGATTAAAGCTAATATAATCCCCACTATGAATATTAACGAGTGCGGAGTAGCCATCAGCGTGATTTATGCAGTGCAGAAAATATGCCCCAAGTTCACCACAATAAATAAATTGATCAGTCTCAGAACTGTTCTGGAAACACAAAGATTAAATATATTCAGCAGTGTTTTTAAGTGGCAATGCAACGTACAAAGCCTGCAATTACGGTAAATTGCCTGAAATTAGACACAATAGAAAATAAATGACTCCTATTGACACAATCTGCTTTTGAACTTTTTTTGATCAATACAGTCTTTTTTTTCTTAGGAAAATGCTGTTAAGATGAAGGAATTATGTACTGCTTGTTCCTGCATCTGCACCCAAATAAAAATTATTGCGTGCACAGAACTTGGATGGTGGCACCTGGAGACCCAACCGTTTCATATTCCAGAACTGTAGGCACTCTGGGGGTCATTTTTTTAAGACCGACATTTTAGACTCCAGTCTTAAGAACCCCTATATCTGGCGGTGAATCCGCTGAAATTATGAACAAGCGCTGGTCTCTACATAACTTCATCACATCCAGAACCGGTCTAAATGTAAGACCGCTTCCTAGCAGCCTTACATTTAGACCATTTTCTTGTCACGGACATTCCTGTGACAGGTAACAGGAGGTCTGTCAGATTGGCAACACGTGGTATAATCTGACATGTTTTCCTTTTTTGTTGTTGGTATTTACCACACCCTTTTCCCTCAGATGTTCCTGGTGTGGTAATTGTCCCTCCCCTATTTATTGCTTTTTCTCCCACTATTCCTTGCGGTTTATAGCTTCAGTTGTTGTTGTGGTGAGCAGTAGTTTGGTTCTCAGGCTGAGATCCTGGAGCCTCCATTTCTTCATTAAAAGAGGTGTCCTTTTCCCTTCTGTGTGTTTTGTTACTTTTCCCTGTTGTCTTGTTATTAGGCCTAAGGGAGACTCCTGTTCATCCTTCCTTTTGGAGGAACAGGTAGACTCATTCCTGTCATTAGTTCCAGGGTCCTATAGGGTCATTTTCGTGTTTAGGTTCCTGTGTATGAACTTGCCTACCTTTGAGGCCTGTTCATACCGGTAGATAGACAGGAATTGAGCCAGGGTTTCCTGTAGGAGGTGTTCACCTTCCTTCTTTAGTTTCTAGGCCTAATCGCCTTTCCCTCCTATGCTCGGTTTGGTTTTCCTCCCCACACCTGCGTGTGACATTTCTAAGCCTAAACCGGGCGTAGAAAATGATTAATGAGACAAGTCTGCTGGCCTGTCCCCTTCCACACCACGCCCATTATTTTAAAAAAAAGTCACAGATTGCAGCACAATGGTTAGTGTGTCCAAGACATACACCTAATATAGACGTATTTCTGGATGATAAATGACCCCCCCTAAATTTAGCCATGTTGTTGACAAGTCAGAGTAGCAGTCTGTGCTCCAGAGTTGGTGTTCCTTGTAAATGCCGACACGAAGTTGCAAACACTATCAGCTATTTTTGGGGGTTATGGGAAATGGTTATCTAGTATATATGCAACGATAGACTATTTCTGCCCTCTCTTCTTTCAACATCTGTCAGTCTTGTGGACACTACTCTCCAATGTATGACCCTGTGACTTCTGTGCCTACTTGGATTTTCTTTTCAAAATTTTATTGATTTTTCCAATTACCATCCATAACATCTCTCGCTTTACACCAAGATTTCCATACACAGTTTAATAATTCTTTCCTAACATCCTCCCAAACTCACTCACTGACCCAACCGTGCTGAGTCATCTCCACTCCGATAGGGTTAAAAGGGTTTTCCTAAGTGATTTATATTGATAAATCCTCAGGATAGGTCAAGAGTATCTAATCAATGGGGGCCCGACTTCTGGCACCTCCTGATCAGCTGGTTGAAGAGGCTGCAGCGATCCAGCGAGCACCACAGCCTCCTCACAGCTTACCGTAGGCCAGTGACATTACGTTCATTGGTCTCGAGGCCTAGACCCAGCTCAGTCCCATTCAAGCACAGCCGCTATACATTGGACGGCACTGTGCTTGGTAAGCTGTGAGAAGGCCGCAGCACTCACTGGAGAGTCCCTCAGACAGCTGATCAGTGGTGGTGGCAGGTGTCCGATAACCTCTGATCAAATACTGATGACCTATCCTGAGGATAGATGGCCATCAGTATAAAACACTCAGAAAACCCCTTTTAAAAACTGGTCAAAAAAGAAAGTTCTTTTTCATTTTCATTTCTTTTTCTAAGAACAATTTCCTTTAATTTTGGCTAACCTTTTTTAATCCATCCTTCCTAATCCATTTATTTTTATTTTTTTCCTTTCTACTTGGATTATTAAACAAAAGAAAGGCCCAAGTACAGTGAGTTAGAAATGTCCACATCCACCTTGTCAGCTATAAACCTTCCCTCCTAAAGTTTCCATTTAGTTGCAAAGAAATGAACATTAAGGCATAAAACCGCTATAATAATACAGTAAAACATGCAAATTGCAAATAAAACAGACACGTAAAATGCCAACAAATAAAGTGAAGGTTTAAAAAAAAGAAGCTCATCTCCTGCCGGTTATTACGGCACATTTACATTCGGGAGATACATGTTATACCAGAGGGACGCCTGTGCACTTATCTCAGGGCAGAGCTATGCTCTGTTGAATGGAACGGTGCGTGCAGAGAAAATGCTAATGTTCAGCATTTTAAGAAAGTGAAGGATGAGGTTTCCCATGGCTTCTACCTTGCATCTATCTTGTGCAATTAAAATCTGACTTTTTCATATCGAATAAAGCATGTGACCTTCTGCACAATGTCTTAAAAATACCTGTACCTGAAAGAGATACATTGAGTTCCATCAGTGAACTTTAAAGGTAACATGATTTACAGCACGTCAAGATAATATAAATGGAAAAGCATTTTCCCAGTCAAAGGGGTGTTCCAGTTACATCAAGTTACCCCTACACCCCTTACAACTATTAGATCACTGGGGGTCCTTATCAGCTCGAGCATGCGCACTCTCAATCCATTCATCTCTACAGGACTTACTGAAATAGTCAAGCACTTGTCCCCTGCTCTCTCCGGCAGTCTTGTAGAGATGAATGGGACAGCTCTATGTACGGTTAATCTACTACTGCGATGCTAGGGAGGCTCGTCCAGTCACGGCCTGCTATTGGCAGAATCTCCCCCCTCACGGGATGTTTAGATCTGCTCAACGGGGAAATGCAGCAGTGGCTGTGCAGGGATCAGGAGCGACGCGGGTGCCCGGAGTGGGGTAAGTATAACCTATATGGGAAGCCCGGGCATGGGTGGGGGGGGTCATTATAGGGGTTGGATAACTACTTTACTGGTGCTATAAGAAAGATATTTGCACATTGCATTATTGACTCTCTCACAATAAACTGTGGGTCATACATGTTTACTCAGACTCTTGCCATTTTTATGGATATATATAACATATAGGCTGCTGGGCCCGCAGCATTATTGCATATATTTCTGGACTGCAATTTTCATTGTATATTAATTGTATCTAGGATATTGCTACATTATATCCCAGTTATATGTATGTTTTATTTGATGAACTCCTTGTGGCACTCTCTACATTTATAGTGTTCTTTTTTTTTGTCTGTTGGCACCAGACAAGTGAGATGCCTCGGCCTATATTACAGGTATAGTGATATCGAGCCAAATAAAATACATTTTATTTCATTATTTCCACAGACTATGAATACAGTTTTGTAAAACCCTACTCATACGAATCGTACTTGGTGCAAAATCTGTCTGATTGTATTGCTCCAAATAGGTGAGGGTCCAACAGTTTAAACTGGCAACTAAATGGCACAGCCTGTAGATATACCATGAACAGACCAAGACGTGGATAAACCTTTGAAATCCAATTTTTGCTACTATGAATAGAGGATCTACTATATGCAGATTGATGCACAACCAACAAATATAAGGAAAATACAGATGCAGAGAGCCAAAAAGAAAATGTAATCACAGATCATAACTGCAGGCTTCTAAAAAGGTCCTTGAAAACTGTAGCGGGTTCAAACTAAGACCCCATTCAGACGACCGTGTTTCACAGCCGTATACGGGCCATGAAAGCCCGGCCTGTGCTGCCCCAGAGGACGGGAGCGCACAGCGTCATTGGTTGCTATGACGCCGTGCGCTTCCTGAGGCCGCCGCCGTACAGTGAAACACGGTCGTCTGAATGGGGCCTTAGGGTACCTGCACATGTCACCGAATAGGTGCGGTATTGGCAAAGTGTATCAGATTTGACAAATCTCATGTACACTTTTTCTTCTGTGCAGTCTTTTAAATCCACAAAACGTCAATTTTTGGTGCAAATTTCACCCTTTTCAAGGGAAGGTGAGATCTGTGTCAACTATCACATCAAATCCGCAAGTAACACAAGCAGATTTTGATGTGGATTTGGTACAGAAACAAACAGAAATCCACACAGAAATTCATGTGGAATTTCTGCACGTCTACCCACACCGGTGTGCAGGTAGTGTAATACATTACTGAAGAAACTACAAACTTCTGATGAAAACCACTGGACCAGAACTTTTCCTCATCCTTACAAATGAGTATGAAGTACATTGTAAAAGACAGGGAAAAAAAAAGTAAACTTGTTTTTTCAGGTTAACGCATGAAGGAAACGTCGGCTGCAGAAAGGAGGATTGTAGATTTAAGACTTTCACCATAAGAGAGCAAAATGTAATTTAACACTGTTATGCTTTGGAATAATTGACACTCGAGTCGTTTAAAGTGTCAGAGAACTTGTCGGCTTCCCATGGCTTGCAAAGCCATTAATGACAAAAAAAGATTTGCAAACCGGCGCTTGGTCCAAATACCTGTAAGACATCATACTTTGATCTAGTAGAAAGTGGATTCGAATGTTCTACTTATGCCGTAGAACAGAACAGTTTTCTGACAGATGCTAAGTAAAGCAGAATCACAGCTCATCACTCATCCACAGGATAGGACTGTTCCCACGCACTGATCACAAGAACTGAGATCCGTCCCCCTTTTTGAATGGAGTGGTGGTCACACGTGTGCACTGCTTCTTCCTTCAAAGTCTAAGTCAGAGATCTCAAACTCGTGACCCTCCAGCTGTTGTAAAACTACAACTTCCATCATGCCAGGAGAGCCTACAGCTATTGGGGCATGCTGGGAGTTGTAGTTTTGCAACAGCTGGAGGGCCACGAGTTTGAGATCCCTGGTCTAAGTGATGCTACTTTCACACTTGTGCTTTCCCTTTCCGCTATTGAGATCCATCATATCATCTCAATAGCGGGGAAAAACGCTTCCGTTTTGTCCCTATGGGGACAAAACTGAACTGAACAAAACGGAGTGCTCCAAAATGCATTCCGTTCCGTTTGGTTGTGTTCCCATCGCGGACAGAATAAAACTGCAAGCAGCGTTTTTCTGTCCGCGATATGGTGTGGAACAAGACGGATCCGTCCTGACACACAGTGTAAGTCAATTGGGACGGATCAGTTTTCTCGGACACAATAGAAAAAGGATCCGTCCCCCATTGACTTTCAATGGAGTTAATGGCGGATCCGTCTTGGCTATGTTAAAGATAATACAATTGGATCCGTTCATAACAGATGCAGATGGTTGTATTATCAGTAACGGAAGTGTTATTGCTGAACCCTGCCGGATCCAGCAAAAACGCTAGTGTGAAAGTAGCCTGAATGATGGAGAAAGCTGAGTACAGACACTTGGACCCATATGCTTGTGATTGTTGGAGGTCCCAACGTTTGGACCAACAATGATGAGATACTTAACACCTATTTAGTAAAAGGTGCGATTCTGGACCGCTGCTTTTACATTCAGTGATCTCCTCCACAGTATGAGAACGAGAGATCGCTATTGAACATCCTCATACATCTGCATTGTTTCTGGGCAGCAGATCGCAATTTAGACCACAAGATCTGCTGCCCAGAAACAATAACTCAGGTGCCTGCACGAATGACAGGATCACCTGATGAACAATCATCGGATGTACCTTCAGACAGACAGTGTCGGGAACGAACATTCGCAGGAACGTTTGTTCCAGATAATGTGCCCGAATATCAGGCTGTGTAAATTCACTCTGAGGCTCATCACCCAGGCTGAACGGAATCAGATCAAAGCCAAAATCACAGTGTGTAATTAAGTAAGTAAGTATTCTGAGATGGAATTTTTTGTAATGCTAGTCAATGGTGTTGATGCGACATGCTGTGACTGCGAAAAATCTGACATGGAACGATATTTTTTACAAAAAATGTGGCACAACTTTTCAGTGACACGTGTCGCTGTGTAGCCCTAGCCTAAAAGTAGCCACTTAAGGCTCGGCTTCCACGTTCAGGTTTCTTGATGCAATTTTTGAAGCCAAAGCCAGAAACAGATCATAACCTGAGGACATGTATAAAGGTAACAGAGTCTTCCCTTCATTTTGAATCCACTCCTGGCTTTGGCTATAAAAACCTGAGGAAACCCAGCCTAAATGATGGTCAGTAACCACCTATAAATTAAAGTGGCTATCCCACTAAAAGGGATCTTAAAGGGGTTCTCCAGTGACAGCTGGGACCCCTAGTGATCAGAGGAAAAAGGGGTCTTCTGAGTGGTAGTTGGCATACCTGTCCACTGCCCCATTCACTTCTATGAGAAAGATAAAGAAAGAAATGTCTCAACTAGTTAATTGGCTCTCTAGTGTTTCACTAGCACTCATCTCTCTCTGCCTTATTTTAAAAAGAGGTAATTGACAAGAGGGACACATTCAAAGATCAGGAGCACAAAACAGTAATCATGACTAGATGCATAATTCAAATCCCCGACTATACATCTTTAGTTAGCCATGGACACTGGGTGAAAGTTGGCTGTAACAAAGGATTAGCATTCACAAATCCAAAATTACAAATTCCTTCCAAGCAAATTTATAGAAAAGGATATCAGCCACTGAATATTCAAAATAAGCAATTGCATTCTCTTACAGTAAGAAGTAAATAAGTTAGAAAGTCTTTCACAACTTTTCATATAATCTTAAAGGGGTTCTCCAGTCCATAATGAAATTTCATTGTATCTTCACAGAGTAAACCCAAATACTGAATATTTTTGCTTCATATATCCATTTTTCATGTCAGCCCTTTCCATTCCCTGTTCTCAGCATCAGTGCATCCTGGAAGGATGTTTACATGCATTACTTCCTGTTTTCATCACCTTTCTGCTGGGTTTTGTAACCTTGCTCTGTAAAGTTTCACTGGGCTTGCTTTGCCTTCTTAACATGGAGAGAGGAACTGGTACAGGGGCATGACTACTGCAGAAGGAACAGTGTGGCAGGTAGAGGAAACCCTGTAAAACTTTACAGAAAAAAATCACGATGGATGTGGTTGACAAACCCAGTAAGAAGCCGATGAAACAGGAAGTTCTGCATGTAAACATCATGCAACACTTAATGGGGTTCTCTGATAATGCAATTGCCCCAAACACTGCACATTTTAGCTTCATATACCTGTTTTTCACAACAGTATTTTCACAAACTTCTATTGTGCCAGACTGTGCTCCTGAAAGTGTCCAGGAGGTGGAGCTTCATTGTAAGGTTCTCATTGCCCTCACCTCTGCTCTGAGCAGTGGCTTTAGGAGTCTCATGTTTGAATGCTCCTCCTGATATCACAAGAAGTGGGGAGGGGTTGAAAGGCAGCTCAGTGCAGAGAGCTCCACCTTCTGGGCACTTGCAGAACCAGAATGTGGCATACAAAATTCCATATTCACACATTCCATATACTTTTGATAATAAAAGCTCCACAAAAGGTATGTTTGCATTAATCTCAAAACTGATGACAGATTTAATTTAAAAACCTAAAGTTCACGGAGTTTCACACTGGATCTTCTCCTTCTCACAAAGGGTAATTGAAAAAAAAAAACATGCTACTATAACCAAGGTGTGGAGTGAATGATATCTTTGCAGCCTCATTTTCAGCAAAGTCCAGTGCTGCTAAGTTGACTTATACATAGGGGTCAGGTCAACAACAGCATGGCCGCTCCAACAGTATTCTCAGCTTTCCAATATTTATCACCCCCTCCTGCCCCAATGAAGTAGTCATCTTGCAGAGCAGAAAAACACTTACCTGTTAACTGTGGGCAGCAAAGAAACCAAAGCGAGAGCGGAGAGCTTTCTCCTCTCCGGCTGTGTAATGTTGTCCATCCTATCCACCCATATTTCAATCACATTTCCAAGAATCTGGTCAGCCTGCAAAGAAAGCTAAATGAGCTCAGAACCGTCCTGACAACAGAGTGCAATAAACAGGAAGAACAAATTGTGTTACCAGATCAGCCATTGCCACTTGGAAGGATGTGATAGCGTCATTATAGCGGCAGTAATTCCTGGGAAAACAGGTACAAGTGCTTTCTATCACAGCCTTGGGACCTTCTCCTTGTAATCACTTCAAATGAATGTAAACAGAACTAATTTCCCTGAATGCTGCATTGCACTTACAGGGCTTATCTTAAGGCACAAGTCGAAAATCCGAACCTGCCAATTTCTAATGTAAACCAGAAAATGTTACCTAGAATACACTGCTTCTAGATAGATGTAACTCTGAGGTACATGCACATGTATTGGGAATAGGAAAATATACAAATGTAATATACTGAAAAGCGGGGCGGATTGGCCGTAGACTTTACAGGGAAATTTCCCGATGGGCCGGTGCCCAGAAGTCCACACAGCGGGCCAGTGGAAGTTTTTGGTGATGTATTTTGTGCTGCTGGCAGTATTATGTTGATGGACTGTGGTTCTTGGCTCTGTTGGGGAGGTATGATGTGCCACAATATGGTATTGCTGGCCCTGCCTTTCATCAATTTGTACCCAACTACAAAACAGGGCTACTTTTAGTAATTTTTCCAGGGCCACTTTAAGGTTTCTACGCCGCCCCTGCTGAAAAGGGGTGGGCCACGAAAAATATTCTACATTTTTCAAACCAGCACCTGGATCTGAATACTTGCACGTAATTAAAAATGTAGGATAGCCACTGAGCTAGTCAATAAACTGTATCTGTATAGCGCCACCTGCTGTTTGTTCTTTTGCTTATTTTTTTTGTCCACCTCACTGGGGAGGTCACACGCACTCAGTTTAAATCTTCAATTGTCATCAGCCATCTCTTTGATATGGCTGAAATAACTCTAGCAGAAGAATTGGAATCATGAATGGTGAGATCTCTGGATCCAAGTGAGGTACAGGGCTGGTTCTAGCTTTATTAGAAAGAGATTGGCATGTACTATATGATGTCTGATTTTCACTTTTTACATCAATCATGTCATAACCATTTATGCCATAAATGAAAAGTACAGAAGCACAGGAGAATATTAGAAACTTAATACATCTCATCAGTGAAAGGATTCTTTCTTCTTCTCTTATCAGGCTCTTCCTGCTCCTTCTCTTCACGAAGGCCAGTTTTACCTGAGCATATTCAGCCTGGGAATAACACTCCATGTGGGAGCAGTATTTTCTAAAGTGAACTTACAGCATAACAATGATATGTGAACCAGTGAATTACTCTCTCACCACGGGCCTAGTGATCTTTACTTCCATAATGTCATGAATACAGTTTAGTAGAATCACAAGTGAGAAGGGAAATCACAGCATCATAAATCATCAAGTTCACTTTAAAGGACCTGTATTCAGTCCAGAAGATACTGCTGCCACACAGAGCAAGTTTCCCAGACTGAATACTCTACACTATACAATGTGCAACTGGCCTATCAATTCGCTACTCAGACCAGTCTTCAGAGAAGACAATCCATCTGCTCATTGATGAAGCAGATTACATAGAAGTCTATGGGAGGGGAAGAGGGAGGAGAAGGAAGGGGCTACTGCAAACAGGCAGAGGCAGAAACACTCAGAGAGAGACTTAATTATCTTCTGGATGAACACCAAAACTGCTTAGGCTACTTTCACACTAGCGTTTTAATATTCCGGTATTGAGCTCCGTCATAGAGGCTCAATACCGGAATAAAATGCTTCAGTTTTGTCCCCATTCATTGTCAATAGGGACAAAACTGAACTGAAGACAACGGAATGCTCCTGAAAGCATTCCGTTCCGTCTTCAGACCGCAGAGCAAACCGCAACATGCTGCGGTTTGCTCTCTGGTCTGGGCATCCGCACCAAGTGTGTATGTGTGTGTGCTGCTCCGGCCCCACATGTGTTTATGCGGCAGCATGGATCCGGCGGCACCCTTCACCCGCCGGATCCGTGCTGGCGCTGGTGTGAAAGAGGCCTTAGCTATGCTGTGTCATGTTCCTCAGGAAAGGTCATCAATATCAGATCGGCAGCGGTCCAACACCTGGGACCTATACCGATAAAGTGTTGGACCACAGCCTCTTCCTAGGCCAGTGACGTCAACGTACATTGGTCATGTGGCCAAGTTGCAGCTCAGCCCCATTCAAGTCAATGGGGCTGAGCTGCAATACCAAGCTCAAGTGAGCTTGGCAGCTCCCTGAAACGGCTGAAGGTTGGGGATGCTGGGACTGGGATCCCCGCCAATGTGAGGATAGATCATCATTATCTTTTTCAGGATAACCCCTTTAAAAAAATAAAATACAAGTTATACTGAATCTTTCCCCGCAAAACTATATACATCAATCTGCCCAGCTTCTCCTGCTCTATAGCATGGCGCCTGCAGATTGCACTTCACTTTTTTGGCGAGTTCCATTTAAAGGGGTTCTCCGGGAATTAAGAAAATTAAAATATGTAAATATTCGTTTATTATAAATATATTCCCAAATACCTTTCATTAGTTATAATGGCTCCTTTTGTCTAGGGAGCAATCATTAAGAGAAACAAAATGGCTGCTGTCCCATTAGTTCACACAGAACCTGTCCTAATCACACGGGAGGACAAGTTACTTTACAACACTGAGGTAAAGAGCTGCCTCATCCTCCTCTCTGCTCTGTCAGGTATTATGATCCTGAATACAGTTTAATATGATATTTAGCTGAATCTTTGTGGGAAAGGCGTTCATGAGGAGGCATGAAGTACATAGAGTACGGACAGGCTGTGGTAATGTGTGGCTGTGGTAATGGAGACTGCATAAAAGCGCTGCTGCTCATGAACTCCATTCCTACAGAGATTCAGCTAAAGATCTTATCATCTGTATTCAGGATCATAATCCCTCATAGTCAGGGCAGAGAGGAGGATGAGGCAGCTCTTTACCTCAGTGTTGTGAAATAACTTGTCCTGCTGTGTGATTAGGACAGGTTTTGTTTGTACTAATAGGACAGTGGCCATTTTGTTTCTTCTAATGATTGCTCCCCAGACAAAACGAGCCATTATAGCTAATGTAAGGTATTAGGGAATATATTTATAATAAAGTAATATTTATGTATTTTCATTTTCTTAATTCCCGGAGAACCCCTTTAATAAGGGCAGCATATTGGAATCACTGTCTATGGAAACAGTCTTTTCGGGACTATACTCGGGACGAGTATATTTAAAAGCTTTATGTTTTTAAGGTTTGCATTTTTTGGTATAAATCAGCAGTACACATGAATATATAAAATGTTGTATTCAAGAATCTGGGCAGCCTGCAAAGAAAGCTAAATGAGCTCAGAAATGTCCTGACGATAGAGTGCAAAGAACAAATTGTGTTACCAGATCGTCATTATAGCGGCAGTAATTCCTGGGAAAACAGGTACAAGTGCTTTCTATCACAGCCTTGGGACCTTCTCCTTGTAATCACTTCAAATGAATGTAAACAGAACTAATTTCCCTGAATGCTGCATTGCACTTACAGGGCTTATCTTAAGGCACAAGTCGAAACCTGATAATTTCCAATATAAATCAGAAAGTGTTACCTCACTGCAAACGTGTACAGCACTAGAATACACTACTTCTAGATAGATGTAACTCAAAGGTACATATACATGTATTGGGCATAGGAAAACATACAAATGCTATATAGTTACAGTAATTATTGTTTCATTTTTTTCATAAATAGCATAGGAGAATATAAGAAACATATCTTATCTTTAAAGGGGTTGTCTCACTTCAGCATGTGGCATTTATTATGTAGAGAAAGTTAATACAAGCCACTTACTAATGTAATGTGATTGTCCATATTGCTTCCTTCCATCACATTATACACTGCTCGTTTCCATAGTTACGACCACCCTGTAATCCAGCAGTGATGGCCGTGCTTGTACAATATAGGGAAACGTACCGGCCTCCCTGGTGGCTGACACTATGGGAGCACACATAGGCTGCTGTTTTTTCTTATAGTGTGCAAGCAAGGCCACCTGGGTTGCAGGGTGGCCGTAACCATGGAAACAAGCAGTGTATAATGTGATGGAAAAATGAATCCAGCCAGCAAAGGAAGAAATATATTAACAATACATTAGTCAGTGTCTTGTATTAACTTTTTCTACATAATAAATGCTATTTGCTGAAGTGACACAACCCCTTTAACTATCAGGTCACCACTCAGATCAGTCTTCAGAGAAAACAGGCTGCTTGCACACTAAAGGGGTTGTACAGGATCTTAAAAATGTCATTGAATTGTGTAAACCTCGTCTAGTCACCTACACAGCATAATAATGTACCTGTCAACTTCTCCTAAGTCTTCACTTCAGTCTCCATGCTCCTGCTGAGCACCAGTGTTTACAACCTGAACTTCCGGGTTGTGGATGTAGATGAGCAACATTCTGGGGCACCTGTGTAGCCTGAGTCACATGAGTCATTGGTAGGTGGGGCTCATAGTCTCCTCCTTCCTGCCATTGTATGCGTGATTTCACGCTGGAGGTAACTTGGAGTAGGTTGCTGTGTGTCGGCCTATATGCTCCTTCCGCAATTGCTCAACGGCAATGTAGGTTAGCGTTAGGTCCCAAGCCACTCTGAGATACCTTGACGTGGTGCTCGGGCTCCGGTATGTTCTTGATATAAGAATATATTGGCGAAAGTCTCATTTTAACATCAGTGTGAGGGTTTAGCCATATATTGTCAATTGCATTACTGCCGCAGTGCACCTCTACTAGTGATTGTTAGATGAGCAGCAGCCACAACACTTCCCATAGTGCTGTGCGCTGCAAGATCAGGCAAAATGTAAACGCCGACTACACCCTTCCCTGAGCTGAAAACTCCACCCACTACACCCTTCCCTGAGCTGAAAACTCCACCCACTACACCCTTCCCTGAGCTGAAAACTCCACCCACTACACCCTTCCCTGAGCTGAAAACTCCACCCACTACACCCTCCATCATCCCCTTGCTGTCTCCTCCTAATGTTTCCTCCCACACAGCCTCAATAAGACAAGCAGTGGACTCTGTCTACACTGCTTGTGGATTGAGAGCATTGACCAGCCCATTCCAAGATCACGTGGGTCTGACATCACGGCCATTTAGGTGGGGATTCATAGGAGGCCTGGTCGTGATATCAGAGGTAATCCAGTGTCCACAGAGACCACTACCAATCTCTGGAGAGAGACAGAAAAAGTAGTGCAAGTGCATTAGGAAGCTGAAGGGCCAGGCAGGAGAGGCACAGGGAAAGGGAAAAATGTATACCCAGATAACTCTTTTAAAGGGGTTCTGCAGTTTTTTCAAACTGATGATCTATCCTCTGGATAGATCATCAGCATCTGATCGGCGGGGGTCCGACACCCGGGACCCCCGCCGATCAGCTGTTTGAGAAGGCAGCGGCGCGGCCTTCTCTGTGTTTACCGCAGGCCCAATGACGTCACGACTAGTATCACTAGCCTGGGCGGGGCTAAGCTCCGTTCACATGAATGGAGCTTAGCCGCGCCCAGGCCAGTGATAGTAGTAGTGACGTCACTGGCCTGCGGTAAACACAGAGAAGGCCGCGCCGCTGCCTTCTCAGAGGATAGATCATCAGTTTGAAAAAACTAAAGAACCCCTTTAAGGATCCAACTACATAGAAATCTATGGAGAGGGGAGGGCAAGAAGACAGGCAGAGGCAGAAAGACTGACACAGAGAGACTGCTGCTGGTTTGTATGTAATTTACTGTTAATTATCTTCTGGATTAACATCAAAACTGCCTAATTGTGCCGTGTACTGCTCCTCACTAATGCTGCTGCTTCTGAGGGTGTGCTATAGAGAGTTTTTAATATTAGTATTTTGTGATATAAATCAGCAGTGCATGGGAATATATAAAACTCTGCATAAGAAACAACGGGCATCATCATCACTTCCTACCAGAGTGCAGACTATGTTCAGACACCTTGTAGGTTCCCACAAAATCTGTCTATAATAGGACAGCAAACAGAAGAAAAGGAGGTGGGGAGAAGAGGGGGATGCAGCTGCAATTTATCTCCCTCAGTGAATGCCTATTGTGAGAAGGGGGTTAGAGCAGCAGAGGGAGATGTTATTGGACCAGAGCACAAAGTACAGCTCTAATATCACGTCAGGTGGACGAGACCACAAGAGAAAAAATGTACATTTATAGAAAACTACAGAACGAAGGAAAGGACCCCAAATATTCAGTTTACATCTAATTTAAATCTACAGTTGTCTACACAGTGATGTTTTCTTCTTCGTAAAAATAAGTGCATTTATGGTAGGTTCACACTTTCGGTTATCTCATCCGGCAGGCTGTTGGTGAACGTCAGTAACCGGTGAACTCTGGTAGCCTGCCAGATCAGTTAAACAGAGGTGTGGACCTACTCTAAGACCTTGTAAACATCATGTCTACGGGCAGCTTCAGGTCCAAATATATGGTATCTTGTTTCTGTTTCCAAAAAAGCTTCAGGCACATGATTGCATTACATATCCAAAACGTACGGGCTCATAATACACTTCCATACAGAGGCAAAGAGTTTTCATCCATACATACACAAATCCATACAGAATATGTAAGGAAAAAATGGTGTCATGCTCCAACTCATAGCGTTTTATAGATCGATTCTCCCCGAACAATGTTAGAGCTGCTGGACATCTTAGAAGCTTCTTTATCATGCCTCAGTGAAGTTACTGGTACCAAGATTTATGTACATATTCATGAAGATTCGCTGGACCAAGCCCATTTATATTAGATGCTTAACTTGTATCTCCAATACTAACCTCCTGGCTGCATTCCTGGGCCATCTGATTTAATAATGAGGAAAAGCAAGCTTGGTTCTGCAGAAGGACACGTCCAAGGACACCAAGGTATGTAGACATAACAACTGGATATCTCTAGAAGTTCACCAAAATGAAAAAAGTTAGTATTTTGAATAGATTGCACGTGTAGGAACACAAGGATAGTGGTACAATAAGTCTCTAAAAGGCTAAAGAAAAGAAAAACAAGGCCAAAAGTTGAAAATGGAGCTGTTGTCGTCCAAAAATTCTGCGTTCAGCTCATCCCTAATTACTGTATATGTGTGTACTTATAGCAAAGACACATGTGAATAAAGCTGTCTCGGCTACGACTTGCTGTAAGAGGGAGTAATTAACGACCAACCACTAAGGGGTTGTTGACACATAAATTCCATGTTCTAGAGCTCTACGGCTGGTCGATGGCTGCTCTGTGTATTGCAAAAGGAGGGCGCACCTGGCACACAGCTGAGAGGCATTATTACGGAGAATGCATGTTGGCAGTCGCTGTTAATGGGAGCAATGTGGTGTCAGGCACTGTTATGGGAGGCATTGCCGCTTTCATTGCTGTGTACACACCGTGGCAATGATGTTGACATTTTAGGCTTTGTTCACATCTGCACTGGAGGCTCAGGAGACTTCTTTGTAGATTCCTTAAAAAATGCTGGACAAAATAGCACGGTATGTATTTCCGTTCTGTTTAGTAAGATGACGGATACCACGACAGAAAACGATTGGACCCCTTGACAGTCAATGTGGTCTGTTGGGTGCTGCTGGTGTCCCTCACATTGAAGGATCTTCCACTACTGGTGTTTTTTTTACTTTGCTTCCATGACAGAGCAGAAAGGAACAACACAGACGTGAACAGCGTCTTAATGAGCTACTTGGCCATCTAAAACATTAGTGGATGCATGTGCTAACCTAAAGTGGGTGGGGATGTGCTGCAAAAAGAGACTCAAAAAGGTATATGTAGCAAATCTACAGAACAGTTTTGTAGCTTAAAGGGAGTCTGTCCCCTCATTTTCACCAATATAACAAAAAGCACTGCCCCACAGAAGATTGCAGACACATCCCAGACATACCTGTGTGCACTGTGTTGTGTATTACATGTCACATCCCAGACATACCTGTGTGCACTGTGTGTCTGTATTACATGTCACATCCCAGACATACCTGTGTGCACTGTGTGTGTGTATTACATGTCACATCCCAGACATACCTGTGTGCACTGTGTGTCTGTATTCACATGTCCAATCCAATATGCCTTGGGACTGTTGTATTCATGTCCATCCCAACATACTGTGTGCACTGGTGTGTGTGTAATTACATGTCACATCCCAGACATCGCCTGTGTGGCACTTGTTGTGTCTGTAATACATGTCACCATCCCATCCCGACATATCCTGTGTGCACTGTGTGGTCTGTATTACATTGTCACATTCCCAGACATAACCTGTGTGCAACCTGGTGTTCTGTATTACATGTCACATCCCAGACATACCTGTGTGCACTGTGTTCTGTATTACATGTCACATCCCAGACATACCTGTGTGCACTGTGTGTCTGTATTACATGTCACCCCATGACATACCTGTGTGCACTGTGTGTCTGATACATGTCATCCCAGACATACCTGTGTGCACTGTGTGTCTGTATTACATGTCACATCCCAGACATACCTGTGTGCACTGTGTGTCTGTATTACATGTCACATCCCAGACATACCTGTGTGCACTGTGTGTGTCTGTCTGTATTACATGTCACATCCCAGACATACCTGTGTGCACTGTGTGTCTGTATTACATGTCACATCCCAGACATACCTGTGTGCACTGTGTGTCTGTATTACATGTCACATCCCAGACATACCTGTGTGCACTGTGTGTCTGTATTACATGTCACATCCCAGACATACCTGTGTGCACTGTGTGTCTGTATTACATGTCACACATCCCAGACATACCTGTGTGCACTGTGTGTCTGTATTACATGTCACATCCCAGACATACCTGTGTGCACTGTGTGTGTATTACATGTCACATCCCAGACATACTGTGTGCACTGTGTGTGTATTACATGTCACATCCCAGACATACCTGTGTGCACTGTGTGTCTGTATTACATGTTCACATTCCCAGACATACCTGTCTCGCACTGGTGTGTGTTGTATTACATGTCACATTCCCAGACATCACCTGGTGTGCACTGGTGCTGTCTGTATTACATGTCACCACCCAGGACATTAACCTGTGTGCACTGTGTGGGTCTGTATTACATGTCACATTCCCAGACATTACCTGGATGCACTGTTCTGTGTCTGTATTTACATGTCCACATCCCAGACATACCTGTTGCACTGTGTGTATTACATGTCAATCCCAGACATACCTGTGTGACTGTGTGTGTGTATTACATGTCACATCCCAGACATACCTGTGTGCACTGTGTGTCTGTATTACATGTCACATCCCAGACATACCTGTGTGCACTGTGTCTGTATTACATGTCACATCCCAGACATACCTGTGTGCACTGTGTGTCTGTATTACATGTCACATCCCAGACATACCTGTGTGCACTGTGGTCTGTATTACATGTCACATCCCAGACATACCTGTGTGCACTGTGTGTCTGTATTACATGTCACATCCCAGACATACCTGTGTGCACTGGTGTGTCTGTATTACATGTCACATCCCAGACATACCTGTGTGCACTGTGTGTCTGTATTACATGTCACATCCCAGACATACCTGTGTGCACTGTGTCTGTATTACATGTCACATCCCAGACATACCTGTGTGCACTGTGTGTGTGTATTACATGTCACATCCCAGACATACCTGTGTGCACTGTGTGTCTGTATTACATGTCACATCCCAGACATACCTGTGTGCACTGTGTGTCTGTATTACATGCAGGGGCGGTCTTGGGCACCACGCATCCTATGCATTTGCATAGGGCCCCCACGCTCCGCTCTTGCGCCGGTGCCCAAGACCACCCGCCCAGCTGTCATGGCATTTGTCTGCCGCGGCCCGCGGACCGGCCTCACTGTGGGTGCGCGCACCGCACCCGCTCACTCTCAAGTCCGGAAGTGTAGCAGGAAGCTTGCGCAGCCGCAGAGAGGCCGGTCCGCACAGCAGAACACAAACTCTGCAGCTGCGCGTCAGTGTCCCAGCCCCCAGCACGTGTCCCAGCCCAGCCAATAGAGAGCTGGGAGTCTGGGACACGCCATAGGCTGTGGGCAACCTTCACCCCCAGATAGGAGAGTGATATACAATAAGTGTGGAAAAAAAACAATTCTTTCATTGTTTAACAGTGAGTTAATTGTTTGACAGTATTTTATTGTTAAAAAAGTCTTTGATGTGTGGGGGGGCGTGTCATTGGGGGGGCATGTCATCAGAGGACGTGTCATCAGGGGCGTGACGCGTCATTGGGGGGGCCCCCGGACATAACTTCGCTTAGGGCCCCAGAAATGCCAAGACCGCCCCTGATTACATGTCCAGGAAAAGCACTTTTATTCTGCAGGAAAACAGCTGAAAGTGAAACTAAAAACAGCTTTCTCTCCCGACTCGATTTCTAACAGCTATATCTTCTGATATAGTGGATATAATGCCGTGATTTTGGTATCATTTGAAAGCTCGGAATGCCAGAAGGTCAGAACCATTTTTCTATCTGCTACCAATCCCAAGATATGAGCAGCTAAAGCAGCCCTCCCCTCTTCAGTCTGGTTTGCTCTGGGTACTTGCAGCAGAAGAACTGGGCACTTGGGAGCTGTTTTCCTGCACAATAAAAGTGCTTTTCCTGGACATGTAATACAGACACACAGTGCACACAGGTATGTCTGGGATGTGTCTGCAATCTTCTGTGGGGCAGTGCTCTTAGTTTTATTGGTGAAAAACAGGTGAAAGACTCCCTTTAAAGAAGCACCCTAGCAAAAATATTTTTTCTTTCTTGCCTATATAGGGCTCTATAGCATATTAATAAAGAATAATGTAGAGGCGCTTGTGTACGCCAGTTTTAGTTGACAGGCCATTTATAGGTTGTCAGCTATTTTGAGTGCTTCTTCCTCGCATATCTGGTTCCCCTAACTATGGAAAGCCAACCTGCGGCTCTACAGCTGCTGCAGAACTACAACTCCCAGCATTCCTTGACTGCCTACAACTATCAACCTACAGCACGGTATGGTGGGAGTTGTAGTTTTACAACAGCTGGAGAGCCTAATGTAACCTACAATTCCCATTAAGACTCTGCAGAGTCTCCTGTGACGACTGTGTGATGCAGCTTCAGCCTTTCTCCCCTGCTTCCTGCTTGTGATATGCTTCTCCCTGCACAAGAAGCAGGAGAGCAGAGTGAAGCTGTATCATATAGGAATACAATGGAAAGACGTCAACCATTGGATTTAACTGTAGTTTGGGCAATTCAGTCAGTATTACGTCAACAGTAAAAAAAAAAAAAAAGAACAGATTACCTCTCCTTCAAGAATGCCTCTGAAGACTGGTGGCAGCAAAGCATGAAATATCTGCGGGCAGACATCTGGATTCACCATAAGAGCATTCTCCACAACCTAAAAAAAGGAGCCATCATATCTATTATAATAACAAGTGGTGCAAACAAATAACGGGTCTACTACAAAGCAATACAAACTAGGCAAACAAGTCGACTACCAGCATACAACCAGCAGTTCATTCTTTTATATTACATTGGAGCAGATTCACTGGGGACAGAATTCTGGCTCCTAATGCGCCAAAACTCAGGTACAAATGCAGTGCACCACATTCGTCATATATCTGAGATATATATTGTGCCTTCCTAGAAACATTCAAAAGTGCCTAGTAAGTAGGGTTGTGGTTTTAAGGAGCCATGGCTTCAGACTGCAGGGACCCTCAGTAATCATCAGAACAGGAGACATGTAATTAGGGTTGCCAACCATCCAGAAGAAATTTCTGGACAGTCCGTAAAAATAGGCAACTTTTTTCCTGTGTCCGTGAAAAAAAAAAAACAGGTGTGCCCAGGATTTTTTTGAGGCGGGTGGTACAGGACTAGATTATTTTGGTGGTAATTATAATCATTTTACAGCACGCACTAAATGCTGGTAACAGGTTCTTATCAGTACATTGAGCTACAGACATGGATTACTTATTATCATTATCATTCATTATAGTTTTCCAATTTGTCCATAAAATAATATGTTGGCTGTCCATGATTTTGGGATAAATTGTCCAGAAAAAAGAAAAATTCTGGTTAGTAACCCAGCATGTAACCCGCTACCCCACCACCACCAACATCCAAAATGAATAGAGCAGTCATTCAAATATGAACACTAGCCGACTGCTGTATTTGTCTGTCTCGGGCACTCCCATAGAGATAAAAATGCTCAACCTGCCGCTCTGTTCATTTGAAGGGACCTGCGGAGAACAGGGCTCCTGTTTTCATGATTGGTAGGGGTCCCAGCAGGATAACTTGATATCACTGAAATACCCCTTTAATTCTATGTTTTTTGGTGTAAAATGGTATAAGTTAGTCAGCTTTCAGTTGGTGTAAGACAGAGAGAAGTATCTAACTTCTTGCAAGATGCATCAAATCTATTACACAGCATGAACAAATGTGCTGCATCTTCTTCATCTTCATTAATCTGCTCCATCATATTGTACATTAAACCCTTCGTGACATCCGCCATCTATGTAAGGCGGAAGCGTGTCTTGAAACATGGCGCCCGCTCATGCGTGCAGGAGGCGCCATAGCCGCCAAGTTTCTGATGTTTCAAACAGCAGAGACCTGCGGTACATGTAATGTATGCAATCAGTCACATTTTAAATGTGACCACGGCATCTAATAGTCCAGAACAGTGTTTCCCGGTGGAGATCGGGGAACCTGTTACTCTCTTCTAATAGCCCGAAGCCTCAAGTAGGCTTCACAGCTATTAGTGAAATATACCAATACAGGCCAATAGGTGGCAGCACTGTATTGTTACATTGAAAATGAAGTGTTCAATGATGGTTATATAGCAATCAATGAACACAATGGGCAATCTAATGACTGCCAGTTATAGTCACCCGTCAGTTACATAGAAATGAATGGGAGCAGTGGCCGCGCATGCGCGGTGCGCTCCCACTAATTTCTATGGGAGCAGCGGGGAGCTGCGCCTGATGGTGGCCGGCCCCCAGGAAACCCGGGGTCCTCCAGGCACAGAGCTCCCTGCTCCGTTCTTGATATAGGTGCGGGTCTTACCTAGAAATATGCCCCCATTGTCTAAGATGGGAATACCCCTTTAACCAATAAAAAAATACACATCATGGGCATCGCCATGTGCAAAAATGTCTGTACTATTACAATATAACAATATTAATCCCATACGATGAATGGCGTAACAGAAAAAAAACAAAAAAACGGCCAATATGGCATTTTTTTGTCACTTCAACTCCTCCCAAAATTTTATACACATTCATCAAAAAGTCCCACACACTGCAAAATGGCATCACTGAAAATTACAGATCCCGACGCAAAGAATCATGCCAGAGCTGAGAGGAGGCGGGCCTTGGGCACTAACAGGAGGCATGCATTGGCTCCTTCATATGAAAATAACGTCCCTTTGGGCACCTTACTTGGCTCATTTGAGTACCAAACAAACTGGTTTTTCAGAAGATAGAAACCACCAATCGCTGAAACATAGGAACACTTTGGAACAAGGTACTATGTGCTATTAGGCAATTGCTTTACTTCAATAGCCATTTCACTGCATAGCACCTGGTTGGAGGTGGCATGGTGAGAAGAAATGACAAAAACCAAAATGTCAATGGTCGCTTCATTCTATAGGGTTTCCTGGTAGTAAGACTCAACTAATCAGACAATGCTTTCTCCAGCCACGGTCCCTAATCTATTCGACTAGTATCACCTCCAAATGATAGACAACCCAATTCCCATGTCCCTCAAACAAGGACACGCACTGAACTAATCAAGGGGTCCTGATCATCAGTCGGGGGTTACACACCATCTACAAAATTTTGTCCAAACTGAAGAAAACCTTTACCAGATGGGAGATTCATAAAGGTGAACAGTATAAAACAGGAAGGGATCTCCGCAGTAAAGCAGCTTCAGCACACTAGATAAATAACAATAAACCTTTCACCTTGGGACGGGCTTTACTCCGGGAAGAAATTGTTTAAATTCACACCTAAGTAGGTTTAACTTATGGGGCTCGGGAAAGCATTTATATCGTAGATTAATAGAAATGCCTTTGGTCGAAAGAATTCAATTTGAGGGCATCCAGCGGCTTATACATTTAACAGATTGAACGCGTTCATGTTTGAAAACAATAACAATGGAATAATTCAGCTTCCGCAGAAAGGGGTTTCGTTCCCGTCAGTGCTAAATGCAGGTCGGGTGAAGGAAGCGTTTTCCTCCATAAGAAAAGTGGGGGGAAAAGTTTTTCTTTACATGAAGAAGTGGAAATGCACCACAGACACGATATAACATGTACTGTACAAATCAGAGACTGTGCATGGTCTGTAAAGAAAGAGAGACATCTACAGAAGTGAAGGAGGTATCCAGCGCTCTACTTCAATTAAAAATTTCTAACTGGTTCTCTTATGTGAATGCCGAACCAGACACTGATTTGGAGTAAGGCCGGGTTTACATCACCGTTTAGTTTTCCGTTCTTCGGATCCGTCAAAAGAACAGAAAAAAATATACAAAAAAAAAAGAGAAAAAAACAATCCTGTAGGTCAATAGGCTGATTTTAATATTTTAATTAGTGTAAGTATAAAGCTGTGGCCTGCTCTCCCTGCCCTCACTGGAAGCCTTTTGGCACCAGGAGAGGTATAGAGTGGACTCTCATTGCGTTCATTAGAGGCCATCTGGCACCAGGAGAGGTATAGGGTAGGCTTGGCTCAGCATGCATGTTGGCACCTGCATTTCCTGGACTAAATGGAGGCCATTTTGTCATCAAAAATGATAAAATGAAGAGTGGACCCAGCACTCCCTGTATTTTATGGTGGCCGTCCTGGCACATAACAGGTAGCAATTAGTGTTAGCTTCCCGTCTTATAGAGATCGCCTTGATGTTTTTGTACAAATTTTGTACAAAATGTATTTGCCAAGAATCTCAAATTTACAACATAAAAGCGTAGCATTAGCACCAGAATACTTTCTGTATTATGGCATTTTTGTACTTTATTTGGTTTGCAGAGTGCTGTTGCATTGTATTTTTTTCCTTTGTGTATCTAGCCACAGCAGTGTGCATCTGCACACTGGGATGTGCTGACTGACCCCCTTTTTCTTTTCTGTATGTTAAAGAGGACCTTTCACCACTCCTGACATGCCTGTTTTAATAGCTTCATGCATTCCCCGTGTAATAACAATTCTGGATCATCTATTCTTATGTCTATATGTTGTACCATTCCTTTATTATTTCTACTAGAAGTTATGAATGAATTGCTATTTGTCTTCAGTAAAGGAACAGAGGGGAGGTGACCAGTTGGGGGTGTGTACCTGCACAGTCTGAACATGACAGCACTGATTGGTTAGAGTCAGTCTGTGCAGGTACACACCCCCAACTGGTTACCTCCCCTCTGTTCCTTTACTGAAGACAAATAGCAATTCATTCATAACTTCTAGTGCAAATAATAAAGGAATGGCACAACATACAGACATAAGAATAGATGTTCCAGACTTGTTATTACATGGGGAATGCATGAAGCTATTAAAACAGGCATGTCAGGAGCGGTGAAAGGTCCTCTTTAAGCATCCATTATGCTCATTTTAAATCCGTTTCAGCCATTTCCATCTGAAATCCGTTATTTTATACTGCAAAAAAAACAGTCGAAATCTAAACCACACACGATTCTGCAATTATTTGGGAATTGTTGCTTAAAGGGGATGTGTCACGAAACACATTCTACATTTTCCAAACCAGCACCTGGATCTGAATACTTTAGTAATTGCATGTAGTTAAAAATTTTGTATTTCCTGTGAGCTATTCAATAAAATGTATCTGTATAGTGCCACCTGCTGTTTGGTTTTTTACTTTTCTTTTGTCCGTCCACTGAGCTGGTTGATTTTGCTCAGATTAAGGGTCTGGCTACATGGCAAAGTGTGTTGTGAGACTTTCACATTTCATCTAATGAATTTCAATGATGTCTCTATGGGACATGCTATGACTCGACAGTCACAAAAAGTCCATCCAAGTTGGATTTTTCTGCAACTGTCATGTCGCAACATGTGGCATGTCCCATAGAGACACCATTGAAATACATTATATCAAATGCTGAACGACTTTCATGTCACCATATGCCTTTGAAGCCAGACTCTAATTCTTCAACTACCCCTAGCCATATGTTCTGTTCAGAAGCTGTAGCAGTTACAGGAAGAAAGCTGCAGCAGTAAGGGCATGCCCCCTAAGCTGCCAATCTAGCAGAGCAATTGGAGCAATGAATGTGGAGATCTCTGGACCCATGTGAGGCACAGGGCTGGTCCTAGCTTTGTTAGAAAGGTATTGTCATGTACATACTATATGATGTCTGATTCTCATTTTTTACATCGTGTCATAACCCCCTTAATTATGTCTATATGGAGTCGTTTTCATTTTATATTAAAAAGACGACATCTTGTAATCTAAAATATATATATTGGCATTTTTAAATAAAAATGCAAGAACTGGAGTACAGTATATGGCCCACTCCTTTCATATGGGGACATCCATTTCCGTGATTGACGTGGCTTCCAGTGGTCGAACCTCCACAATCAGATACTTCGCTCCTATGCTGTGGACTACTTGACACACATAATATAATGGAGAGGTAACTACAATCTATGGATTACTCAAAAAACCAGCACACAGCGAATGTCTCTTTCTGTAACTCCTATACAGAGGTGGCCGTCTCTCTGTTGTATTACACTAGGAACTGGAGACTGTAAATTGGCAAACTGAGGGTATCGGCATCCCTGTCCTCCCAAGAGTGGTACCACAGGTATTAATGGCATAGTCTATAGATATGCCATAAATGTGTGAGATGGGAATACCCTTTTAAATGGTACTGTATATATAATCTACATATACCGCCCTAACTTACTGCTCTCCTAATGTAAAGGGACAGTTACACGTGCCGACAAGCAGGTAATTATTGGGAAGTAGCAGTAGCCAACGCTCGTCCACATACAGATTCATGGTTTTGGTGCAGTGCTACCGATACATGAACCAGGATGCTCAAGATAAACACCTATAGAGCTGGAGCAAAGGTACTTTGGACTATGAACATTTGGCCTTATTGCAACGATCCAAAGCCATTAACTTTGGTGCACTTGGAAAGAGTTATGCTGTTCTTTACACTTATACTGTTTTATACTGTTGAACTGCACTTTATAAGTTTATTGTATTATATCCTGTTCATTTGCACTGTTATTGCGCTATATCTACAGAGCACTATAGAAAGAGTTAACGCATAACCAGCTAATACTGAGAGAATTTGGAACTTTCTATCTATGCACTGAGATGTTAGAAATCTTCTACAGTTATCATAAGTAACTATGTAAAGTTTCGGAGGAAGAAAAACTAGACACACTGAACTTTTGTTAACCTCTAACTCTATACGTCTATGACAGGCTGAAAGTGCAACAATGTTTCTGTTTAGGTTGTGCATCTCCACTAGACGGTTCTAGTTCAACTAGAAACTGTATATTAAGAGAGCAGTCACAACCCCTAGTTGTCTATAAGACCAGTGTTTAGTAGAAGAGACTCTGCCAGACTTAACAAGTGTCTGGAAAAACTACTTAGTCATTCCCATAGACTTGTACTGAAACGCTATACAAATTGATGACAGACAGAAATTGCAACAATGCTTCTGTTCAGGCTGTGCATCTCCACTATACCAGTCCCCCTAGAAGTTCACCTAGAAACAGTATATTAAGAGAGCAGTCAGAACCACTAGTAGTCTGTAGGACCAGTGTGACTGTAGGACTGCACAAGTGACTGGAAGAGGACGCAGAGATAGGGATAGTATGACCAGTGGACCAGCCTTCTGAGAGAGAGGGAAGGGGAGAGAGAGTGGGGGGGGTAGGTAAATCAGGCCTTTACTAAGCACAGAACCTTCTTTTGCCAGGAAAGAAATTGGAGAAGCTAGCTCAGTGCCTTGCTGGTATTGTTTTATACATGAAATCCTTCAGTAAAGAAGCACACAGGTTTACTGCAAACCCTGACTCTGGACCTATTTCCCATTGGGATGCACCACGTTTTACCACCCCCTCTGGAAAGCAGCAACATGTTGTAAAGCCTCAACAGTGTCCAAGGAAACCAGCATCTCGTTGAGACCACCCCAAACCCAACCACTGCACACCATTTTACTGAGAAAATACAGAGTATATTAACAATCTTAGCGCATATCATAAATAAAAGAGGCTTTAAAACGTTGCCACACTACACACAACCGGAGAGGAATACTTAGTTAATGTTATTTTGCAGTCTATTTAGAGCATGGACACTGTACTGTTCTTATCTGCAATAGCCCAGGAACATGCAACCAACAAAATATTCAGAACAGAGCAATTACCATTAGAACAAAAGATGGGTAACAACTGATGCAAAAATACAATGGGCATTAGTAATCCATCAGAGTTTATATTTAGTGTGTGATTGTTCCAATTCATATAATCTCCTAACTCAAAGCCCACAAAACATCTGTGCTTTGTTCCCAAGGCTGGATCTTCAATGATGGCAGCTTCAGAAGAAAACTATATGATTAGCAAACTGTGCAACTAGGAACAGATGTCCCTTTCCAATAAGCGTTCTGCGATGCTGCATGATAGGAAAATCCCGTATTACAGCATATGATGAGAGAAAATGATTATACAGTAAATATTGCTCAGTGCAAGGCATTAAGAATTTACATATATTCTGAGCTTTGGAATGATGTTTATTTTGCTACATTCATTAAATGGGGTTATGCCATGATTGATCTAAAAATGAAAATCAGACATCATATAGTACATAACAATCTCTTTCTAACAAAGCTAGAACCAGCCCTGTACCTCACATGGATCCAGAGATCTCCACATTTATTGTTCCAATTCTTCTGCTAGATTTATTTCAGGCTGGCACCTCTGGGAGTGTGTCCTTTGTGCTGCAGATCTCTCCCTATCATAGCTCGGTGAGTATGTCTTTTCATCTGTAACTCCCTGTAACAGTCACAGCTTCTAATAGAAGATGGCTGGTGGCAGTTGAAAACTTAAAACTGAGCCCATGTGACCAGCTCAGGAAAAGAACAAACAACAGGTGGCGCTATAAAGATACATTTTATTGAATAACTCACTGGCTATACAAAAATTTTCATTAGATGCAATTAAAAAAGTATTCAGAACCAGGTGCCGGTTTGAAAAATCCATCATTCACAATAGGTGATATCACAGCTGATCTACTCCATCTTGATAACCCCGCACAGATCACCGTGCATGTAAAGAGTGCCTTAGTGGATAAAAAATGAAGCACAAGGAGATATATATATATATATATATATACATATATACACTACAGTTATGTACATCAAGTCTATCAGCCTCACACTCCTTCAGGACAAAAATCTTTTATCAGAGGAGAGCAAATAGACTCTGCTTTTCTAGTTGAGGAGGCCTTGGGGGAACCTCTGGCTGGGTACTATTTCTATTATGGAGACCATTTAGTATACTGTATGTGATGGCTAATGCTAGGCAATGCTCCTCTTGGTTTCTGGGGAACATATTTGCAAATTAGCTGGCATCAGAAACAATTACTTTATCTTTTTTTGTCAAGAAGGCTTATCTACATTGCTTTCAGTTTTTGGGAAAAAATATTAAAATAATATTTTCTGACAAAAAGGATAAGAAAAGTAATTCTAACTGATGCAAAGAAAGCTGAACTCCACACATGGGTCTATTTCTTGAATGGCAAGATATTTGGGTTTCTTAGAATCTAATTTTTATTTTTTAATTCAGGATGAATTCCATATTGATAGAATTAATTTGCTCATCTCTAGTATTTATATTTACACATATCTCCTTGTGCTTCATAGATTGATTTCCCCCTAATTTTCTTTATCCAGTAAGTTTTTAGTGGTAGCCTCAAACTGTTCAATCAGTGGTTTTTCGTAATAAGATTTTCATCTATTACTGTGCTTGCATCTCCACACACAATGCTTCTATGTAAGAGACACACAAGCTAGTCTCCTTTCCAAAAGGAAAGGAAAACTGTTTCATACCAGGAATCCAGCTCTTTCTGGGTAACAACCCTTTAACATAGCTGAGCAAAGAAACTTTGCTTTGCTGCCTGAGAGGCCTTCATTGGGGTACTATTATTTCTTATGGAGGGTGCTGAGTATGCATAGGTGCTGAGTATCGTAAGCCAGTCAACACTTCTCTGGGTTTCTGGTAAAACTATATGAAAATTAGCACATCTTACATCTGCTGGCATCAGATAGGCTTAGGAAAGCTAATTTGAATATCTTTCCCAGAAAACTATTATTTCTTATGGAGGGTGCTGAGTATGCATAGGTGCTGAGTATCGTAAGCCAGTCAACACTTCTCTGGGTTTCTGGTAAAACTATATGAAAATTAGCACATCTTACATCTGCTGGCATCAGATAGGCTTAGGAAAGCTAATTTGAATATCTTTCCCAGAAACCTAGAGGGGCATTGCCTGGCCTACAATACTTCCCACATGTACTATGCTTACTAGGCGGTCTCTGTAATGAGAAAGGGAACCCCCCCCCCCAGACAACTCATACATATTGCCAGGAAATGCAGAAGTAGAATATTACAGTCTCTCTCTCTTTCTCTCTCTCTCTCTGAAACGGATCAAAAAAAAATTTAGGTTCGTTTGATTCCGAACTTTTTTGGAAATTGGGGACAAATCCTGAGCTGTTAGAATCAATTCACTCATCCTTAATACATATCTTTAAAGGTGTTGTCTACTTTGGACAACCGCTTTTAATGAGAAAGGTCCTTTGACAATATGCTTTTCTAAGGTTGTTTAGTTTCTTGAATTTCCAGCGATCAGCAGTTATCTGTGGGTGAATTGTGTAGCAAGTGTTAAATTCCCCTGTAGCGCCACCACAGTGAAAAAGAGGCATTACAATGTGCCAATGAAAATGAACAGGCTGCCTGTGTAATGTATGTACAGGGTATGGCTTCCAAATTGAGAGCTGCTCTCCTGTGAATTATAAATGGGAGTCCTGAATGAGAGAACCCCCTCTAATATCTTAAAATTCCAAAAAGGCTATTTGTGGTGTACTGTCCTGTCCTATTACATGGGTTGTTTCTCTCAAAGCTGGCTACAAACAATATAGATAACTTTACAAATCTAACTGGATGTCACCCAACCGACAAAAACTCTGAACACCGCTATACCAAATCAGAAGCATGGGGCGTACAAATTGGACCGCATAGAGAGCCATATCAGTAATTCACCATATAGTTGTGTCCAAGAGGCCTTTATGTACTTTTTTGTATTTTATCTATATGTGAAAAAAAGAAGAGAAAATGAGTGCAAAACACGGCAAATCAATCCCTGGAGGATGAACGTCCCTTTTTGAACAGATACATAATTGAAGTATTTTGACCTATTTAGGTTTATTGCCAATAGTTTGCTTTGCTTCAGAGAGATTATCGCTTTATGGATCAAAGGTAGCTTTTACAGAGAGAAAACATTTTTCAAAATCTTCCTGGGTCTCCGGGCGGCTGCTTCTGCAGCACTTTACACAAAGAGCTAGAACGCAGCACATAAAGAGGAAGCCAGAGGAAAAATACAGATCTGAGGGTAGCACTGTGAAAATACACAGTCATGAAATTATGTATATGAAGTCCTCTCCACATGATCTAATAGATACAGCTGTGGCCCAAGGCAGCTATAAAATAGCACTGTGCTTACAAAAAAAAACCCTAAAATTTGAAGCATGCAGAGTACAATAGTACACTATGAATGATGATTTTTATCTACCTGACACATACCGGAAATTAGGCAATTGTGCATCAGGGCAACATGGACATAAGAGACTATCATTGGGATTGTACTGGAAAGCGGTTCCTCAAAAATGTTCTTTGGTGAGGTGAGGAATAAATCTCCTAATGCACATGAAAGACTCAGCTGAAACTGATCGATTCTGCTCCCCAAAAAAAATGGAAAAACATACCAGACTATCTGGACTCCCAGAAGAGCACACCAGAGTTTCGGCCCCCCAGACTTCGTTCCTCTGCCAATGGGAGTAAGGAGCATTAAAGAGACCTTCCAGATCAAGAAAAACGTTTCACATTAACTGGGAAAGGGAGGGCACACTTACTTGGCGCCCACCTTTTTATCTTTTTAGCTGCAGATCTATTAATCCTAAGTCTCCTCTTCTCCTATCCAAGATGTCTGCCTGTTGCACACTGTGCATTTGGTAACCCAAGGCACTCTCTGTTGCCCTTGGATTGCCCAGGGCTGAACACGCAATCAGTGATGGCCTATCCTAGAACAGGGCTGGACAAGCAGAAAGTACCCTGGGCTACCAATGCAATGGATAGTTATCTTGGATGACAGAAGAAGAGCCAGAAAATTAGTGAATCTGCAACCAAAAAGATGTTTGTTCCCCAGTTAATGTAATTTTTTGATCTTGAACAGTAGAGTCGACTTAGGTAACTGGCAGGTCTGAAAGTCTGGTCTGGGGTCTGAATTTATTTTGGGTTCTTGAGTTTGAATACATTTTTGGTCACCTCAGGTCTAAATTATTATTATTTTTAATTTTTTTTGGGGGGGGTCTGAATTTCTTTTTTGGATCTGGCCTGGGTTCAGAATTTATAGTATTGAGATTAATTTTGCAGTCTAATGAAAGGGTTTTATGCACTTCTTGTGATTCAATTGCATTGATTGGAGGTGTGAACTATTAATGGGCAGGGCATATGCTGAAGGAAGTCCATCAGCAGTTCTTTTGATGCAAAACTGCTGACACACATACAGTAGGTTGGTTCAGTGGGACAGAAGGTAATACATACCTTAGGGACAAAGGCCCATAGCCTGCAGTGCTCCAGACTCAGTGTCTGAGCCGCTCCACAGTCCTTCTCCTCTACTGTGAGTAACGGGTGTAGCCGTATCTAAGTTGGATATTTTATGGCTCAGAGGATTAGGGGAAAGTTTGCCGGCCCATTTCCTTTCAGAAAGTGCTTCCTATAGACCACACATTTATAATGGCACACTATCTTTTTTAGTGGCACTTGTGTGGAAAGAGCATATAATCAGACATTCAACAATGAAAATAATAATAATAATAATAACAGGTGGTAGCAAAGCTAATAGATTCAATATAACATGTGCTGCTAAAATAGTGCCCTGAGACACATATCTACGAGAGATTCTGAACAAATAACAGGAAATAAAGCAGCGCAGAGCTGCACTTCAATCCTCTGCATTCGTCTTTTTCATCTAAAGTTTATTTTTAGCTGTAGATATTCATTCCAGGCATGAACCTGTCAGCAATAGACTTACTGCTTTGTATTGTAACAAACATCCAGTCTTGATAAACCGGAGAATTATAGATTTTTGTGTAATAAAGAAGCCTTTTCCCTCACTGTCTCATACCTACCTGCCGTGGCAGTGGCCTTGTGATTTCAAGACTTTACCACGATGCAAGCTTTGATCAAAGTAAAAGGTTCATTCAGCAGGAAAAACAAAATATACAATGGCACGAGAACAAGGCCTCCCAGCTCACAGCTTGCCGTAAGATCGTTTCTAAAAATGTATTTATTGTAAACCAATTTTCACGATCTAGTTTCCCTCAGAAGAAAGTATGTAAATGCTCCATATTTATACCAAATTCTGGTACGCTCAATGAAAATCCATTTACGGAGTAGAGGAGTGTTCATGTGGCACCATGACATATAAGTGCAGGTAAATGTATGTAGTGGATGGCAGTGGGAGTAACTTTTGTGGTGCTTTTGCACCTGTAACAAAGGTCCTCTGGCTGGCACTGTATTTAAAGAGGACCTTTCACCTCCCCTGACATACCTGTTTTAATAGCTTCATGCATTCCCCATGTAATAACAATTCTGGAACATCTATTCTTATGTCTGTATGTTGTGTCATTCCTTTATTATTTGCACTAAAAGTTATGAATGAATTGCTATTTGTATTCAGTAAGGGAACAGAGGGGAGGTAACAAGTTGGAGGTGTGTACCTGCACAGTCTGAACATGACAGCACTGATTGGCTAGAGTCAGACTGTGCAGATACACACCTCCAACTGGTTACCTCCCCTCTGTTCCTTTACTGAAGACAAATAGCAATTCATTCATAACTACTAGTGCAAATAATAAAGAAATGGCACAACATGGAGCCATAAGAGTGGTGAAAGGTCCTCTTTAAAAAGGTCCTCTTGCCACTGCTATAGGAGTCCTGTGCCTATCACAGTTATGGGGGTCCTGTGGCTAGATTTGGGGGTCCTCTTGCCGTCATGGTTAGGGTATATTCATAGACAGATGTGATGCACAAACTTCTACAACTGAAAATCTGTTCCATTCATCTGAATGAGGTTGTTTCTGAAGGAAGTACAAGTCCTATTCAGAAGAATTGGACAGTAATAGAAATTTCTGCAACAAATTTGTGTGTGAATTCAACTTTAAATGGGCCTTCCAGGATTTTGTTACTGAAGACCCATCCTTAGGATAGGCCATCAGTATCTCATCAGTGGGGGTTGGACACCCCACACCCCTGCCAATCAATTGTTGTCAAGTAGTTCTGATGTTAGAGCCAGAACTACACAGCTCTGACGTTGGAGCCAGAACTACACATCTCTGTTGTTGGAGCCAGAACTACACATCTCTGTTGTTGGAGCCAGAACTACACATCTCTGTTGTTGGAGCCAGAACTACACATCTCTGTTGTTGGAGCCAGAACTACACATCTCTGTTGTTGGAGCCAGAACTACACAGCTCTGTCCATTGTGTAGTGGTTGGAGTTGGTAACTGGAGCACTGCTCCCACCGCTGTGTAGTTCCGGCGCCGGCTTCCAGTGCTGGAGCTACTCATCAGGGGTTCGGGTTGTCGAACGCCAACCAATAAAATATTGGTGGCCAATCCTCAGTTAGGCCATAGCAAAATCCTGGAATACCCCTTTAACTGGTCATGTGGCTGTCAAAGTTATAGGGTCCCTCTCAATGTCACATTAATCAAGTAGATATTACACAGAGGTTAACGAAAATTAAAAAAACAACTGACACAAATTTGGGCACATTCGACAAAGAAGATTTGCCACTCTTGTCCTAAGTCTTAAAAGGAATCTGTCATCAACTTTATGCTACCCTCATTCAGAACATCAGGATTTCAGCGGTGTGTCACTCATGAGCTAAAAGTAAGTGGCTGCCGAGAACCTGCATCATAATCATTGCAGTCCAGGCCTTGAAAAGAGTCAAATCTACCTGATAAGAGTCAGAGTTATTCGTAAGCTCCTGCTCTCCCCACCCATCTGATGATTGACAGTCTTCTCCTTACTTTTTTCCCTAGAAGAGAACCGCTAATCACCAACAGATGGGTGGTGGGAGCAGGAGCTTATGAATAAGGGTGGGTTCAAATCTCTTTTTTTCCATCCTTTTAACGTATACAAAAAACGTATAGTTAAAGTAGATATAGCTAAAGTATACTTTTTTTTTACAGGACTATACAGGATACAAGAACGTGATGTGCTGCACCAAAGACAACATTACCCTTAAGGCTGCATGTTAACAGACCTGATTGGCATGAAAGTGGGATGTAAAGTATGCCTATTAAAAGCAAAGGAGAACTCAACAAGTCGGTGCTCTGAAAGGACTATTAGACTAGAAGAGAATGAAGCATTAGGGAATCGTTGCTGTATCTGATTTTGGTCAGGAACAAATAACCTGAAGGTATTTTATTCATATCCTGGTAAGAGACACCAGTGCGCTATAGCTGGCCAGCCTAGTGACATGAATGCTAAAAACCGGCAGGCATATTTGTGCTTTATCAACGAGATCTTGGGTTTTGCAATTTTTAAGAAGCCCACAGACAATGCATATGCCAACTGTCTGGGTATCTCACGTACAGAGCAAGACGAGTATGTAAACTGACTTGAAGGATTTGTGTAGTTTTCTCATATTGATGACCTATCCTCAGGACAGGTCATGAATATCAGATCAGCGGGGGTTCAGACTCCCACCCGGATGATTTACGGTTTGAAGAGACCGCAGCCCTCGCAGCACCTAGACCGATCTGATAATTATGATTTATCCTGAGGATAGGCCTTCAATATAAGATAAAAAATACATGAATAACCACTTTAACATGAAGTTCAACTTTAAAGATCTGCCCAATTTTCATAAACCCTATCAGCTATTCTGGAGAGGATGCTTATCTATTACCATGAGTGGAGAGCAGCAACTAAGAGGATTTCTTAAAGGTGCCCATAAAACTGTACATTCATTTTGCTGATAGCTCTCTCTTGACTCCCCATACATGATAGGTTAGGCCTCTTTCACACTAGCGACAGTCCGGATCCGGCAGGTGAACGGTGCCGTCGGATCCGGACTGCCGCAGGGACATGTGTGGGGCCGGAAGCGCGTTCCGGCCCCACACATGTCACACAGTACCATATACAGACATACACACACATACACATACATACTGACATACTCCAGGCAGGCAGGCAGGCCGCACGTCTTCACCCTCTGCTGGGCGCTGTAGGGAATCGTCATAGCGGCGCGCCTCCTGGGCATGAAGACGTGCGGCCTGCCTGCCTGGAGTATGTAAATATGTATGTATTTGTGTGTATGTGTATGTGTGTGTGTGTATGTCTGTCTGTCTGTATGTATGTGGTTACAGATCCGTCCTAAACTCCATTGAAAGTCAATGGAGGGCGGATCCGTTTACCATGTTGGTCACACCAAACGGATCCGTCCCCATTGACTTGCATTGGGGGTCATTCCCGGTCCGTCTTGGTGCGGATGCCTGGACCGGAGAGAAAACCGCAGCATGCTGCGGTTTGTTCTGTGGTCTGAAGACGGAACGGAATGCTTTCAGTTCAGTTCAGTTTTGCCCCCATTGACAATGAATGGGGACAAAACTGAAGCGTTTTATTCCGGTATTGAGCCCCTATGACGGAACTCAATACCGGAATTTAAAAACGCTAGTGTGAAAGTAGCCTTATCTGGTGGAGTGTTATCTTCTGGGAGAACAAAAGGATTTGGTGGTAAAATTCAAAGCACCTGACCCTTTTCTCCCCTGATATCTTCTGTGGTTGAGCAGGAGCTCCCCATGCAGGTTTGGCCGACAATATTTTAATATGCATGGGGGTCTTAAAGGGGTTATCCCATAATTAATGTAAAAAGTGAAAATCAGACAAAATATAGTACATGACAACCTCTTTCTAAGAAAGCTAGAACCAGCCCTGTACCTCACATGGATCCAGAGATCTCCCCATTCATTGCTCTGCTAGATTTATATCAAGCTGACAGCTCAAGGGCAGTGTCTTTTCTGCTGCAGCTTAGGGGGCGTGTCTCAGCTCTCCCTATCACAGCTCAGGAGGCGTGTCTCAGCTCTCCCTATCACAGCTCAGGAAGCGTGTCTCAGCTCTCCCTATCACAGCTCAGGAGGCAGTTTAAGGATGATACTGAGCATGTGCGGCCTTCTCAGTGAGCAGGTCAAAGAAATAAGAAAAAGAACAAAGAGCAGGTGGCGTTATATAGATAGATTTTATTGAATAACTCAATGGCTATACTACATTTTTAATTACATACAAAACTATTCAGATCCAGGTGCTGGTTTGAAAACTGCTGAATATTTTTCGTGGGACAACCCCTTTAACTCTGGGAAAGCTGGTACAACCAAGCATAGCACGGAAAGCTAATTTATTGCAACCAGTACTGTGTAATGCTGCATTTCTTCAGTAGGGGCACTATAGGGAAAGTGAACAGTTGCTGCCTGGAAGAAAATGAATCAATGCACTCTAGGCAGGTACATGAAGCTGTTCATTTGTACATGGAATGCTTCTCTGTTACATCTACTGGCCAGGAAATCTGAACAGTCAACAAGGAGAACAGTGGAGTGTTAGGATGTATTACACGACACACACATTTTGCATCCATTTTTAAAGGCAGATTGTCATGCTTTCTTCATCCCTTTTTAATGGCCATTAAGAAAATGGACAAATTTCATTGGTCCTCCTATGAACCAACCCTTTATATAAAACAATATGTAATAAACCTATGATACGTAGCACATACAGAAAGTCAAGTCCTCTTCACCCAGGGAGAATTCCATCCTGAGGTGGCAGAGCCATAACGGCGCATGGGTGTCATCCATGTGCTGTCTACATCCGTATGTCTGATCTGCAAATTATAGAACATGTCCTATAATTGACTGCAAATTGCCCACCCATTGAAGTCAAGGGGTCCACAACAAATTGCACCATGCACAGAGCCTGTATCTGTTTTTTTTGCAAAACAGAAACGGCTGTGTGCCTGAGACCTAATGGAAAAGGTTTGGTGGAGTAATTTTGTGTTAAAGGGGTATTCCCATCTTACCCAATGGGGGCTATCGCTAGGATATGCCCCCATTGTCTGAAAGGTGCAGGTCCCACCGCTGGGACCTGCACCTATATCGAGAACGGAGCGGGGAGCGCTCAGGTTTCCCCGAGTCTGGCCACCACCAGGCGCAGCTCCCTTGCTGCTCCCATAGAAATGAATGGGAGCGCACAGCACACGTGTGGCCACTGCTCCCATTCATTTCTATATAGTCGATGAAAATAGCCGAGCCAGCGCTCGGCTTTTTTTGGCGGTCCCATAGAAATGAATGGAGGGCGGCTACTCATGCGCAGTGCACCCTTCCTTCACTTTTGGGGCTCCTTTCTCGATATAGGGGTGGGTCCCAGTGGTATGCCCCCATCATCTAAGATGGGAATAACCCTTTAATGGTCACACAAGTACCAGGGTTGTGCCAGTTTGATGCCAACAGAATAAATGAATATCACTGACCACCTAAACCACATGTACCGTCTTATATACTCAACATACAGATTCAAGAAATGTGCAGATGGTGTCACACGCAGGTGTGGGGGGAAAACCAAACCAAGTGTAGGAGGGAAAGGAGATTAGACCTAGAAACTAAGGAAGGAAGATGGACACCTCCTACAGGAAACCCTAGCTCAATTCTTGTCTATCTACCAGTATGTGCAAATCAAAAAGAAAACCACGGAGACACCATCACGTGTTTCAACGACGGTCAAAACTAGCCAGGCCTTTCACCGGGAAGGAACAACCAAGGGAAGGGCAGTCTCCAAAAGGAAACCACCTATGCCAAAGCATGGTATCCATCCACAGACAGCTGTTTCGGGGTATTTGCCCCTCATCAGTGTGAAGTAGGAATCTGGCTAGTGGGAGCAATACCTAGTAGAAGATTATTTAAGAAAAGATGATTGACCTCAGGGAGATCAACCATCATCATCACCACATCATCTCCCTGAGGTCAATCATCTTTTCTTAAATAATCTTCTACTAGGCTTTGCTCCCACTAGCCAGATTCCTACTCCACACTGATGAGGGGCAAATACCCCAAAACAGCTGTCTGTGGATGGATACCATGCTTTGGCATAGGTGGTTTCCTTTTGGAGACTGCCCTTCCCTTGGTTGTTCCTTCCGGTGAAAGGCCTGGCTAGTTTTGACCGTCGTTGAGACACGTGATGGTGTCTCCGTGGTTTTCTTTTTGATTTGCACATTGCTTTTCCCAGGGAGCCTTGTTTTAGATTCACCAACGTTGAGACTTGTGATGGTGTCTCTGTGGTGATGATGATGGTTGATCTCCCTGAGATCAATCATCTTTTCTTAAATAATCTTCTACTAGGCATTGCTCCCACTAGCCAGATTCCTACTCCACACTGATGAGGGGCAAATACCCCGAAACAGCTGTCTGTGGATGGATACCATGCTTTGGCATAGGTGGTTTCCTTTTAGAGACTGCCCTTCCCTTGGTTGTTCCTTCCTGGTGAAAGGTCTGGCTAGTTTTTACCGTCATTGAGACACGCGATGGTGTCTCCGTGGTTTTCTTTTTGATTTGCACATTGCTTTTCCCAGGGAGCCTTGGTTTAGATTCACCAACGTTGAGACTTGTGATGGTGTCTCTGTGGTGATGATGATGGTTGATCTCCCTGAGGCCAATCATCTTTTCTTAAATTATCTACCAGTATGAACAGGCCTCAAAGGTAGGCAAGTTCATACACAGGAACCTAAACACCGAACTGACCCTATAGGACCCTGGAACTAATGACAGGAATGAGTCTACCTGTTCCTCCTAAAGGAAGGACAAACAGGAGTCTCCCTTAGGCCTAATAACAAAACACACAGAAGGGAAAAGGAAACGTATCTTTCACTGAAGAAATGGAGGCTCCAGGATCTCAGCTGAGAACCAAACTACTGCTCACCACAACAACAACTGAAGCTATAAACCGCAAGGAATAGTGGGAGAAGAAGCAATAAATAGGGGAGGGACAATTACCACACCAGGAACACCTGAGGGAAAAGGGTGTGGTAAATACTAACAACAAAAAAGGAAAACATGTCAGATTATACCACGTGTTGCCAATCTGACAGACCTCCTGTTACCTGTCACAGGAATGTCTGTGACAGATGGGTGCTCGCAAATCTACATCAAGGTGCCAAACATAAGATGATTTCCAAGAAGACTTTATTAGCTACCAGTTGCCTCTACACTATTGAGCGGGCGTACATGTCAGTAGACCGGTAAAATATTACAGTAGTCATACTTTACACTGGTAAATTATCGGCAAATTCAGAAAATGATGATGGGCATGGAAAGATAAGACTGTAGTTTCAACATGACATTTTATGGTAAGCACAGGAGCATAAAATTCAGTAATCTTCCTACACGCGTTGACTTGGTGCTGAAAATCGACGTAATAGGCCATCTGTACTCCTGACATTGCCGAGCGCACTCATCCTGTGTGACAGTGAGACCAGGATGTTCTGATGGGAGCGTGCCCAGGTGTCACTTATGAAAAGTTACAAGGACAAACTAGGTTAAACTGAGCAAAAAAAAGCATTTAAAGACGATTAAAGGCCAATGTTTAGGAAATTTGCACACATACTTTTAGTTGAGTTGCAATCAGGCACATGGGTTGTGCAAAATCGGGCGCAACCTTTGAAGTGTTGGCAGTGTCTTTGATCTTAGAGCTACTTACGTACTTCAAAAGGACAGCAAATACCATCTTAAAGAACGAAATTAAAGGGAAAATACATGATACCGAAATATAACAATGCACTCTGTAGGATTTAACAGTTCATAAAGGAAGTATCTGACTTACTTATTAAGTTTGTGAACTTTAAAAGTAAGGTGGATTAGCAATTCTCAACTAATTTAGGAGGAAGAGGAGGTTGAGGCTGCCTCCCGTAGACTCTACTTATGCAATCTATTGAGTGGAGTAGTTGTGCAAACATACTGTATGTACATACTGTACCTCTGCAACATGCTTTGCTTAACAATAATAGAACATAGCCAATCCTTGGCTGATACTGTAGCCTAAAGGGGTTGTCCACCTTATGACCTGCTCTGGACAACCATATACAATCCTGAGGGAGTTGAAACAAAGGCTTTTCCTCTAAAGGCCCTATCTCATCTGACAATGACAGAGACGGGCCACAGAATTCTTTTTTCTGGAACACTGTGGCTAATGGGGATGCTATCAGGGTTTTGTTGTCATTTGAACTGGGGTTATCCGGACTACCCCTACTAATTAATAAAAACATGGTGCTCATGTAATACAGACAACTGTCTGAAGCAGTTTAGCCTGCAGATGCTTTTGCAATATTAGGTCTCAAATATTCTCAAAAATCTAGTACAGTTCTTGAGAATAGTTTTTAACATAAATTATCACTCCACTCACCAGACTAAATTGTACAATCAACACTAACTTAAATGTGCACCTTTGGGGGCAATTTAAAGGGTTTCTGTCACCAGATTTGGGCATACTAAACAGGATGGCATTTGCAATGTGCAAATGCCACCTGATGCCCAATCTGGTTTTCTTACAGTAATCAGATGAGCCGTTTTCTTAAAAAAAGCACTTTTATAATATGTAAATTAGGCGTACTAGGTGCAAGAGGCGTTTACCTTGCACCTAGTAATCGCCGTGTTCCTACCTCTAGTGCCGCCTCCTTCTTCCTGATTGACAGGGCCAGGCAGCTTGCTCGATGAGCTGCCGGCCCTGACCTCGATCGAAATCCCGCGCCTGCGCCGTGTAGGCTAAATTCTGCGCAGGCGCAGATAGTTCACCCGGCCGCCCGGCTCCTGCCTCTCTCACTGCGCCTGCGCCGTGCGGAGTAAAAGCGGCGCAGGCGCAGTGAGACCCGGGAGCCGGCGGAACTCACTGCGCCTGCGCCGCTTTTACTCCGCACGGCGCAGGCGCAGTGAGAGAGGCAGGAGCCGGGCGGCCGGGTGAACTATCTGCGCCTGCGCAGAATTTAGCCTACACGGCGCAGGCGCGGGATTTCGATCGAGGTCAGGGCCGGCAGCTCATCGAGCAAGCTGCCTGGCCCTGTCAATCAGGAAGAAGGAGGCGGCACTAGAGGTAGGAACACGGCGATTACTAGGTGCAAGGTAAACGCCTCTTGCACCTAGTACGCCTAATTTACATATTATAAAAGTGCTTTTTTTAAGAAAACGGCTCATCTGATTACTGTAAGAAAACCAGATTGGGCATCAGGTGGCATTTGCACATTGCAAATGCCATCCTGTTTAGTATGCCCAAATCTGGTGACAGAAACCCTTTAAAAAATATATATATTATTGCATTGTACTTATTTTGAGACAAAAATATCTTTTCAATTGGTCTTTATGAAAATATGGAACCTTTTTTGTGTACATAGCTGAGATGCTCTAGTGGATTTTTTGTCTCTTCCGTCATCTAAGGAGCAGACGGACTCCTTATCTCTGATCTCTCTCTAAACACTCAGCAAAGGTCAATCCTTATCTTACTGATGTGGTTGAATGTGGCTTAAATAAGGCCCCATTCACACGACCGTATGTATTCCGTGATCCGTATAAAAACGGAACAGAAGACATACGGAAAGTCTTCCGTAGTGTTACGCCATTTTGCGGACCCATTGATTTTAATGGGGCTACGGACGTGATTTTGCGGCCAAGTATAGGACATGTTTTATTTTTTTTGTGGGGCAACTTCCGTGAGATGCGGAAGGCATACGGTGTGCATTACGCATTTTTTTCTCCTACGGAAAAATGAATGGGTCCGTATGGTTCCGCATCTTATCCGCAAAAATGCAGATAAGATGCGGAAATGTACATACGGTCGTGTGAATGGGGCCTAAGTGTTTACGACCTCTTAGTAGTTTAGAGATAAGGGTTATTAGATGACGGACACAAACAGAAAGTGAAAGTAACAGTCACACAGTCAGAAAAAGATTTAACCCTTTGTGACAGAATGGCTCAATATTTTTACTAAAGGCCAATTGAAAATATGGTTTTTAGCCAAAAAAATGAGTTAAATGCAATCAAACAAAAATAACCTCCAAAGGTGTACATAGCCTTTAAATGTGTTTTCCAAGACCTGATGGCATACACTTTTCTCAGCATTTTTCCTTTATATATTCTTCTCAAAGTTCACAGCAAACCATATGTGTCAGCAGATGAAAACCCAGGCTTGAGCATCAGGGGACAGGAGAACAAAATGGATGATTAGAGCACTTGGGAAAAAGCACAAAAAATTATAAATATGACCATGTTTTAGGTCTTGGAGATCTCCTTAAAAAAGTCCTGGGATGAAAACAAATAAAAACCTGAAATAAAAACCTAAGTGTGAGAATATCTTACTTAAAAGGAGTCTGTGACCAGGAAATCACTGACAAACCAGGCACAATGCCTTGCAGGACTAGCTCAGCTGAATGTAATGATACCTTTCACTTAGGGCTCATTCACACAAACATAATGGCTCTGTGCTGTGGACCGCAATATACAGGCACTGGCCGTGTGCACTCTGTGCTGCGGATGCGGACCGATTGACTCAATTGCGTCCGGCAAAAGAAATCTTTTGTGGTGCAGAGGCACGGACCCAAAAATGCTTTATGCTGTTTCCATGGGCTTACAATCTGTGCCTCCACTGTGCAAAGGACAGGACATGTCCTCTCTTTCGCCATATCGTGCTGATCACCGACCAATTCAAGTCAATGGGTCCACATCCATGGCACGGAGTGCACGCAGCCACTGACAGTATATTGCAGACCCGCCGTTTGCGGTCCGCCCTACGGGCACAGAGCCCTTACGTTCTTGTGAATGAGCCCTTAGCGATCTGTTCCTTCATTTCGGAGAAAAGGAGTCATTGTGCCTGGTTTATCAGTGAGTCTCCTGGTCACAGACTTCATTATAAGCAGGGGAGGATAGGCCATAGACCTTACTGGGAAACTTCCTGGTGGGCCAATGCCCAGGGGGCCACCTGGGCACTCCTCACGGCTGGCCAGTGGAAGTTTTTGGGGATGTATTTTGTGCTGCTGGCAGTATTTGTGATGGACTGTGGTATTTGGCTCTGTTGGGGAGGTATACTGTGCCCCAATATGGTATTGCTGGCCCTGCCTTCCATTAATTTGGACCCAACTACAAAACGGGGCCACTTTTAGTATTTTTTCCAGGGCCACTTTAAGTTCCCAGTCCGCCCCTGATTATAAGGACTTGAAGATTCTCCTCTAATCTAAAAACGTACAAGTATTTGTTTGCTTTTGCATTTATTTTATGTTTTTTTCTTACAGAAAACTTGAAAGCATGTGTAGGACCAGGTACAGATCAAAGGTTTACAGAAGAGAAAATCGATCTGATTAAAACTACAAGCTGGAGCTGTGTATTGTGCTGGGATGAAGAGTCACGCTGTTCTCAACAAATGCTCCTTTCTTCAAAATGATCCTGTAAGAAGCGGGCGGCACATCTCACACTCCCAGGGATTCACTTGTTAACGTCTCATTCATCAATGTGGCTAAAGTCTGCAACTTCAAAGGGTGCAAGTTTAACAGACAGAATCCATAAGATGAGACTCCTTAAGCGATGTTCACATCTCCAGTCCAAACTACGGTAGTCTGTCCCGGTAGAGGAACAGACTATTGGAGTTTGTCATATCCAGATGACGACCAGCTCTGCCGGTTCCTCATTGGTGCGGAGGCTTTATAACATAAATGCCAGCTTTCAGCCGGACAAATACCGCTGATAACTAGAACTTATTGCTCAGGCATCTTTAGACAGTGGAAGGTGCCCTAAATACTCTAGGGAGGTTTGCCATATGTTGGGACTTATAAGGTTTTGTGTGGCTAGTCCTTTAAGAGCCTGAGAGAGCATTCATGTTCACCCTATGAGTAGATGAAGGCATAGCAGGAAGGAGTAGGCCGCAGCCTGCACGGAGTGGATGATCAGTGATACAGAGATGACCTCTGGCCCGAACCACTGAGACCAGGGTGTGGGGGACCAGGTGAGGATTCTGGGGGCCATGTTCACTGGGAGGAGTGAGGTGGCATGGACTGCCATGCACAAAATTAGATGCCACAGTGAATAGTGACTGCAGTATATGAACAGTTAGACAATTCTTCTGTTCCCTGATCAAATGGCAGAATACCAATTGGTTGTAATGGCAGCCGGGGGCCTCGGAAGGTGACTGCTCCTACTGATACAGGATGTAATAGATGATGACCTAACTGTGGAGACTTGCTAACACTGACTGTGTTATGTAAACAGGAGACAGAGGAGCGTTACTAAGGCTCAAAATGGGCCACTTAAGAGCTATTTTTCTAAAAGAAATGTACACTTTCAGTAATTAAAGTATATTTCAAAAATAGTCAGTATCACTGTCCCTATACATTACACAAATAAAAATAAAACGACAATTACACTTAAAAAATTCCAGCTTCCTAGATTTGGTCAGAGATGAGATTACCTTCAGCACTTGAACTTGACCTTCCATGGTTATATCTTTCAGGACTTCCAGAAAAGACTGGCAGAGGCCGGCTCCATATACCTGCCAATAAAGAGCAGTTTCCTGGTTATGAATATTACCATCCATTTTACATAAGTTTACACCAATTTTTCTTGTTTAAAAAAAACAAGCTCAATAATTGTCAGAATATTATGTGATATGAAAAACAGAAAAGCAGCAAATGACAGATGAGATCACATTACTGCCGCACTTTAATAAATCACTGCAGGTGCGATGACACCTCTCACATACATTAGTTGTATTTTATGCCTGTATATATCTTCATGTAATTCCTTATCAATTGTCTCATTTATTTTCATTTCAAGGGCACAAAACGAGAAATAAACAAAATTATTGAAAATAAAGTGCTTTAATTAAACTTTAATTGTGTTTTAATGCAATTTTTGAGTAAATACAGATTTTCGGGGAACTTCAAAGTGGTACTGTAAAAGTGATTCTTTTTATTTTTTGGTTTCCGCTGTTAAAGGGATTTTCTGGAATTCAAATACTGATGACCTATCCTCAGGATAGTTAAATCAATGAAAAAAATGGGGGTTAGTCAGTACATCCCAGTGTTTGCCGGTGCACGTCACCATGGCTAGAAGCACAAATAATAAAGTAAATACAATTGTGACATACTCACTATAGAAAATGTACTAATGCTACGTTATCAATGTGAGATTCTTGGCAAATACATTTTGTACAAAATTATTTGTGCCTGTCCGCCAACGACAAGGCGATCTCTTTAGGACAGGAACCTACACTAAATACTACCTCTGCTGGTACCATAGTGGCCTCCACTAAATTTAGGGAATGCATGTGGAGCCTGCATTCCTACCTAATGCTAAAGTTGCTTGATGCGTTTCTACATTGGTAAAGTGATTGATCAGGAGCTAAACTAGCCAGAGTAAAAAGCTACCTAAAGGAGCATGTTGACAACGTCATATGGAAGGTAAGTGGCAGCATGTCCAATGCCAGTATGGCCGTAAGATGGCCGCCGGTACAGCAGATCTCTAGAGGGAAGAAACCACCACTAGGGCGGAGCTGAATGGGCCCATTGACCAATAGGAAAGGAGAAGGCGGGGCACACCCACAGAAATCCCTCCCCCTTCACCCATGCCGTGCTTGATGTGCAATCGCGCACAAGGCTGCCAAGATAATAATAAGGACCATAGGGCGATCTCAAGGAAAAGACGCTAAAGTAGCAAGGGGATAAAGTGCGGATGAACTGACGTGAACCCAAAATAAACTACTGATACTTGTGTATAACAGAGCCTGAAGGGAACTCTGCACACCAGGCACTGTGTTCCCTTACATAGTTAAAACTGGCATGATTGCATCCTGAAGGCCATTACTGACTCCGGATACCACTGTGTTGTGATAGCCAGTGCCAAATGGAAGACCCCAGTATCTAATTTGTATCCTAAAGTGTCATCCTTAAAGGGGTTCTCCGGGAATTAAGAAAATGAAAATACCTAAATATTACTTTATTATAAATACCTTTCATTAGTTATAATGGCTCGTTTTGTTTTTGGAGCAATGAGAAACAAAATGTCCGCTGTCCTATTAGTGCACACAAAACCTGTCCTAATACCACAGGAGGACAAGTTACTTCACAACACTGAGGTAATAAATTGCCTCATCCTCCTCTCTGCTCTGTGTGTTAGGGATTAGGATCCTTAATACAATTTAATATGATATTCAGCTGAATCTTGTGGGAATGGATTTCATGAGGAGACATGAAGTACAGAGAGGATGGACAGGACAGACTGTGGTAATGTGTTGCTGCGGTAATGGAGACTGCAACAAGAGCTGCTGCTCATTAGCCACATCTGCTCATGAACTCAATTCCAACAGAGATTCAGCTATAGATCTTATCATTTGTATTCAGGATCATAATCCTGACAGGTAGAACAGAAAGGAGGATGAGGCAGCTCTTTAACTCAGTGATGTGAAGTAACTTGTCCTCCTGTGTGATTAGGACAGGTTTTGTTTGTACTAATAGGATGGCGGCCATTTTCTTTCTCCTAATGATTGCTCCCCAGACAAAATGAGCCATTATAGCTAATGCAAGGTATTTGGGAATATATTTATAATGAAGTAATATTTAAGTATTTTCATTTTCTTAATTCCCAGAGAACCCCTTTAACGTGACAGGGGCTAAACCTGTGCTAAAGCAGGCTATCACTGTGCAGAGGTAGTTAGTACCCTCCCTGATATGGATAGAACTGTGTCCTTGGATACCTGCACCAGGCATTCGTGCCCATCAAGATAGGTACCAGGAAGGTTAGTTGTCACCTGGTTTCTTGTATCCAATCGTATGGGGTACTCACTTGATCTACACAATTAAAACAGGAGGCTTTCAAGCAAACCCCACTGTGCCTATGTGGTCAAATGGCTGAAGCTAGGAAAATGTGATCGTCCACGTTCAAAACCTAGTGTGACGAGACCTACTGGTGGCAGAACTGTCACATGCAGCTGGGAGTTTGTGCCGCCATGGCATGAATCGGTCTGCCAGGAACAGTCTCCGCTGAATCCAAAGTGGCCACAATGTGAATCTGTTCACTGTCATCTTCCGCAGTCCTAGAGTTGAGCAGTAACTCGTGGTCGCAACCCAGAAAATGTTGGTACACTTCATTGAGTATTCTCCTTGGGTACTCGCGTCGCATGAACCTATCCCTCAGGTCCCTTGCTGTCCTCTGAAAGTCAGTGAGTGCCGAGCAGTTACGATGCAGTCTGAGGTACTGGCCTTTGGGAATACCCTTCCTAAAGAGGACCTTTCACCTCTCCTGACATGCCTGTTTTAATAGTTTCATGCATTCCCCATGTAATAACAATTCTGAAGCATCTATTCTTATGGCTCTATGTTGTGCCATTACTTTATTATTTCTACTGGAAGTTATTGCTAGCAGTCTGCAGTAATGGTACAGAGGAGAGGTGACCAGTTGGGGGTGTGTACCTGCACAGTGTGAGAATGGCAGCACTGATTGGATAGAGTAAGTCTGTGCAGGTACACAGCTCCCAACTTGTTACCACTCCTCTGTACCCTTACTGCAGACTGCTAGCAATTCATTCATAACTTCTAGTAGAAATAATAAAGGAATGGCACAACACAGAGACATAAGAATAGATGCTCCAGAATTGTTATTACATGGGGAATGTATGAAACTATTAAAACAGGAATGTCAGGAGTGGTGAAAGGTCCTCTTTAAGGGAGTATGGATGACAGCTGTCCCAATGTATGAGACTGTTGGTTGCCATCTCTTTACGAAACAAGCAGGTACTCATGTTGCCACCATTGCCCTTCAGGAAGGTCAAGTCCTAACACGTTATCTGGGTCTTGTTTATCTCAGAAGTAAAACGGAGCCCCAAAGATTTGCCATTCATAGCCATCACAAAATTATTGAACTCATCAATAGATCCCTTCCAAAAAATGAGTATGTCATCTATATAGCACAGCCACAGTTGAGACATGAGATGCCTATTCTTACATGTTGTTTCCCATTCTTTCACCATTAATAGCAAACCTTTAATTAAAGAAGAACTCCCGCAAAATTTTTTATTTGACCTGTTAGAAAGGCACATGATATAATCTGTAGCGAAGGCAATCTTCTCATCAGTGTCTGTACTTGTGAGTTATCCCCTCTCTTCTAATTGTAGCTGTGTCATGTGACCAACTCTCTGATCTCCAACTGACCCAGGACAGGAAGCCAGTTACTTCTCTATTATCCTATGAGACCCATAGGAATTCATAGAGAAATAGACTTCCTGTCCTCACATAAGATGCTGTGTTATCTGGTGAGTCTGATTGCTCGTCACATGACACAGATGAGAAGCATCAGGGAGATATAACTCACAAATACAGCCACTGGTAAGAAAATGACATTCACTACAGATTACATCATGTACCCTTCTAACAAGTCAGAGAATAACATTTTTTGCGGGAGTTCTTCTTTAATCATATATCAATTAATGAACATTTTCCAGCATAAAGGAGCATTCACACGACTGTATCCATTTTGCAGTCTGCAAACCGCTACCGGCTGAGTGCATCCCGCACTTTTTCGGCGCCCTACTGTAGAACTGACTATTGTTATTCACAAGAATAGGACGGGTTCTATAATTTGCTGAATGGTCACACGGATGCGGAAAGCTGATGACATCTGTGCGCTGTCCGCATTTTTTACAGTCCCATAGAAATGAATGGGTCATTGCAATAAACGTGGATGGGGCGTGGAGCCAGAATTCGTGTGAATGCTCCCTACAAATTTAGTTTTTACTGTTAGCATTTCCAGGAACGCTCTCATAAAAAGCACGCACGTGAAAAGATAAATATAGCTAGTCAACGAGGTTGGGGCCGCAGTATAATGCTTCCGGATAGCGGTTTGCAGCTCAGATTCAATTTAATTCATTCACTGATCTGACGTCCAAGAAATCTCATTTATTGCTTGTCATAGATTTTATACTTCAGTATGCTTTCTCTATAATGGCTTCTATTTCTTAAGACTACAAAGCAAATGTGCGAAGTGGCATAAAAACTAATGGTGGTATTAAATACGGTATCACATCGTGGGGCTCACGCTGCATAAAGAGAAACAGATACTTCAGAAGCCTTGTAAATTCATGAGCAACATCCGACATAATAATTCTCCGGTGTTCTGTGCCCCTTCTGGCGCAGACAGCGCTGCATAAATGTCAGATGACAAAAAGCAAGCGCTCATCAATCATTGTAAAACAGCAAGAAGTGCAGTGTGGTGGGCAAATAACCTGCAAATTATAAGAAAACCGTGTTTACATCGTTGACCTGCGGCCTCTATTTTACTTGGCGAGATTCCGGTGTCATTTTTATATGCTCCCAACTTGTCTTTCAATAACAGTATGAAGGTTTATTAAAACCGCGACTGATAGATTGGCAGTATAGATTGTGCACAGAACCGCCAAACAAAGCAGGTTACAGGGCATCCGAGATACGACGTACCTGCAGGAATTCGGAGGAATCAAAGAGAAGGTAAGCATTGATGATCTTGAAGCAGATGCGGAGGTTTTCTGAACTCAATTCTGCAAGAAATGAAAAATACAATAATAATATAATATAGAGCCAACATGCAAAAATGTATAAAACTAGTAGATTCCGATCAGCAAACAGATAAAACACACACATTTTTTGGAAGCAACTATATTAGGGCTCATGCACCCCCCGTAATTGCGTCCATATCCAATCTGCATTGTTCTGCCGATCGCACATGGCCCCGTTTTTTATGGATCCGGAAAAAAAAATAAAAATCACACGGTGGTTGTCTTTATGTCCGTTCCGCAAATTATAGAACATGTCGTATTCTTGTCCGTATTGCAATCAAGAATAGTAATTTCTATAGATGGGAGTGAGAAAAACGCAGATTGTACACGAAAGGCATCCGTAGCTTGCGGATCCGTGGTGTGCAGACCACAATATGGACAAAGCCTTAGGCTACATGCACAGTACAGTGAAAAACGGACATATGACGGACGTATTTTTTTAACACTAATCACACGTCCGTTTTAAAACCTATGGTAGTCTATGGGGTTATTCACACCGCAGTTTTTATGGTCAGTTGAAAAACGGACGTAAAAAAAAAATAGAACATGTTCTATGCTGCCCGTTTTTCACTGACCAGCTCCCCCAATACAACTGAATGGATCCGCTTTTAACGTCTGTTTCTCAGAAAGGCATCAGTGAAAAACACGTCCGTTAAAAATGGACAGTTTATCCATTTCTGACACGTTTAATGTGTACATTGTGTATTTGTCATCATAGGGCTCTATTGTAATTAAAAAAAAACAACATCTGTTAACGTACACATTTTTTGCTGGATTGTGCAGGATGGGAAAGCACAGTGTATTATGCTTTTGCATTCTTGTTTTTTTTCTCAATGTGTATGGTAAATTTGATGTAGACAGCCCCTTAGACAAAAAATTTTAACAGAAATCTGTCAGCAATTTTGAACTGCGAAACTGCTGACAGCTAGGTAGAATCAGGGCAAGGTAGGTAATCATACCTTTATAACATAGTAACATAGTTTATAAGGCCGAAAAAAGACATCTGTCCATCCAGTTCACCCTGTCATCCTAGCAGTTGATCCAGAGGAAGGCAAAAAACCTCTGTGAGGTAGAAACCAATTTTCCCCACTTTAGAGGAAAAAATTCCTTCCCGACTTTATGACTTTTATTATCAAAGACTGAGCAAATAAAGTTTTATTTCAACAGGTGCCTCTCCCACAAGTGTGGTCCCTCCCTGTCCTCTTTACAGCCCTTCCCCTCTGCCGACTGGGTCAAACCAGAAGACCACTACATAGCTCTGTCAGAAGATTTGCAGGGTCGAAACTGCTGACAGACTTCTTTTAAGTTAACTAAAGGGTTTACCCTTTTAGGACTGTCGCCTACTAGCCAGAGCAGCCTCGAAGAGTGTCTAGCTACAGTGTGGAGCACCTGGCACATCCATACATATCATGGACAGTCCACTGATTTCAATGAGAACTATGTAATGCTTCATTTCACCGGTAATGGTTCTGTATGGGAACAAGAGATTACAGCTAATCACTGAGGGTCCCAGCAGAAGGACACCCTGAGAGCAGCTTACTGCTGGGGCAACCTCCTAACAAAAAGGATTTTTAAAGGCTATGTACACCTTTGGAGTCATTTTTTTAATGTTTGCATTTAACTTATTTTTGGCTAAAAATCATATTTTCAATTGGTTTTGTTAAAAATATTGAGCTGTTCAGTCACAAACGGTTAACTGTTTTTTTTGCTGTGTGACTGGTACTTTCATTTTGTGCCAGTCATGGATAACCCTTATCTGTAAACTACTAAGAGGTTATAAACACTTATTTAAAGGGGTTGTCTGGGTCCAGAGCTGAACCTGGACATACCTTTAATTTCACCCAGGCAGCCTGCCTGACAAGAGCATCGGAGCATTTTATGCTCCGATGCTCTCCTTTGCCCTGCGCTAAATCACGCAGGGCAAAGGCATTTAGCCCAGTTCCGGTGACGAACTGGGCTCTGCCAGGCAGAGGCTTCCGCCCAGCAGTGAGCCCGATGATGTAACCGGCACTAATGGGCGGGTTTTAGCGCTGCCCTAACCAGTAAAACGGCTAGGGCAGCACTAAAGCCAGCCCATCAGAGCCAGTGACATAACTGAATACACTGCCGGGCGGAAGCCTCCGCCTGGCAGTCTGTTATTGTAAACAGAAGAGCCCTTGCCTTGCGCGATCCAACCCCTGTAAGCCACATTCTTATCAGTAAGATAAGAACTGAGCTATAATGAGTGTTTATACTGTGAGAGAGCAGAGATAAGGAGTCTGTTTTCTCCTCAGATGACAGAAAAGACAGAGAATCCACAGGCAGCTACTATAGTATGTCAGCTCTGTCCAGAAAAAAAGGGTTTAATATGGTTAATAAAGACCAATTGAAAAAAAAAAATTTAGTTCAAAATAAGTATAATGCAATAATTAAAAAAAAACGCCCCCAGAGGCGCACATAGCCTTTGAAGCAGACAATTTTAAAGGGGGCTGTCCTGTCTATCTGCATAGCGCCACCTGCTGTTTGCTCTTTTTCTAATTTCTCTGTCCTGCTCACTGAGATGGCCACACATGCTCAGTTCCATCCTTCAATTGACATTAGCTGCAGAAGAACAGACAAGCCCTCTGAGAAAGGACACGCCACTAAGTCGCCCGCTTGAAATAAACCTAGCAGAAGAATTGGAGCAATGAGTGGGGAGGTTTCTGGATCCGTGTGAGGTTCAGGGCTCGTTCTAGCTTTGTTAGAAAAAGGTTGTCATGAACTAGATCAGTGATGCTAACCTCTGGCACTCCAGCTGTGGGGAAACTATGACTCCCAGCATGCTCCTTTCATTTCTATTGAGTTCTGAGAACAGTCAAGTGTACATCTTGGGAGTTGTAGTTTTACCACAGCTGGAGTGCCGGAGGTTACCCATCACAGATTACGTGTGATTTTCATTTTTGATATTAATCATGTTATAACTCCTTTAGTCATATTTTGGCCTTTTAGGAGCAAAAATAAGGTTTTCATGCAGAATCCAACAGAAAAGTGCTCCATTGGATGCTCCATTAAACACAAAACATAACCTAAAAATAGGGCGCCATATAGCAGAACCGGAGTTCCGACAAAGGCCAAAGCCTCGCACCAGCTCACAAGGGGCTCTGCTGTGTGAATGAGGCCTTAGGGTTCACTCAGATAACCCTCACGGTAAACTGGACCAATGAACAGATGGATGACTCAGTAACAAATAAATAGAAATATTTCATAACTGAATTAGGAAGACTTCCAAGCGAAAGTTACATTGGTGGAAAGGTCATAGGAAACGTGGGCTGTAGGCCTGAAAATGAAGGTAATTCATCTCCCGCTCTCATTTATATTCCACTCAGCAATACCCGGCTATAAAATAATCAGTTATTAGAGAAAGGCACAACTATAAAGGCGAAGGAAGAAAAACAGAAACAAATAAAGACGGGCTGACTCAACCTCTCCGTACCGGGAGTCCAGCTGCTTCTTCTACAGCCAGGAGCAGCATTTACACAAAGCTTTCATTCTCTACAGCTTAAGATCTATATTACTTGATTTTATGCCCCATATTGGTGCCTGCATTAATCAAACTCTTTCACTAAAAATAGAAAAAGTACGTTTGGGGCATCCCAGGGTTACCGAACAGAATCAACTGCAAATCAAGAATCAATCGGCATCGCCTTTTCATCACACCTCGCCGCTGAAGGGCTGAAAAGAGTTCAATCGTTCTGAAAATGCTCGACACGACGCCGCATTACTGATCGCCATAATTGAACTATTTTTTTATGCTTTGATTATGTGATGAATGACAAATATACGAGTGGATAAACCAATGGTTAAAAGGTGCCATGTAAAGAATAAAACAAGGACCACCTACGGCTCGTACCGCTACAACAAATACAATAAAATTCTTTCATCTACATCTGGAAACTATAGTACGGTATTCATAAACAGTATTTTATCTCTAAGGCTGGGCATACACGAGATACCTGCCAGGCAAATCTCATTTGATGGATCACTATCTCCTGACGTCATCATCTTCCAAGTGTGCATGTGTTCTGAACGGGGAGAAAACCGCCATCATACACTTCTGGATCTCATCAGGGATACGGATACGGAATGGATGCAGACCCATTCATAACGGTTTGGTTGTGTTTTTTGCATTGCATTTACTTACTTTTTATACTGTGTTGCACAGCCCTGTGACGGCGCTATATTGATCATGATGGCAATAATACAAAACCTCCAGTTGGCTATTTTTATTGTGGTGTACATTTTTTGGGAATCTGGCTGTCAGTGTCAGTCGAGCGGTGACATAGTGATCACGCCTCCTCATGCTGTGGAGAAGATCACTGCATGTAATAGTAGTGGTCTCCTCCGCTAGCGAATAGGCGATTGCTGGGAGGGCATGACAATTGTCTGCCACATCTGGCAGTGTAATACAGCCTTTAGAGTCATGATCTCGAAACTCTACATAGATAAGCAGTACCAGGTGAAGCAGAGACTTGCAGTTTGACTTTAACATCAACTAGTATAGAGTTTCGAAGGGAAATGCAAGGTAAAGGTATAACTCAGCCTTTAGATCGCCAGATGATGTTGAACCACACGTGCCTGATGCTCCAAGTCCTTCTTTGGGCAAGTTTCTTTTCTAATAGCATTTTACTCATTCTGGGATAAAAATCATATTTTCTAGTTGGTCTGTATTAAAAACGTTTAGCCTTTTCTGAGAAACAAGGGTTAAAAAATCAGTCTGTTTGCAAGCAGTCAGTCTGATTTCTTTGAATCCTATCATCTGACAGCTCACGTGTAGTTCTTATCTCTGATCTCCGAAGCTCATAAAACCAGGTGTTCCTAGTCCTACAACTGGTATTACTCACCGCTCCCTGGTCGTCTTCTCCGGGCGCCTGCACTGCAGTCCTGGCAGTACACAGCTTCAGGAACGCATGCAGCATGTGTAAGAGCGCACTATGACCTGACTTGGTGCGACGTCAGGTAACCGTGTAGTACATCCCTAGACGCAGAGCTGCGGATCCCATAGTAGGAGAAGAAAGGTGAGTATTTTTTTCAATTTTTTTTAATTTTTTTTTTTTGGGGGGGGGGGCTTCAAAAATGTGTGTGCAAGGCCCAGTCAGTTCTAGTTAAGCCACTAGCTAAACAAGTTGTCAGATGACGGGATTCAAAGAAAACAGACTGTGACAGCTTGCAAACAGACTGATTTTTAACCCATGTTCTCAGAAATGGCTGAAGATTTTTAATACAGACCAACTGAAAAAAATGCCCCGCCTTAAATCAGCACCATGTAATGCTTCATTTCACCTGTAATGGCGCTGTAGAGGGAATAGAATACTTGCTGCAAGATTCTCCAATAGAGGGTCCCAGCAGTAGGACACCATGTGAACTGCTTACTGCTACCTTCTAACAAAATGGGACTGTTCAAAGCACACAATCGAGTCCGAGTTCTTCTATTGGTAGATCACGAGGGGACTATAAAGCCACAGTCTGCAGAAAGACTTTCTAGAATCTTGTGGAGAATATACAACCTGTATCCTTCATCATTAATGCAATATTAGCAAAGTCACATTTCAAATAAAGAAAAATGAATGATTTCCACAACCGGGATTTTAATTGAGAGATAATTACTAATTTGAAATGGTGTCAGCTTCCAAGATAATCTCCATATTACTGCAAGGTTCCACGGCTATTACTGCTGCTTTCTGTTATACAAAAGAGGTTGATGGTATCTGGAAATAGGATTCTTTACTTCTTAAATGAGTTTTACCTTCGAGGCTGTCAATCATATGCTGCAGGTAATATGAAGGCAATTTTACATCAAGTTAGCCTGTAATTATTTCTTTCCAGCTTGGCTTTTCATGAATGCCCTCCATCATTACTGACATAATCTAAACAAGATAGCAGCGAAAATCCATGCAATTAACGTAGGCGATAACAGTCGGCTAAAACAATGCACAAAAGCGTTTCCTATTTAACAACGGAGATTAGAAGTAATCAAGCTTAGATGACATTGGGCTTTTTCTGCCATGGCTGTTCGGTAGGTCAATTTGCAAAAGTAAACATTCACAACTTGCAATGTCAGGCAATGTCTTCTGTGGATGTACTGTGGCTTTAAACCCAGCCTTGAACCCATCAAAAAAAGATTTTGGGGGTCCATCATGTCCATTTTACTTTATCTTATTGCAAATGAACCCCTAACAGACCACAGTGGCAAGACCAACTGCACATGAAGTTGTCTTCGGCTGGACCTTTGGGGCCTAATATGATATCCAAGCCTGGATCCAATGGAGGATCTTCTGGTACCTCAATGGCCCAGTATAACACTAACATCAGTCAGTAGGTAGTAAACGTTTCGGGTTTTTTTCAACCATGATTTTAAATGGAATGTAATAGTTGAAAATGCATGGAATTTATTTCACTACATAAAGGATGGAGTATAGCAATATTCATTCTATTGTAAGTACAGGTGTATGCCACCAAGGCTGCAAAGCAAAGGCAAACACTATATGCAACAGCACACCGCTCCATGCACAAACATACATTCAAACCCTGGAAAAATGGATAAATCTGATTTGCGTTACTGCTACACTTACTATACAGAAGTTAAAAGCTCATTGCACACATTTTTGATCAAAATTGTGTCGGGCCTATCTACCGGCCACAAGGTGACTTTCAATAGACCTACACTGTCAGACTTGCCTCTACTGTGCCTAAGCCTATAAGCATCTATCTATATCTCATATCAGGGGCATAGCTAAAGGCTCATGGGCCCTGGTGCAAGACTTCAGCTTGGACCCCCCTTCCCACAGTGCTTTGTGGCCAGGGGCAGGGAAGCACATAGCCTTCATGCTGCCTGAGACAAAAATGTACACTGCAACCCTCCATGCCAAATTCTTGACCTAACCCCTTCCCTCCAGCCAGAGGTGTAACTTGACCAGCATGCACTTTCTATAATACCAGTGTCTTCTTATGTGGCACAAGGGTCTTTGGGCCCCCTCAGGCTCCTGAGCCCGGTAGCGACTGAAACCTGTGCACCCTTTATAGCTACACCCCTGTCTCACATCCATCTCTCTCTAGCTATCTATCTCTCTAGTAACTAGATACATAGTTTGTTTTTTCCAGATGTGGCGCCAGTTTGTACTCCCTCCGTAGGCTCTTATTTCATTCCTCCAGATGCCGATATATTTCTCTTTGCCCTTGTACATCATCATCTGGATTTCACCTTTTCTCAGGCTGTAATGGTTGGTGGCTTGGTCAGGCTAGATTTTGGTGATCTGTTTTGTGGTGCTTCGCATTTCTTGGACCCTTTTATTGTAGCAAGGCTTTGTGATGGTACTGTAGCAGCTTTGACTGCTGCTATGTAGATGGGCCCATAATGACAGCGCCCCCTTTAGGATAGCGAATTGTAGTGGGAATCTGCCCAGTCTGCTCGCCAGGCGATGTTTGAGGTGCTCCGATGGACTTGAAGAAGGTGTTTTCAGAATTCCTGGTAAAATATTCTGTTGGGCCAGAATCTCACTTTGACCAGTCTATGCATGTATCCGGACTCCATACTTCGCAGTAATACAGGAGGATTGGGGCAATGAAGCTATCAAAAGACTTTACGCCAAACAGTCACTCGTGCTTGGAGATTGACAAAGGCCTTCTGCTGCCATAAAAGATTTTGCATGCTTTGCCTTTCAGCAGAAGTGGACTGGGAACTTAAAGTGGCCCTTGAAAAAACACTTAAAAAGTGTCCCCGTTTTGTACTTGGGTCCAAATTGATGGAAGGCAGGGCCAGCAATACCATATTGTGGCACATTATAGCACCCCAACAGAGCCAAATACCACAGTCCATCACAAAATACTGCCAGCAGCACAGAATACATCCTCAAAAACTTGCTGACCATGAGGAGGGCCCACGCAGACCCCTGGACATCAGCCCACTGGAAAATTTCCCTGTAGGGTCTATGGCCAATCCGCACCTGCCTTTCAGTATCACTATGGCTTGTTTAAAGCGCGCTGATTGGCTGATTTCTAGGTCCAGGTAGGTGTACCTGTCGGTTTCTGTAAGTGGACAGTTGTTTAGAAGGAAGGGAGGATGCTTGGCTGGTTTCTGGTTTCTCTTCTGGAACACCATGATGTTCTGTTTTTCTTTTAATTGATGGGCAGTGCGCACGTGATGCTGAATTTATCCAGGATTTCCAGGTAATCTAGGAGACCTTTCTCGTTTGGTGACAGCAGCAGGAGGTCATCTGCATAAAGCAGAAATTTCACCTCAGTATCATGGAAGGTGAGACCTGGTGATGAGGAGGACTCCAGAGCCGCTGCCAGCTCATTGATGTAGATGTTGAAGAGCGCTGCTGCCCTTTCTGACTCATCAGTTCTGGTGGAAATAAGCTGTTCTCCTTTCATTTACCCTCACACTGCATCAGTTCTCAGTGTTGGAGCTTCTGATGACATCATACATTTTTGCTCCTATTCCACTTTCCAGAACTTTCAGGAATAGGCTGAATGCCATACTGAGTGAGAGGTCTTCCTAAAGGGGTTATCTAGTAAATTATATTGATGACCTATTCTCAGGATCAGCTCTGTGGGGGTCCGACACAGAGAACCCCACTGATCAGCTGGGCCATGTGTCGTTACTGTACATTGGTCAAATGGTCTAGTTGAAGATCAGCCCCACTGAAGTGAATGGGGCTGAGCTGCTATACAAGCACAGTCGCTGTACTATGTACGGGCTGTGCTTAGAAAGCTGCTGGGAGTCCGCATTACTCACAAGAGCTCCGGTGAGGATGACTGCTCCCTAAAGCAGCTGATCAGCGGGGGGAAGGGCAGGCCCAAGATCCCGGCAGACATGATAATGATAACCTATCCTGAGGATTATCATTTCCTGGATAACTTCTTTAAAGTTCACAAAACAGGCATAGATCTTTCCATGTCTTGTATTGTGGACCTGGCTCGTGATGAGACTGTGCAGGGTATAGATGTGGTCGTGGTGCGGTGGTTTGGCATGACTGCTCAGCTGAGCTGGGTGAGAAAGCTGAGGATGCTCTTATTCATGACGCCTGGTTGCTGCTAACACATATCCCATACTAGTTGGCTGGGTCATACCTGTCCCCGCTCCTTCTAGTGTATATGGGTTATGAGGCCTTGATTCCAGCTCTGGGGGAAGTAGCCGGCACTCAGCACAATATTTAAGAGTTTTGCTATTGGATACCAGGAGGGGTGGATTTTATAATTTCTGGATTTCCCATCTGGGACACTTGCTTTTTATTTACCCTTTATCAATGAGATCCTCTCTGTTATATGTTATATAAATGTGATTGGCCTATCCAGAGGGTTTTGGAAATGATATCTATCTCATATCTATTTATTTTACGCACTTATAGCGCTACTATATTGCGCTGCGCTTTCAGACATTAGCATCAAGCTGTCCTCGATGAGGCTCACGATCTAAGTTCCCTATCAGTATGTCTTTGGAGTGTGGGAGGAAACCGGAGTACCTGGAGGAACAATATCTATCTATCTATCTGTCTATCTATCTGTTCATCTATCTAATACCTATTTCATACTTATCTATGTCATATCTATCTGTCCATCTATCTTCTCTCTAATGTCTGTCAATATATTATCTCTCAATCTATCTCTATCTCTCTCTATCCAACATCTGATTTATATCAACATACATAAGCAAAGCTAATCATCATGAAGAAAACAGTATGGTGATTTTTTTCACTATATATTCTTTTACTAGTTTAGCATTGTGTTTACATGTGGATTTTTTACATTAAGGATTTTTCCAAGAGGCTTCCCCATGCATTATACAGTATGAGAAGCTTGAACCTAAAAATGGAAATCGCATACTGAAGGAAACTTCTGTAGATGCTTGTTACTCCCTTAAGGGCTCATCAATGCTACTTCAATGGCTAAGCACTCGAGTGCTAGAGGCAGGTTGCAGACCAGATACCATAAAGATATGGTGAGTAAAACGCTGAACCGTGTAAAGCACAGTGCTGAATAAATATTACATTACTTGCTCATGTGTCCCATACAGCAAAACTCTGGTGTCTGCAGCCAAATGCCAGCTCATTTTACAGCTGATCAAATCAGGGAATGAAAAGCTAAATAACTTTACTTTCTAGAAAAGTTAAAAACACAACAGCAATAAAAGCAAGAACAAGAAAACAACATGCGGCAGAGTCATCAACAAGTCATAAGCCGAGAACTGGCAAAAAAAAATATGTTCTTAAAGGGGATGCCCAGGATTTTTTTTTCATGTTTCAAAAGTATTTATTGGTGAAATTGCAAGTAGTTAGAAAATATGCATGAAAATACTTTAAAGGGAATCTTTCACCTAATCTGAGCTTTACAGACCGCTCAGATCAGGCTATAGACTCCTTTCTCCACATAACAATGGTACCTTTACTAGAGCTGCCCCTCGCCGATATCTTTGTAAAAACACCTTTATAACATATGCTAATTAGCTTCTACAGGTGCCGGGGGCGGGGTTACTGCAGCTGGTGCCCAGGCCCCTCAGCGCTTTGCACACAAAAACCACTCTGGCCCGCCCTCGTTTCGTATAATTACCTCCTCCTCTCCTTCACAAATCTCGTGCCTACGCGGCTCCACACTTGCCCCGCGCGCTGCTGTGCCCATTATGGGCAGAGGCACAGGGGGTTTCGATGCGCATTTGCCCGTCTGTCCTTCCAAATTCAGCCTGGATTAGTGAAGGAGAGGAGGAGGTAATTATACGAAACGATGGTGGGACAGAGGGGTGAAATAGGAGTGGTTTTGTGTGCAAAGTGCCGAGAGGTCTGGGCACCAGCTGCAGTAACGCCGCCCCCCCGGGCACTTACAGAAGCTACAGTAAATAGCCTATGTTATAAAAGTGTTTTTACAAGCATATCGGCGAGGGACAGCTCTAGTAAAGGTACCATTGTAATATGGAGAAAGGAGTCTATAGTCTAATCTCAGCGGTCTAGAAGGCTCAGTTTAGGTGAAAGACTCCCTTTAAGCAAACAAAAAAAGAGAAAAAGTGCAATGCATAAGGAATAATATACTTCAAAGCTAACATACGCCAATCTAAGTCAGTATAACAGGAAAACTGATTCATAACAGTTAGACCATAGAACAAGAGATATCATTGGTAGAAAGCGGGCTTAACACCCATCCCCCCAGGACTCTCCTAGTCAATTAAGCATATGGGGAAAAAAAAAAGGGTAGAAAGAAGATGTAAGGACTCATTCACACATCAGTGTTTGGTCAGTGATTTTCATCAGTAATTTTGAGCCAAAACCAGGTACGGCTATAAACACAGAGCAGGTGCACATTTTTCCCATTTACATTATGTCTGTGAAGGCTCCAATCCTGGTTTTGGCTCGCAATCACTGATGGAAATCACCGACCAAAACACTGACGTGTGAATGAGGCTTGCAGCTGAGGCCTCAAACACCATCCTCACAAGATCACAAACACAAAAAGTATGTCAGGTTAGGAGATATAGCGCAGCTCATCCATGGACCACATATCTTAGAGAACTGTTCTCTAGAAACAGAAAGAGTTGCATTAAAGAGGTATTCCAGTTATCATAAATATAACTTATGTTTTAGACTAATTCATCATCAATAATTACCTAATATAATGTCAATGTGTTTCCTCATAAGTTACCATGGCATCGACCTGTAGTTCTGAGCCTTTGTTAGGTCGAGCATGCTCAGTGTGTTGCTATCAGTTCTCTAGCTAAATGTCCGTGTGCTGCTGATTACTGAGCAGAGGGGGGGGGGGGGGTCTGGTCTATGATATCAGGCAGCCAATCAGTAAACAGCAACACTCACAGCAGGAAAGCTAGGCATTGTGGGGATTGTAGTTTTGTGAGGGAAGATCAGGAGCCATGATACTCTCAGTGTGTTGCAGGCTCACACAGGAGCTAGACAAATGGATTACAAGGTAAATTGAAGCTCTGGTTATATGTATAGGTATGGGTTCTGGTTGGGTCACAGCTTGCAGCCTTAATCCAGTTTTCAAAAATTAAGCTACTTTACCAGAATACCCCTTTAAGGGTCTCATAAAGTAGAATTTGGTTTATTATCTGGATAACTGTTGAGATGGATAGAGAGAGAGGGATCTCTATCTGGAGGCGACATGTATCCTTCAATATATATTCTAAAAGTTTATACTCAATGTTTAAGACCTAATAATAATTCTATGAAAGACTTCAAATAGTCCCTTCTGAACGTTGGTCCAAAACTGCTGAACTATACCGCAGGTCCACTATATGTGAAGAGTGTTACCAGTCTCTTAGGAACCTCTAAAACACAGAGGAGAGACCGTCAAATAAATAACATGTAATGTAGAGGGTACCATATAAACTGTATGAAGTGCTTTCTGGGATGTCTCCATCACCATCACCTGACAACTTCCCTTTGGCATTGTTCCAGGGTAAGGGTCTGCCCTAAATCCAATTCCGAACCATATATAAAGTCCAATTTAGTATCAGAGAGAGTGGAATTGACAATGGAGTAGATGAAGTAAAGACATCACTTATCCAAGGATCTGTACTGACAAAGCTGCTCAAAAGATGTATATTCTACGGTTTTCCCTTTCAGAATCAATGAGGTCAAGAAATGGAAGACCTGATTAATTCGGAATATTTCAGTTGGTGGAGGTGAAAAGCGGGAAAAAAAAAGATCCAGGATTTTTTAAAGGAGTTTTCTAGCTGTTTAATATTGATGACCTATCCTTTACATAGGTCTTCAATATCTGATCAGTGGCACTCTGTGTCCTCTTTCGAGGCCAGTCATGTCACGTTCAGTAGCCACATGGCCATGGCGCACCTCAGTCCCATTCAAGTCAATGGGCCTGATCTGCAACAGTAGTCCCTCAAGTTACAATATTAATTGGTTCCAGGAAGACCATTGTATGTTGAAACCATTGTAAGTTGAGTAATCAGTTCCAAAGCCCCAAAATGTCATCCAAGATAAGAGAAGATGAAGATTTAAGAAAAATAAGCAGATAACTAACAAATAAAACATGTGCTTACATATAACAGGCAGGAATAGCTGATAACTATTAACTAAGGCTACTTTCACACTAGCGTTTTCTTTTTCCGGTATTGAGTTCTGTCATAGGGGCTCAATACCGGAATAAAACGCTTCAGTTTTGTCCCCATTCATTGTCAATAGGGACAAAACTGAACTGAAGACAACGGAGAGTTCCTAAAAGCATTCCGTTCCGTCTCCAGAACAGAGAGCAAACCGCAACATGCTGCGGTTTGCTCTCCGGTCCAGGCATCCCCACCAAGACGGATCCATCATGACCCCCAATGTAAGTCAATGGGGACGGATCCATTCAGTGTGACACACTCAGTAAACAGATCCGTCCTCCATTGACTTTCAATGAAGTTCATGACTGATCCGTCCACAGCACACCACACATGACAGACACATACACACAGACATACTTTACCTGCTCCCAGCAGCTCCACACATCGCAGGAGGAGGAGGACTGCGCCCACATAGGAAGATTCTCCCTCCAGCAGCGGACGCTGTGTGGAATCTTCCTATGTGCGCGCCGTCCTCCTGTGCGTGCGGAGCTGCTGGGAGCAGGTAAGTATGTCTGTGTGTATGTCTGTGTGTATGTCTATGTGTGTGTGTGTGTGTGTGTGTGTGTGTGTGTGTGTGTGTATGTGTCACGTGCGGGGGCCGGAGCGTTGCTCCGGCTCCTCACATGTACTTGCGGCAGCACGACTCCGGCGGCACCCTTCCCCCGCCGGATCCGTGCTGCCGCTAATGTGAAAGTGGCCTAATATAGCTATTTACCAGAGAAGTGGCCTTGATTGGTTGGATCTCAGTCTGAGACATTGTATGTTGAGTCTAGTTTTAACTTACGATGGGTCAGAAAAGACCACTGTATGCTGAAAATATTGTATCCTGAGGCCATTGTATCTTGAGGGATCACTGTACAAGCCAGCTCAGACATGGTTCAGGGCTTGTGTCTATTTCAGACCATTTTAAAGGGCCCTTTCCATCATGACAACCCCTTTCCATGTCCTTTATTATTAATTATGCCCAGTATATAGCGTTACATTGTATCCTATTTATTTGAATGGCTATTATAGAATACTGTTATTTCAGCTGTATGTAGTTAGCTCCGCAGCTTCTCGGGCCATATTAGCAGATCCCCGTTGGGTCGTGTCTCCTAAGGATAACTCCTGTCTATTTACTCTGTTAGGGGACTAGAATGTAACAGAAAGGGGTCTCCGGGGAAAGACTAACCACTATAAATCAGACCTGCTAAGTAAGAGCAGTGACAGCTCTGCTGGGCCCAGCCTTTGTCTTACAATTACTCTTCAGTTTTTATGGAACACGAAAACCTGTTTCAAAAAGCAAAAAGATGACAAAACAGGTGAAAACAAATTAAAAAAATGCAAATATTGGCCTACTTTGCTCACGCAGCGATCCCATCATTGTTCAGTACACGCAATCTTACAAAACACTGCTTCTGATTTGGATCCAAAATGTTTTGATTAGTGACATCTAATATATTGGAAAATTAATGGGTTGAGTGATTTGGCTAATTCTACATGAAGGTTTTTGCAGCTGCTTTGGCAAGCGACATTGTTCTCCTTACCAGTTGTCTTACAAGAAAACATTCATTATTAACAGGAAAAGAAAAATAAGGCATGATCTCAGCACGGCTGGCAATTTATTTTTACTTGAAATGCCTTCTTGGCACATCCGTACTGCAGATGTATTGTGCCAGTTTAAAACTGGCATGCAATTACGTTAGGTGAAGTTGTTAAAAAATTAGGACACAAAAATTAATAAAGGAAAAGAAAATTGTCTTAATAAGCTAGAGACATCACACAGAAAGTAACACTGTTTCAAGCATAGCTTCACTTACCAAGAACGAAAACTTTTCCATCCAAAGTTTGTAAGTCAGGAGAGATGCTGAGGAGGAGGCAGGTGGTCCTTTGGTTAAGGCAACCATTGGAAAATCAGAGCCTACACTGAAGCTTTGTAGTTCAGGCTTCGTTGTCTGGCTCTAGCCTCGGGGTGCTGTCACACACAGCTTTTTATGGCAGTTTTTGATGTACTCTTTTGAGCCAAAGTCAGAAGTGGATCCAACAGGGAGGAGAGGTATAAGTCATTCTTATACTTTTCTTGTTCCCAACCCACTTAAAGGGGTTTTCGGAGATTCTGATATTGACGACCTATCCTCAGGTCATCAATATCAGGGGGACCCTGTCTTATTTGATGTTGATGCCCTATCTTCAGGACAGGTGGAATTATTATTCTGTAAATCAACTTGTGACCACAGCACTCATCCGCATATGCCTTTTGTGGGTGCCCGTCTCAAGGGGAGACTCCCTCCACCACAGGGATCAAAGTAAGTCCTTTTCGTAGTTTTTGAAAAAGCACACCATTGATATGTTTTTCAAGAATTTGCTTTTATTGATACATATTCAACACCAGTGGTACAAATATGGGAACGTTTCAGGCCCTGTTCAGGTGCCCTTCTTCAGGCTATGGCTAGATAGGCCATAGACGCCGTAGATCCACACTTGGCCTACCTAGCCACAGCCTGAAGAAGGCACCTGAACAGGGCCTGAAACGTTGCTATATTTGTACCACTGGTGTTGAATATGTATCAATAAAAGCAAATTTTTGAAAAACGTATCAATGGTGAGCTGTCTCAAAAACTACGAAAAGGACTATTCTCAGGATAGGTCATCAATGTCAGATCAGACTCCACTGATCAGCTGTTTGAGGAGGCGCACAATGGCGTCTATACACTTGAACTGGACTGAGCTCTGCCTAAGCCACGTGACTGATAAACGTGACATCACTGGGCCTATGAAGAGGCCATGGCCTCTTCTAGCAGGTGATCAGATAGGTCATCAATATCAGAATCTCAGAAAACCCCTTTAAGGATTTGCTGCAAAAAGCGGTGTGTGACACCTTAAAGGCATTCTGCACTTTCTACAACCTTTACTTGTTAGACGGGTAAAGGGCCCTTTACAATTATCGGGAATGACCTGGACATTCCCGGTAATTGTGCAACGTAGGTAAAGAGGCAGTGTAGAATGCACTATGAGCTACCATACAAAGAGCGCTAGGACATTGATTTTATTTACAGCTCCCAATAATTGCTTGATCATCTGCAATCGATCGATCTCATACAGGTTTATTGTCTCTGGTCTCTGGGCTCATCCCTTGGGACTGCTCAGAAACAATTACTTTGGGTTCTGCATCAACGATACTATTACCCAATGAACGTTGTTTGCTCGTTCATGAGGTGATCATTGGCACATTTACACAGGGAAATCATTGAGATCAAGTATTCATAATCAAATGTTCATTCCCAATAATTGACTGTGTAAAGGGATCTTAAAGGGAGTCTTTCACAAATATAACTAAGAGCACTGCCCCACAGAAGATTTTAGAAGTTTTATTCTGCAGGAAAACAGCTCATAAGTGCCCAAAGCAAACCAGACTGAGGAGGGGAGGGCTGCTTTAGCTATTCATATATTGGGATTGGTAACAGATAGTGGTTCTGACCTTCTTGGAAAGCTGGCATTCCAAGCTTTCAAACGATACCAAAATCACAGCATTATATCCAGTATATCAAGATATAGCTGTTAGAAATCGAGTCGGGAGAGAAAGCTGTTTTACTTTCACTTTCAGCTGGGCACTTGGGAGCTTTTTTCCAGCAGAATAAAAGTGCTTTTCCTGGACATGTAATACAGACACACAGTGCACACAGGTATGTCTGGGATGTGACATGTAATACAGACACACAGTGCACACAGGTATGTCTGGGATGTGACATGTAATACAGACACACAGTGCACACAGGTATGTCTGGGATGTGACATGTAATACAGACACACAGTGCACACAGGTATGTCTGGGATGTGACATGTAATACAGATACACAGTGAACACAGGTATGTCTGGGATGTGACATGTAATACAGACATACAGTGCACACAGGTATGTCTGGGATGTGACATGTAATACACACACACAGTGCACACAGGTATGTCTGGGATGTGACATGTAATACAGACACACAGTGCACACAGGTATGTCTGGGATGTGACATGTAATACAGACACACAGTGCACACAGGTATGTCTGGGATGTGACATGTAATACAGACACACAGTGCACACAGGTATGTCTGGGATGTGACATGTAATACACACACAGTGCACACAGATATGTCTGGGATGTGACATGTAATACACACACACAGTGCACACAGGTATGTCTGGGATGTGACATGTAATACAAGACACACAGTGCACACAGGTATGTCTGGGATGTGACATGTAATACACACACACAGTGCACACAGGTATGTCTGGGATGTGACATGTAATACACACACACAGTGCACATAGGTATGTCTGGGATATGACATGTAATACACACACACAGTGCACATAGGTATGTCTGGGATGTGACATGTAATACACACACACAGTGCACATAGGTATGTCTGGGATGTGACATGTAATACAAGACACACAGTGCACACAGGTATGTCTGGGATGTGACATGTAATACACACACACAGTGCACACAGTATGTCTGGGATGTGACATGTAATACACACACACAGTGAACACAGGTATGTCTGGGGATGTGACATGTAATACAGACACACAGTGCACACAGGTATGTCTGGGATGTGACATGTATACACATACACAGTGAACACAGGTATGTCTGGGATGTGACATGTAATACAGACACAGTGCACACAGGTATGTCTGGGATGTGACATGTAATACACACACACAGTGCACACAGGTATGTCTGGGATGAAATGCAAACATCAGGTATTGGGATGTGCAGAACACACCAGTGCACACAGGTATGTCTGGGATGTGACCATGTAATACACACACAGAGCACACAGGTAATGTCTGGGATGTGACATGTAATACAGACACACAGAGCACACAGGTATGTCTGGGATGTGACATGTAATACATGACACAACAGTGCACACAGGTATGTTATGGGATGTGACATGTAATACAGACTACACAGTGCACACAGGTTATGTCTGGGATGTGAACATGTAATACACACACACAGTGGAAACACAGGTATGTCTGGGATGTGAACATGTAATACAGACACACAGTGCACCAGGTATGTCTGGGATGTGACACTGTAATACAATACACAGTGAAACAGGTATGTCTGGGATGTGACATGTAATAACCAGGACACACAGTGCACAACAGGTATGTCTGGGATGTTGACATGTAATACACACACACAGTGGCACCACAGGTATGTCTGGGATGTGAACATATAATGCAGACACACAGTGCACACAGGTATGTCTGGGATGTGACATGTAATACACACACAGTGCACCACAGGTATGTCTGGGATGTGCATGTATACAGACAAACACGAGGAGCACAACAGGTATGTCTGGGAATGTGACATGCTAATACACACACACAGTGCACACAGGTATGTTCTGGGATGTGACATGTAATACATACACACAGTGCACACAGGTATGTATGGGATGTGACATGTAATACAGACACACAGTGCACACAGGTATGTCTGGGATGTGACATGTAATACAGACACACAGTGCACACAGGTATGTCTGGGATGTGACATATAATGCAGACACACAGTGCACACAGGTATGTCTGGGATGTGACATGTAATACAGACACACAGTGCACACAGGTATGTCTGGGATGTGACATGTAATACACACACAGTGCACACAGGTATGTCTGGGATGTGACATGTAATACAGACACACAGTGCACACAGGTATGTCTGGGATGTGACATGTAATACAGACACACAGTGCACACAGGTATGTCTGGGGATGTGACATGTAATACATACACACAGTGCACACAGGTATGTCTGGGAATGTGACATGTAATACACGCACACAGGTATGTCTGGGATGTGTCTGCAATCTTCTGTGGGGCAGTGCTGTTATATAGGTGAAAAACAGGTGAAAGACTCCCTTTAACTTGACAAGAAGCTAGTAACGTGTTCTGCTACTAGGACCATTAGGAACCAGTTGTATGGGAACCAGATGTGTGGGGAAACCTGCCAATGGCGATGGGGAAAATGAAGCATTACACAAAGCCCATGTGTTGTCTATGGACAGATAGTTAGATATTCCTCGTACATAATCTACACGTTGTCCAAGAAATGAGAATCCTGAACGAGCCCTTCCGCCTCTATTAACTGAGGATTCCCAAACAGAGTATATGAAAAAGGGTTTTTTAAACCCGTACAACCTCTTTAACAACTGCTCTGCAGGGTCTCCCGACGCCAGTCCTAAACAGAGCCAGCACTTTAAGAGCCACACATTAATAAAGTGTTGGTAACACTAAAATCATTATACTTGTCCTGACATATGTGATTTTCTGTTACGTCTGCCCATGAGCGTAACAAGTGTAGAGATTTATGATAGCTAATTATAATTTTTTTGTCTATGGCACAAAAAACAATCCGGCAATTTCGGAGGGCAATGCGTTTTGCAGCTGAAGTGTTAATGACCGGGAAGTCAAAAGCATAACAAAATTCTGGTCAAATTTGAGACAGGAATAGGCACTAGGAGGTATACAAATCTAATAAATCTAGTACAAAATCTAATAAAAAAAACACAAAACAATAAATAAATTTATAATAAAAATTCAATAAAAATCATACGCAAAACTCAAAAATACTCATCAAAGGGGGTGAGTCAGTGCCAGTGCTAAAACATAACCTTTAATTGTCACGTTAAAATAGTTAACCTCAAGTATTTAGCCTCACAAGTGCCACTGAGGAAAATACAACAACTGTCACAAGCACCAAGTATAAATGTACTGTCACTTATGTGGGTGCTCGGCGGCATCCAACCTTTTGGAGGGAACATAATTAGTAAACCTCCCCCTCCTGTGTCACGATTGGAAGCCCAGTAGTGTGGTCTGGATGTTGCTGGTATTCCTAGGTAATCGGACAAATGAATAGTTTACAAGGTATGTCCTACAATGTTTCTAGTAAGCCCTATCAGGTGGCCGATCTGTCCCTACAACCCATCCACAGAGGACCTGCCCTGACAAGGGTCACCCCGTCAGGAATCTAACCCTGACCTACGTGCCCTAAAATGACCCAGTGTAACACCCAACATACTGGGCGTGTTTAATTCATCAGAGGACATCCACAGTGTCAATGGTCAGTAATATGATTGATTTGCTGACCAATAATCATGGTCAGTGGAGCTGAGGCTAACTGTTAAACGCTAGGTGCGAGCCTAAAATAACAGGAGTAGGAGGCTGTAACACAATGCTGCAGTGGTAGGTACTGCTTGCCTGCACATCATGGTACTAAATAGGAGCCCATTGTTCCCAGGTGCCACCACAAGTGATGCGCCCTGTACTGGAAGTAACGCCCTGGAGAATAACGCTGCGATAACTAGGGAAGTAAACGCATTTGGGGCGGTTGCCTGGAGATGGAGGTAGTGTTTCAGGCAACTAGTGGTCACATCGTACATTGTAAGCCCTCGTGGACAGAGTCCTCTCTCTCTCCTTCTGTGCCAGTCTGTAACTCGTCTTGTTCATGCTTAGTGCCATTGTATTATGTATGTGCACCCCTTACCATATGTACAGATCCATGTAATGAATGGCGCTTTAATAATGATTAATAATAATATGCATGTTAATGCAAATTGCTGATATCTTAGACAGAAGGGGATAATCGCTCCCTCGGCAAGAATCTGGAACGGAGAATACGGGGATAAATATGCCTCTAAGGAATCGGAAAAGGTAGAAACCGATATCATATGTATATGTATGCTGAAATGTAGATTAACAAAACAGTAATACAACTGAAACGTTACGTACACGGGGGCAGCCGTTCATTAAGCCCCCCTTTGTGTACACACTGCAATGAATAAATCCTGAGGTATAGATCAACAGGACATTAGTCCAATTAGCATTTCAAGTATAGTATACGAGGGTTTGAAATAAAGCAGCAGTAATTCAGCCATCATTAAGCCCTCCCGATGCGACTGTTTTCAGAAAAAAGAACCAAAAAAGCCTCCTGTTGATCTATGACACATGCTTTGTTGTGTGTTGTGGACAAGGAGGACTTAATGAATGGCTGCGTTATAGGACGCCCCATGTACGTAACGTTTCAATTGGATTACTGTCCTGTTAAAGCTATCCTCAGGATAGGTCATCAGTATTAGATCTGCGGCGGTGCTACACCTGAGACTTCTGCCGATCAGCTGTTAGAAGAGGCCTTGAGAACCACAGCCTCTTCCTAGGTCAGTGACATCACTGAACATCGGTCACATAACCGAGCTCAGCCTCATTCTAATCAATAAGGCTGAGCTGCAATACCAAGTGCTGCCACTATACGATGTACGGCGCTGTGCTTGGTAAGCTGCTGGGAGCCTGCATCGTTCCCCAGAGCTCAGGTAAGCGCAGCGGCTCCCTGAAACAGATGATCGGCAGGGGGTGCCGGGACTTGGACACCCGCTGATGTCATAATGATGACCTGAAGGCGAATGATGTTACAGCCGATTATCGGGAAGGAAGCATTACTTCCTGACAGTTGGCTGCTCATGCAGCGATCACCTCCACAGTATGAGGATGATGGATCGCTATTGTCATCACTCGTTCCCATAGACTTGCATTGTTTCTGGGCGGCAGATTGCGGTTTAGACCGCACGATCTGCTGCCCAGAAAAGATGACTGATGTGCCTGCATGAACGACACGATCACCCGATGAATGAGCGTTTCGTTAGTTCATCGGGTGATCGGTGGCAAATTTAGATAGAGAGATTGTCGGGAGCAACTAGGGACATTGTAGGATAGGGATCAGCTACCTTCGCCACTCCAGCTGTTGTGAAACTACAATTCCCAGCATGCTCCATTCATTTCTATGAGAGTTCTTAGAAGAGCAGAGCAAGTATGCCTGATGGGAGTTGTAGTTTCACAACAGCTGAAATGCTGGAGATCGCCTACCCCTGTTGTAGAACATGCCATGTAAACTATGCATTTGTCCAATTCCCTAGTAATACCAGCAACAACTGGAGCTCGCTACTGGGCTTCCAATTGAGACATAGACGGTGGAAAGACCATAATATATTGATTATATTACCTCCAAGAATTGGATATTGCCGATCACCCACATTTGTGACTTACGATCATACTTGGTGCTTGTGATGGTTGATATATTTTCCTCAGTGGCACTTGTGAGGTCAAATACATGAGGTTAACGGGGGTCAGGGTCGACAATGGCAGGCGGTGACAATGGCAGGGGATGACTATTGCGGGTGACGCTAGGGAGGATTGTTCCCGTCACCTCCCACCATTGGCTGATCCCCCCGACAACGGTTTTCATAAGTGCACGAGGAGAAGAAGCGGCATGCATCAGAACCAACGAGGGTGCCGTGAGCCAGGTAGGTACATTGTGTGTGAGGAGCCCGGGCATGGGGGGGGGTGGGAATATTTTAGTAATACAGTAAACAAAACAATGAAGTTTAAAGGAACGTTTTTAGTAAGGTTTCTCTGCGCGTTTTTTTGGTTGGATATTTTTACAGGATTGCCCAGATTAATAGGGTTCAAAGTAGTAAAGTCAAAGAGCAACAACTTAAAACAGGGCAAAAAAAGAAAAGTATGGAAAATGACGCTGGCTACAGTAGAGGATGACATCAAACGTTTTAAACTATGAATAGAAAAATAAAACAAAAAGAAAGTAACTATAAGAGTTTTATGAGACTAAAAGCATTCACTGTCAGCACAATGTAAATAGGTACGTCACTTATCTTTTTTCACAGCCGGGCCCCTTCCTGATTGCATGTAATTTATCTCTTGGATATGGCACTGGCATCCTCATATATATTATAAGGCTGGGCTAGACATGATGTCAGCGGGCTCATAAAAGTGAATGAGGGGTCACGCTTCCCTTACAGTCAGTGAACAGATACTGTATATAAATTACTAGTACAGCCTTCTTCGGCATCACGTATGGAACTACAATATGTCTTGGATCTAATAGGATTTAATGTATTCTATAAATCTCCTCTGCAGGTATCTGTCACAATGCACAGTAATAAATATAGAAGTAGCTGCGTCCACACAACGTTATACCTAACTCAACACACGTTCTTCAAGACACAAGGAAATATCCAGGTAAATGATAGGGGCAAAGTCTGGTTGCAGAATCAAGTAAATATCGATTCCATTATATTATACCAGTACTACATATACTGTACCTCTACAACATGTACTGTACTGCTCTCTACCTGTACTACATGTACAGCTCTCTACCTGTACTACATGTACTGTACTGCTGTCTAACTGTACATGTACTGCTCTCTACCTGTACTACATGTATTGTACTGCTCTCTACCTGTACTACATGTACTGTACTGCTCTCTACCTGTACTGCATGTACTGTACTCTACTGTACTGCATGTACTGTACTGCTCTCTACCTGTACTACATGGACTG